>BPLQ01001613.1:0-532689 GCA_021605075.1 Caerostris darwini
AAGGACCTGCAAATAAAGTACAAGATGCAAATGTTTATGAAGAAAGAAGGATTATTTTTCAACATTTTCACAATCTTTATTGTTACTTTGCTTATCTTGTGTAAGGACCTGCAAATAAAGTACAAGATGCAAATGTTTTATGAAAGAAGGATTATTTTTTCCAACATTTTCACAATCTTTATTGTTACTTTCTTATCTTGTGTAAGGACCTGTACAAATAAAGTACAAGATGCAAATGTTTATGAAAGAAGGATTATTTTTTTCAACATTTTAACAGTATTTGTTGTTACTTTTCCTTATCTTGTGTAAGGACCTGCAAATAAGGAACAAGATGCAAATGTTTATGAAAGAAGGATTATTTTTTTCCAACATTTTAACAATCTTTATTGTTACTTTTCTTATCTTGTGTAAGGACCTGCAAATAAAGTACAAGATGCAAATGTTTATGAAAGAAGGATTTTTTTCCAACATTTTAACAATCTTTATTGTTACTTTTCTTATCTTGTGTAAGGACCTGCAAATAAAGTACAAGATGCAAATGTTTATGAAAGAAGATTATTTTTTCAACATTTAACAATCTTTATTGTTACTTTTTCTTATCTTGTGTAAGGACCTGCAAATTCAAGATGCAAATGTTTATGAAAGAAGGATTATTTTTTTCAACATTTTTAACAATCTTTATTGTTACTCTTCTTATCTTGTGTAAATGTTTAGTTATTTTTTCAACATTTTAACAATCTTTATTGTTACTTTTCTTATCTTGTGTAAGGACCTGCAAATAAAGTACAAGATGCAAATGTTTATGAAAGAAGGATTATTTTTCATTTTAACAACATTTTAGTACAAGATCAGAAATGTTTATTGTTATTTTTTCAACATTTTAACAATCTTTGTGTAAGGACCTGCAAATAAAGTGTACAAGATGCAAATGTTTATGAAAGAAGGATTATTTTTTCAACATTTTAACAATCTTTATTGTTACTTTTCTTATCTTGTAAGGACCTGCAAATAAAGTACAAGATGCAAATGTTTATGAAAGAAGGATTATTTTTTTCAACATTTTAACAATCTTTATTGTTACTTTTCTTATCTTGTGTAGGACCTGCAAATAAAGTACAAGATGCAAATGTATATGAAAGAAGGATTATTTTTTCCAACATTTTAACAATCTTTATTGTTACTTTTCTTATCTTGTGTAAGGACCTGCAAATAAAGTACAAGATAAAATGTTTATGAAAGAAGGATTATTTTTTTCAACATTTTAACAATCTTTATTGTTACTTTTTCTTATCTTGTGTTAGGACCTGCAAATAAAGTACAAGATGCAAATGTTTATGAAAGAAGGATTATTTTTCAACATTTTAACAATCTTTGTTGTTACTTTTCTTATCTTGTGAAAGGACCTGCAAATAAAGTGTAGAAGATGAAAATGTTTATGAAAGAAGGATTATTTTTTTCAACATTTTAACAATCTTTATTACTTTTCTTATCTTGTGTAAGGACCTCCTGTAAATAAAGTGTACAAGATGCAAATGTTTATGAAAGAAGGATTATTTTTTCAACATTTTAACAATCTTTATTGTTACTTTTCTTATCTTGTGTAAGGACCTGCAAATAAAGTACAAGATGCAAATGTTTATGAAAAGAAGGATTTTTTTTCAACATTTTAACAATCTTTATTGTTACTTTTCTTATCTTGTGTAAGGACCTGCAAATAAAGTACAAGATGCAAATGTTTATGAAAGAAGGATTATTTTTCAACATTTTCACAATCTTTATTGTTACTTTTCTTATCTTGTGAAGAAAAGGACCTGCAAATAAAGTACAAGATGCAAATGTTTATGAAAGAAGGATTATTTTTTCAACATTTTAACAATCTTTATTGTTACTTTTCTTATCTTGTGTAAGGACCTGCAAATAAAGTACAAGATGCAAATGTTTATGAAAGAAGGATTATTTTTTTCAACATTTTAACAATCTTTATTGTTACTTTTCTTATCTTGTGTAAGGACCTGCAAATAAAAAAGTACAAGATGCAAATGTTTATGAAAGAAGGATTATTTTTTCAACATTTTAACAATCTTTATTGTTACTTTTTCTTATCTTGTGTAAAGGACCTGCAAATAAAGTACAAGATGCAAATGTTTATGAAAGAAGGATTATTTTTCAACATTTTAACAATCTTTATTGTTACTTTTCTTATCTTGTGTAAGGACCTGCAAATAAAGTACAAGATGCAAATGTTTATGAAAAGAAGGATTATTTTTTCAACATTTTAACAATCTTTGTTGTTACTTTTCTTATCTTGTGAAAGGACCTGCAAAATAAAGTACAAGATGCAAATGTTTATGAAAGAAGGATTATTTTTTCAACATTTTAACAATCTTTATTGTTACTTTTTCTTATCTTGTGTAAGGACCTGCAAATAAAGTACAAGATGCAAATGTTTATGAAAGAAGGATTATTTTTTCAACATTTTAACAATCTTTATTGTTACTTTTTTATCTTGTGTAAGGGATCTGCAAATAAAACACAAGATGCAAATGTTTATGAAAGAAGGATTATTTTTTTCAACATTTTAACAATCTTTATTGT
The DNA here is from genome assembly GCA_021605075.1 of Caerostris darwini. Lineage (NCBI taxonomy): Eukaryota > Metazoa > Arthropoda > Arachnida > Araneae > Araneidae > Caerostris > Caerostris darwini. The sequence continues at coordinate 2,596 of BPLQ01001613.1, forward strand.
TACTTTTCTTATCTTGTAAGGACCTGCAAATAAAGTACAAGATGCAAATGTTTATGAAAGAAGGATTATTTTTTCAACATTTTTAACAATCTTTGTTGTTACTTTTCTTATCTTGTGAAAGGGACCTGCAAATAAAGTACAAGATGCAAATGTTTATGAAAGAAGGATTATTTTTTTCAACATTTTAACAATCTTTGTTGTTACTTTTCTTATCTTGTGAAAGGACCTGCAAATAAAGTACAAGATGCAAATGTTTATGAAAGAAGGATTATTTTTTCAACATTTTAACAATCTTTATTGTTACTTTTTTATCTTGTGTAAGGACCTGCAAATAAAGTACAAGATGCAAATGTTTATGAAAGAAGGATTATTTTTTCAACATTTTAACAATCTTTATTGTTACTTTTCTTATCTTGTGTAAGGACCTGCAAATAAAGTACAAGATGCAAATGTTTATGAAAGAAGGATTATTTTTTCAACATTTTAACAATCTTTATTGTTACTTTTCTTATCTTTGTAAGGACCTGCAAATAAAGTACAAGATGCAAATGTTTATGAAAGAAGGATTATTTTCAACATTTTAACAATCTTTATTGTTACTTTTCTTATCTTGTGTAAGGACCTGCAAATAAAGTACAAGATGCAAAATGTTTATGAAAGAAGGATTATTTTTCAACATTTTAACAATCTTTATTGTTACTTTTCTTATCTTGTGTAAGGACCTGCAAATAAAGTACAAGATGCAAATGTTTATGAAAGAAGGATTATTTTTTTCAACATTTTAACAATCTTTTATTGTTACTTTTCTTATCTTGTGTAAGGACCTGCAAATAAAGTACAAGATGCAAATGTTTATGAAAGAAGGATTATTTTTTCAACATTTTTAACAATCTTTATTGTTACTTTTCTTATCTTGTGTAAGGACCTGCAAATAAAGTACAAGATGCAAATGTTTATGAAAGAAGGATTATTTTTTCAACATTTTTTAACAATCTTTATTGTTACTTTTCTTATCTTGTGTAAGGACCTGCAAATAAAGTACAAGATGCAAATGTTTATGAAAGAAGGATTATTTTTTTCAACATTTTAACAATCTTTATTGTTACTTTTCTTATCTTGTGTAAGGACCTGCAAATAAAGTACAAGATGCAAATGTTTATGAAAGAAGGATTATTTTTTCAACATTTTTTAACAATCTTTATTGTTACTTTTCTTATCTTGTGTAAGGACCTGCAAATAAAGTACAAGATGCAAATGTTTATGAAAGAAGGATTATTTTTTTCAACATTTTAACAATCTTTATTGTTACTTTTCTTATCTTGTGTAAGGACCTGCAAATAAAGTACAAGATGCAAATGTTTATGAAAGAAGGATTATTTTTTCAACATTTTAACAATCTTTATTGTTACTTTTCTTATCTTGTGTAAGGACCTGCAAATAAAGTACAAGATGCAAATGTTTATGAAAGAAGGATTATTTTTTTCAACATTTTAACAATCTTTATTGTTACTTTTCTTATCTTGTGTAAGGACCTGCAAATAAAGTACAAGATGCAAATGTTTATGAAAGAAGGATTATTTTTTCAACATTTTAACAATCTTTATTGTTACTTTTCTTATCTTGTGTAAGGACCTGCAAATAAAGTACAAGATGCAAATGTTTATGAAAGAAGGATTATTTTTTCAACATTTTAACAATCTTTATTGTTACTTTTCTTATCTTGTGTAAGGACCTGCAAATAAAGTACAAGATGCAAATGTTTATGAAAGAAGGATTATTTTTTCAACATTTTAACAATCTTTATTGTTACTTTTCTTATCTTGTGTAAGGACCTGCAAATAAAGTACAAGATGCAAATGTTTATGAAAGAAGGATTATTTTTTTCAACATTTTAACAATCTTTATTGTTACTTTTCTTATCTTGTGTAAGGACCTGCAAATAAAGTACAAGATGCAAATGTTTATGAAAGAAGGATTATTTTTTCAACATTTTAACAATCTTTATTGTTACTTTTCTTATCTTGTGTAAGGACCTGCAAATAAAGTACAAGATGCAAATGTTTATGAAAGAAGGATTATTTTTTTCAACATTTTAACAATCTTTATTGTTACTTTTCTTATCTTGTGTAAGGACCTGCAAATAAAGTACAAGATGCAAATGTTTATGAAAGAAGGATTATTTTTTCCAACATTTTTTAACAATCTTTATTGTTACTTTTCTTATCTTGTGTAAGGACCTGCAAATAAAGTACAAGATGCAAATGTTTATGAAAGAAGGATTATTTTTTCAACATTTTAACAATCTTTATTGTTACTTTTCTTATCTTGTGTAAGGACCTGCAAATAAAGTACAAGATGCAAATGTTTATGAAAGAAGGATTATTTTTTCAACATTTTAACAATCTTTATTGTTACTTTTCTTATCTTGTGTAAGGACCTGCAAATAAAGTACAAGATGCAAATGTTTATGAAAGAAGGATTATTTTTTCCAACATTTTAACAATCTTTATTGTTACTTTTCTTATCTTGTGTAAGGACCTGCAAATAAAGTACAAGATGCAAATGTTTATGAAAGAAGGATTATTTTTTCAACATTTTAACAATCTTTATTGTTACTTTTCTTATCTTGTGTAAGGACCTGCAAATAAAGTACAAGATGCAAATGTTTATGAAAGAAGGATTATTTTTCAACATTTTAACAATCTTTATTGTTACTTTTCTTATCTTGTGTAAGGACCTGCAAATAAAGTACAAGATGCAAATGTTTATGAAAGAAGGATTATTTTTTTCAACATTTTAACAATCTTTATTGTTACTTTTCTTATCTTGTGTAAGGACCTGCAAATAAAGTACAAGATGCAAATGTTTATGAAAGAAGGATTATTTTTTCAACATTTTAACAATCTTTATTGTTACTTTTCTTATCTTGTGTAAGGACCTGCAAATAAAGTACAAGATGCAAATGTTTATGAAAGAAGGATTATTTTTTTCAACATTTTAACAATCTTTATTGTTACTTTTCTTATCTTGTGTAAGGACCTGCAAATAAAGTACAAGATGCAAATGTTTATGAAAGAAGGATTATTTTTTCAACATTTTAACAATCTTTATTGTTACTTTTCTTATCTTGTGTAAGGACCTGCAAATAAAGTACAAGATGCAAATGTTTATGAAAGAAGGATTATTTTTTCAACATTTTAACAATCTTTATTGTTACTTTTCTTATCTTGTGTAAGGACCTGCAAATAAAGTACAAGATGCAAATGTTTATGAAAGAAGGATTATTTTTTTCAACATTTTAACAATCTTTATTGTTACTTTTTTTCTTATCTTGTGTAAGGACCTGCAAATAAAGTACAAGATGCAAATGTTTATGAAAGAAGGATTATTTTTTCCAACATTTTTTAACAATCTTTATTGTTACTTTTCTTATCTTGTGTAAGGACCTGCAAATAAAGTACAAGATGCAAATGTTTATGAAAGAAGGATTATTTTTTCAACATTTTAACAATCTTTATTGTTACTTTTCTTATCTTGTGTAAGGACCTGCAAATAAAGTACAAGATGCAAATGTTTATGAAAGAAGGATTATTTTTTTCAACATTTTAACAATCTTTATTGTTACTTTTCTTATCTTGTGTAAGGACCTGCAAATAAAGTACAAGATGCAAATGTTTATGAAAGAAGGATTATTTTTTTTCAACATTTTTTAACAATCTTTATTGTTACTTTTCTTATCTTGTGTAAGGACCTGCAAATAAAGTACAAGATGCAAATGTTTATGAAAGAAGGATTATTTTTTCAACATTTTTTAACAATCTTTATTGTTACTTTTCTTATCTTGTGTAAGGACCTGCAAATAAAGTACAAGATGCAAATGTTTATGAAAGAAGGATTATTTTTTCAACATTTTTAACAATCTTTATTGTTACTTTTCTTATCTTGTGTAAGGACCTGCAAATAAAGTACAAGATGCAAATGTTTATGAAAGAAGGATTATTTTTTCAACATTTTAACAATCTTTATTGTTACTTTTCTTATCTTGTGTAAGGACCTGCAAATAAAGTACAAGATGCAAATGTTTATGAAAGAAGGATTATTTTTTCAACATTTTAACAATCTTTATTGTTACTTTTCTTATCTTGTGTAAGGACCTGCAAATAAAGTACAAGATGCAAATGTTTATGAAAGAAGGATTATTTTTTTCAACATTTTAACAATCTTTATTGTTACTTTTCTTATCTTGTGTAAGGACCTGCAAATAAAGTACAAGATGCAAATGTTTATGAAAGAAGGATTATTTTTTCAACATTTTTTTTAACAATCTTTATTGTTACTTTTCTTATCTTGTGTAAGGACCTGCAAATAAAGTACAAGATGCAAATGTTTATGAAAGAAGGATTATTTTTCAACATTTTAACAATCTTTATTGTTACTTTTCTTATCTTGTGTAAGGACCTGCAAATAAAGTACAAGATGCAAATGTTTATGAAAGAAGGATTATTTTTTCAACATTTTAACAATCTTTATTGTTACTTTTCTTATCTTGTGTAAGGACCTGCAAATAAAGTACAAGATGCAAATGTTTATGAAAGAAGGATTATTTTTCAACATTTTAACAATCTTTATTGTTACTTTTCTTATCTTGTGTAAGGACCTGCAAATAAAAGTACAAGATGCAAATGTTTATGAAAGAAGGATTATTTTTTCAACATTTTAACAATCTTTATTGTTACTTTTCTTATCTTGTGTAAGGACCTGCAAATAAAGTACAAGATGCAAATGTTTATGAAAGAAGGATTATTTTTTCAACATTTTAACAATCTTTATTGTTACTTTTCTTATCTTGTGTAAGGACCTGCAAATAAAGTACAAGATGCAAATGTTTATGAAAGAAGGATTATTTTTTCAACATTTTAACAATCTTTATTGTTACTTTTCTTATCTTGTGTAAGGACCTGCAAATAAAGTACAAGATGCAAATGTTTATGAAAGAAGGATTATTTTTTCAACATTTTAACAATCTTTATTGTTACTTTTCTTATCTTGTGTAAGGACCTGCAAATAAAGTACAAGATGCAAATGTTTATGAAAGAAGGATTATTTTTTTCAACATTTTAACAATCTTTATTGTTACTTTTCTTATCTTGTGTAAGGACCTGCAAATAAAGTACAAGATGCAAATGTTTATGAAAGAAGGATTATTTTTTCAACATTTTAACAATCTTTATTGTTACTTTTCTTATCTTGTGTAAGGACCTGCAAATAAAGTACAAGATGCAAATGTTTATGAAAGAAGGATTATTTTTTCAACATTTTAACAATCTTTATTGTTACTTTTCTTATCTTGTGTAAGGACCTGCAAATAAAGTACAAGATGCAAATGTTTATGAAAGAAGGATTATTTTTTTCAACATTTTAACAATCTTTATTGTTACTTTTTCTTATCTTGTGTAAGGACCTGCAAATAAAGTACAAGATGCAAATGTTTATGAAAGAAGGATTATTTTTTTCAACATTTTTTTAACAATCTTTATTGTTACTTTTCTTATCTTGTGTAAGGACCTGCAAATAAAGTACAAGATGCAAATGTTTATGAAAGAAGGATTATTTTTTTCAACATTTTAACAATCTTTATTGTTACTTTTCTTATCTTGTGTAAGGACCTGAAAATAAAGTACAAGATGCAAATGTTTATGAAAGAAGGATTATTTTTTCAACATTTTAACAATCTTTATTGTTACTTTTCTTATCTTGTGTAAGGACCTGCAAATAAAGTACAAGATGCAAATGTTTATGAAAGAAGGATTATTTTTTCCAACATTTTTTTTAACAATCTTATATTTTTGAATACATTCATAAACATGGCAATGTAAAATTGCATGCTAATTGTTTAGTATGTAGTCATACGTTTTAATTCCATAGCTCCACTAATTTAATTCTTAAATAAACTTGATTTTAAGAAGCTTGAACTTAATGAATATGGTCCACTTTATATGCCATCAAAACAATGTAATTTGCTATTCATGTATTTTTCAGACTGAAGATAAACACTGATATTGATTTTGATAATCATACCATGTATCAAAATGAGATAATGAATGTAACTGATGTTATCTCATAGTGTTTTGAAAATACCAAACTATTAAAATTGTATTATAGAATCCGAACATCTTGGAAAGAAGACCATACATCAGAATGAATCAACATCATACCATATCTCAGAATGAGATAATGAATGCAATTGATGCTATCTCATGGTGTTTTGAAAATTCCAAACTATTAAAATTGTATTATAGAATCTGAACGTCTTGGAAAGAAGACCATGTGTCAGAAAGAATCAACATCATACCATATGTCAGAATGAGATAATGAATGTAACAGATGTTATCTCGTAGTGTTTTGAAAATACCAAACTATTAAAATTGCTTTATAGAACCCGAACGTCTTTGAAAGAAGATTGTAATCTAAAAAAAAATGAAATCTGCATATCCTGTTTTTTAAACATATATTATTTTTCTCTGCAGGTATCATTTCTGTTTTTAAGTCGTAAAAGTTTTCCATTATAAAAATACTTTCGAAAAGGTCGATCTAGTAAAAATAGTCATTTTTTCCTGCATTTCAAACCCTAGGGGGATATCGAAAATTCTAGATATACGCTTTTCGGTGTTTTAAAGAACTAAGATAAGAGGCGAAAAGCAGACATAACTTTTCGGATGAAATTGGAAATCTTGAACTGCGTGTCAAATGGGATATAGCAGAGAATATTTTCCCGAGTTTATAAAAATTGAAGGATGCAGAGTTTGTGCTTCAACTTTCAGAAGAAGGCTTGAATAATAAAAACCAAAGTGAGAAAAATGAAAGAAATATTCTTCTCTTGGTCTTTAAAAACAAACCTGCGGCGAAGAGCTCTAGAGAAAAATTGGGAAACGTGAACACAAAGAAAAAAACTCTCATTTAGGTGAGAACAAAGCTATTAAGTTAAGGAAAGTCAAATATTTTAAACAAATCGCAGTAAAAATTCGTTTTTAAAAGTCTTAACTTAAAAAGTTTCGTTTTTTAATAATATTTCATAGCTCTTTGTTAAGAGATTTCTAGTTCACGGATTGTTTCATTTAATTAAAAGGGTTTAATTTATGTAAAGTTATTTAAATAATTATTTTAAATAATTATTTAAGTTATTTAAATAATTAGACGTTTAGAAAGGTACCTTAAGCGTTTTCTATTCTTATATATAATTAATTAGAAGTTATTGCTATTAAACCATTGTCAACTGATTCATTTGAAATTATTTTTTTCATAAATGCTTTCTTTTCATATATTAAAAGATTCTATTATAATTTTTAAGATCTCTAATATCTTTTTGCTAAAAAATAATTTTTAAAAATATTTTTTGTGTTTTATTATTATTTAAACTGTTCATATTTTATGAAATTTTAATTTGTGGACATTTTCTATTGAACATAGATAATTTTATATTTTAAATAATTAAGCTAGATTACCTTAAAACAATGCAATTTACGATTACATATTTAATAATATTCTTAGAGATCAATTTAAAGACAACAAAAACGTATGAGGCATCATTATAGGAATAATACTTAATAAATTGAAACATGTCTACCATGACTAAAAGTTAATAAGGGGAAACTATGTGATAAAAAAAATAACAGAATCTGTTTAGGTAGATTAAAATAACATATTCACAGTAAATTAGAGCTGTCCAATAACTGTTACTTTATTGTACAGCTCTAATAACATATAATAATGTTATAAATTACAACAAGCACAAGAATCAACAATCTAAAAACTGACCTAAATCTTATTTTTTTTAATCTGCTCCAACTTTTGTAAAATATATAAACTTAAGCAAATTAAAAAAGATTATAGTGGCTAATTGTTTACATAAATATTTTAATGACACACAACTATTTTTTTCAAGTAACTTTTACTGTACATTTCTCATACTTACAATTGTTGAAGTAAGAATTGAACTGATTGGTTTTCATTGACTTCATACAATTGCTATTATTATTTTTTTACATTTTTCTGATTAGCAGAGAATCATTGTATGAAATGGTTCCAATAAAACAAATAATTTTTCTGTTACAACAATAGGACTAGAGAGCTTCAATTAATAATTTCATGGATTCATCAAATAAGTCTATTTGAAGAACTCTTCATAAGAGATCTTTTTCCACTTCATAAAATATATTTGGAGAACTGGGTAATAGAGCCAGAAAATAATGCATTAGTTAGATTTTGTTTTTTAAAAAAAATATTTGTTTGGTTGAAATACGTATTGTTTGTTTTGCACAAAGAATACTGTTCAAATAAAAATATATTTTTTATGTTTATTTAATAACCAGTCTGGTTTATTAACTTTTCCATTACCATTAAACTGCGGAATATGAAGTTCTAAAAGCCCTATTACTTTTCCAACATAATGATATTCTATATTAAGTAAACGTTAAATTATGTCATTTTATTTTCTTGAAACATATTTTTATTTTTTAATTCTAATTTTAAGAGGGTTTAAATTTATTATAAAATCCAAAAATATATCATATATATATACTCTTTAGAACTTACTAACATTTATGAAGCAGCGTACATTTGCTTAGCTTATTTTATTTCATATTGTGATGTATAGCTATTAAGTTATATTTTTACTAATTCCGAGACCATGGCAAAATCTGGACAAAAAATAGAATGATCTTACTGTGTTTTATCTCAGCGAAAGAAAACATAAATTTAATTAAGAAAATCTTAAAATACAATTTTAGAAAATTCAATCGTTCATAGAAAAATTTTAAGAAGAGAATCGAAAAAGTAAAATGCTTACCACAGTTTTGTCAAACATTGTTAATAGGAAGCTTGCTTTTACAGACATTGTACATTCTTCTTAAATACGTCTTCAATCTTTTATTCCTGTTTTTAATGCTTTTGGTCTTTTAAATCTACCATTTATTTGATATTTTAATAAATCATTGATTTGTTTGGTACTTACTTTTATAATCTTCGTGTGATACACTGGTATACGAGGATATATTGTAAATTCAATAAGAAATCCATTACGCGTATACTTCGAAATAAAATTTTTAGAAAAAAAAATCCATTACTTGTATACTTCGTAATAAAAGTTTTAGGAGTAGTGTATAGAAAATTGTATATGCTTAGAAATATTTGACGATTTCAAATCGGCAATTAAAGTATATTTTGCCATTTTTCATCATTTTAATTATTTTTTTAAATTTTAAATTATGAGAGCAAAATCATATGCAGCATTTGAAAAAATGACTTTTAAAAAAGTAGGAGGTTTACATTTAATATTTATTGATAATACTTCAAAATTAATTAATTTTAACTATTTAATCGAATGCAATAACTAAACTGAATTTTTTATGTTTTCATAATTATATGCATTTTTTTCATTTCCATCACTTCACCATTGAACCAATCAATGATTTGAAGATACAGGAATTTTGAAGTAGATATATCATTTAAGAAAATATGTCTTCATAAGAAATGCGTTATCATTTAATACATTGTACAGATAAGCTTTTCATGATATTTTAAATATATCTCGATTAAGTTTCATTAATTTAAACTTTTGTGTTACTCCTTAACTAGATATTTATTCTGAAATGATTCAAATACATAATCTAATAATAATATATTGATTGCAACATCTACAGATGTTCAATGGAGCGTGTGATTGTACAATTGTAATCAATGGGAAACACTTTCCCTCGAGATTAAGTATCTTGTACAAACAATTCCAATTAATCAGAATTACCTCATAATGCACCAGCATAATAATCCCTTATCTTGCTAATGTCAAGATAAATAATTAGCGAAATAATGATAATGTTGTATATGGCAAGATGATAGCGATTAAGAGATAATGATAAAGACTCAAAAAGAGGCAGAGAATCCGATGATGGCACAAATGTGTTTTCCAAGTAAGAATTAGGAGAAGGAAATAAGACTATTAATGCTAATGATTACGGAAATGAAGATTTAAAACTGATAGTGACAATTTAAACAAATCTTGTCTGTACTTTAATTCCGAGAAAAAAAAACATAAGTTTTTTTCCTATTTCGTTATTTTTCTATGATTTAATTGTTGTTATTTATAATAAAAACAAATAAAATATTATTGGAATTTTTATAAGAAAAATTGAATTTAGAAGTGTATACGTATTAATCATTACAGTAGAAAGCAAAAATGGGAATAAATTCATATTATTTTTATTGGTCCTTTTGTTAGTAAATTCCGATTTTAATAACCTTTTTGAACAATTAAGATGTTTAACATAATTAAAAGTAACAGACTTAAAATCAACAATTATTTTTATAATAATGAAAAAGTTTGAAAAAACAATTAAAATATTTATTTCCTTGATATTTTACGAAGATACATATATGTCATAGGTGCAATTATTAAATTAAAATTCGCATTTGTTATTGTATTATATAAAGAAATCATTAAAAATGACATAATAAACGAAATTAAAGATAAAATTATTTATAAATATAAAATAATTTTTTTTTGGCAATGTAAAGAAATATTGAATGTCTTGTAGAATATAGGTTGGGCAATTGGATTTTAAATGGGTTTGATTGGGTTCAGATACTTGAGGCATAGGTTGGAAAACTCGCAGCTTTATTTGCACAAGCAAAAACACCACATACATAATTTGATACAACCAATATTTGCCACATTTAAAGGCACATAATTACATTTGGGGAAGAATTCCACTATTAAGCCAAAAAAGAGATACTCAGGTAAAAATTATGATGCTCGAAAGTTACTTCCTCTCCAGGCGAGAGTCTGTAGGCCAAGTAATACGCAGGGCTGCGTTAGATATATTTAGTATCGGGATGAGAGACTGTATATCAATTAAACGATTCGAGAATCGTTTAGTTGATCGCTACAGTTGTAGCGTCGGTTGCGCTGCACTTCCACTCGAGTGAGAGTCATGAGGCCTACTGACTATTTCTTCTGAACGCCACAGGGGTGCTTTTGCTAGGGTGTAGGAGAAAGCATGGTTGAAGTCTTTAAAATTCTAAAGATGAAAGTTTTACATATGTAAGCCGATTTTTTTACATTGTTTTGGTTAGATTTATAATTATTAAGAAATATACATAATGTTTCATATTATTTATTTTTTATTATTATTTTACTATATGATAATAAAAATTAATATGCTGTGATTATAAAAAAACATAATTTATTTAGGCCTATTTACCATAAGCGCGGACTGTTTAACTAAAAACGTTTTATGAGGCTTTAATTCATACTGATGTATTGAAATTCGATGTTACAGATATTAATTAGCATAGGCATGATTTTGATCCTACTATGTACAATGTAGAAGTCAGAAGGACAAAGTAATTAGAATTTCATTCAATACTGTATATCGACAAAGTGATTATTTGTAGACTAAGACTTGTAATGTTTTTTAATGGATTAAGACAACTGACATACTTACTAAATCCATTAAGGATCGAATTACAAGTCTTAGTCTACAATGTGTTATCACATATTGGCCTTAACAAGTTTGAACAATATTATACTCGTAGGATCTTGATTCGTATTGAAATTATGCGGAAAGAGATGTATTATAGATATTTTTGTAAGTTTAATAAGCATAGCATAATATGCTAGTAACATAATATAGTAATATATGCATATAATATAGTATCGTATAATAGATTTAATTTAATCAATAACAAAATTTTAATTTTTTCTAATTAATAAATTATTTTAATTTCTACCGATGTTTTCTTTTACTGTTAGATGTTCTTTTGAACTTTTTCCAATATTTTCTTTAAATTAAATAAATATTTATTAATTTTTTTCACTAAAAAGGGTTGTTTTGTTGTATTTTAATTTGTACATCATTAATAAATCTTTATTTACATCCTGTAAATGAAAAAAAAAAAGAGATGAGACGTTTCTTCAAAATCCTTTGTTAAATTATTCACGAAGATTAAAAATTATCGGCAACATGGACTTAATTATTAATTTTATCTTATTTTAAATATTCTTCTTGATTGATTATCAAGTGTGTAGAATTTGTAGATAATTTTTTCGAAGAAAATGAAATAACATTTCCTGTAAAAATTATTTTCTGATCTTCTTTTAAAACACAAGGCGATATAAATAAAATTATTTAAAATTGTCCCTTTTATATCTGTTTAATGGTATCTAACAAAAATTACTATATTCCAGTTATTTTAAAAAATATCTTAAAAGTAATTTAATAAGCATTTTTTTTTTACAAAATATTATCTTAATAAATTTTGTAAAAAAAATGCTTAATAAATTTTGTAAAAAAAATGCTTATTAAATTACTCTTTAAATAATTCTTAAATAATTAAATTATTCCTTTAAATAACTCTTTTTAAGTTAATTTTTGAACTTTTGTGTATGTAAACAGTAAACAAAAATATGATTTATCTTCATTATTTATTTAAGCAAATACATTATAGTGCTGTAAAGTTGTTTAATAATTTAAGTTGCAGTTCATTTGTTAAAATATTTATAACTTGTTCCTTTACTGAAATACAAGTAATGTACACATATTATGACTTTAATTTTATAAATGGAGAAATAGAAACAACATGAATTTTCTTAGAATCTTGAATGGATAAAGGCTCACATTTTTTGCTGACTTTTTCTTTTTGACATTTCAGCTTTTCGATAGTTGTCTCTTTCTGCAGCTTCAGACTTCAACTTGTGAAAGTTTGTTCGCTGAAGTAGTAGTTTTTGTTTCTTACTTTTCATGTAGTTGAAGCTTTTGTTTTTTTCTTTTTTTTCTTTCAAGTTACAAAGAAATCTGCAAGGAATTAGGAGGAGTGAAAATTGGGTGAACATTGTTTTCGCTTTTGTGGCATTCTTTCTTTCTTTTTCTTTTCTTCTTTTTTTGCGAGCAGTAGAGTACAACAGCAAAGTTTTTACGTTTTCCAATCCTTTTTGTAGTAGCCATTTTAAGGAATCGTTTATCAGTTTAAGATTATTTTCTTTACTTTCACTTTGTCGTCTTTAAAATTTTAGTTTGCTGAAAATTTTTTATTGCTTTTCAATTAGAAGGTGGGAAAAAAGGTAAGAATTATTTATCAAGAGAATGTTTAGTTTAGCAGGATATGATATTAAAAATTATGATTTTATTTAGAAGTGTTAAAAATTAAATTTTAAAACTTATCCACCACGTGAAAGTAAACAGATATTGTAACCAAAATTAGTTTGTGTTTAATTAAATTGGGTTTTATACAGAAGAAGTCAATATTTAGTATCGAATAATAATATGATACTCATCCTAATCAAAAAATATTTAATCTCTTTAGAACATTTTCTGAAATAATAATTTTCACGCGGATATTTTTTAGTTATTATTCCCTTTGAAATATTTAGAAAAGTCAGTGAGAAAATGAACAGGAGTACAAAACTATAAAAACATTATTAACTATGTAAGTCGGGTAATATAAGGAAATTGTTATCCTACATTGAATACAAGCTCTAAACCAAATATAATTTTAAGCATATCGCGAAAATATATTTATAAAATATCGTGTACCTGTAGTCAAACGATTATGAAGTTTCAATAATGTTTAAGTTAGTAAAATTGGTAATGGGGTACAGTACATGATATAATTTATTATGCTATTTTCTTCAATTTATTGGCTTCTGAATTGATGCAAATGAATATTTTATTTCAAAGCGGAGGAGAAAGTGCAAGTTTTTTTTTTATAATCGTTTAAATTGTTAATAAAAACCATTTTTTTAATAATTTGAAAATTTAAAACAAAATTATTTTGGGTTAGGAAAGGAAATTTTTAGAAATATAAATGCCGACAATTATCAAAGATTCAACTTTATATTCTTTTGCTAAAGCATCAGTCATTTTTTTGTTCAGAAATCCGACTAGAAAAGACATCTACTGCACTAGTATCATTTGTGGAAAAATATTAATTAGGTAACCTAGAATAACTATACAAATTATTTCATACGTCCTTATTCAGTGATCAATTATTGATCACTGACAAGGTATCCCGGCCAGTTTGACATTTTGTCCTGGGTATTTGTTAAAAATTAATAAATAGTCAAATATACACCCTACTACTCAATTCGTTTAAACTAGAAAATTACTTATTTAATTTTCCTTGCATTTCCTGTTCAACGAACTAATCAGAAGGTATAGAAAGTAGAGTTTACAGTTAGTCAACCAGATTGCATTTGGGACCTAATATTTCCAATTTGTATGAAGCATTTAAATTATATTTCCTAATAATTTAGTTTATATTATAACTCCTAGTTTTATTTAACAGATACTTATATGCATATACAAAGAGATTCACGCCATCAAATTTGTATAAGTAAGTGAGAGAAAAAGTTCGGAATACAGTTACAGTTTCTAAATTGTTCATTTACAAATGATGCATTTTCAACACACATATAAAAATATTTTTAATTTATCCCAGCACTTCTGTACTGCATGCCACTGCTTGTAGATGGCGCTAAACATAGAGCTCCATCTACGAAGGTGAATGTTATATTTACAAGCAATGATATATTTATTGCTAATTATAGTATATGGTCACATTTTTGATGTACGAGTCTCCTACTATATTTCTGCTATCAATTATTATCCCTGGTTTTGTATAATTTGTTATTTTTATCCCAGAAGGAGTGAATCAAGTAAAAAACAAAGAGCTTATAAATTTTTAATAGTGACTGGGAAGAATTATATTGTCACATCAATTTTAAAGATAAATTGTTTGTCGTGTGGCAGTAGAGTTACATTACAGAAAATATATATTGTTGAACGTCACTTTCAGGCGATTCCTGTCATTTTTAATACGATCTATCTACAAATATAAAATAAAAACGAAGAAAATAAATCAGATTATATGCAACCTGCCAGCTTAACACTCACTTTTCACTACACAATTTCTTACATAAGATAAAGTTTTCCAGGATGTTGAATTGTTAAAAGAAGCATTTCTTATTGGTGCCAGTTCATTATTTAAAGGGATTTCTAATAAATGTGAGATTATTTCCACAATTCAAGAGTTACATGAAATAAAATGCAATAGCCAAGTAATTCACATGGGATATAAGACAAAAGTATAACCCTTGAAATGACGAATAAGTGGTGAGGATATCTACAACATAATTATAGCCTATGCAAAGTCGATTGATATGACACTGCACAAGCTGTCAGCGATAACAACTAATGAGACACCAGCAATGGTTGAAAATATTAATGTTATTTATTTTCCTTTGCAAAAAGATAAATAATTTCCAATTTGTATGTCGTAATGAAATGATTTCCAAACTATATAAATGTAACTGTAAATAATTTCATAAATGTATAAATAATTTTCAGCTGTTGGTAACTAATTTCCAACTGTCCAAACAAAATATTTTTCAAACTTAATAAATAAAATAGTTTCTAAACTGTATCAATGAAGTAATTTCCAAAATGTATAAATGTAACTGTAACTAATTAATAATATTTTAATAACTGTAAATAGTTAGGAAACAATTAATAATAATTTAATAACGATAAATAATTTGGAAATAATTTTATAACTGTGAATATTTTGGAAATAATTAATGTAAAATTTAATAACTGGAAATAGTTAGGAAATAATTTAATAACTGTAAATAATTTGGAAATAATTAATGTAATAATTTAATAACTGTAAATAATTTGGAAATAATTTTATAACTGTAAATATTTTAGAAATTATTAATGTAAAATTTAATAACTGGAAATAATTTAATAACTGGAAGTAATTAGGAAATAATTTAATAAATGTAAATAATTTGGAATTAATGTAATGTAATAATTTAATAACTGTAAATAATTTTGAATTAATGTAATGTAATAATTTAATAACTGGAAATAATTTAATAACTGGAAGTAATTAGGAAATAATTTAATAAATGTAAATAATTTGGAATTAATGTAATGTAATAATTTAATAACTGGAAATAATTTTGAATTAATGTAATGTAATAATTTAATAACTGTAAATAATTTGGAATTAATGTAATGTAATAATTTAATAAATGTAAATAATTTGGACATGATTAATGTAATAATTTAATAACTGTAAATAATGTGGACATAATTAATGTACCAATTTAATAACCGTAAATAATTTCGAAACTGTAAGCAGTATCATTTTATTTTAAACGAGGAAGCTTTATGTGGTAGAATATTCCCTTTCGGTCCTTCTTTAGTGACAAAAATATTAAATATTATTCGATTAGCCCTTTTGCAACATCGCCTTTTCAAGGCTTTTTATAAAATTCTGAAGAACTTGATCTCGTTCTTCATACTGAAGTACGTTGGCTCAATAAATGTTACAAAAATTTTAATTTAATTGTTAATTTAATTTAAACAAATGAAAAATTTTCTCAATCCCCAAAATGAAAATTTTCTGGATTAACTGACTTTAGTTGGCTGATGGGTTTAGATTTCCTCTCCGACATAATTTAAAATTTGAGTTATTTAGATTTAGATCTGCAGGAGAAAGGCAAACATATTGCTTTAATGATGTGGTCTGTTAGGTCACTTAAAACTAAACTGGTTTTTTGAATATCACATCTCCAGATGAAATCATAAGTGCATATACCAATATGAATAAAAGTGATAAGGGAAGGTAAAACGGACTTATTTTCATCAATCTTCAACTGCTTCAAGTCCAGTTTGAAAACAGATTTCAATTGGTTATTAATGTAGATAACATTTTCATCAGTCCTCCTGCTTGCCAAGTAAATGTAATCGAAATAGCTACATACGTTGCAGATTTTTTTCAAGCATGAATGGTAGAACTGAAGCTATACAATTTGGCTGACATATTTCTAAATAAGATACATTAGATGAAAACTTCTGGGATTTAGTTGACAGAAACAAGTTTCTATTTTTAAATAGATCATACATATGTGAATTATTGTTTTTAACAATGAATATCATAAAATAAGATTACTGATTCCAACTTACAGATGAAATATGTTCATCTTTATTAGAAATCGATTGTTTAGAGGAAGGAAAATAGTCATACTCTTCTAATTATGAAGAAATATTTCATGAATGCCAAAGATCACACTCCCTTTAAGAGTTATATTTTTTAAAAAGAATTTTTACACAAACGAATTGTAAACCGAAGAATCCATAGAATTTTGTCTGTATTATTTTGTAATTATTTATTTTACGTAAAATAGGGTCAGCAATTTTATATCTTAAGATTATATTTTTAAATATTTCTTTGAGTGTTATTTATCATATCAACCTATAAACATACCTTAAAAAAATAAATGCGCCCGCCTCCGCACTATATGCTTTAAAAGGACAAAAATATTGGGAATTCCTGGTTTAATGGAATGAAACTCAATTATTGGATTATTTCAAGATGCCCTAAAATAACTAATCTTTTATAGTGCCTTCCAATTTTATATATTGGTTACAATTCTATTTTGATAATCAGTAAATCTTTATATAAATTTTGTGTTTTCCCTAAAGTTATAATGCTGTGTAATGGAAAGTCACAGCCAAATATTATAGATTATATTTGGTAGTATATTATAGTTATTTATATAGAAATAACGTCATAAAATATATTCCACAGAGGATTTTTAATCCAGACCTATACATACTACGGAAACATTTATTTTCTGAACATTGGCATGTCCTCTCTCATTTTTTTGTGAGTTACCCTCTCTATCTGCATGGTATCTAACATTTGTAAATTATTTGCAGTTTACAGATATTATTTATATTTATATTTTTTACATTTTTTTTTTTTTTTTTTTTTAATTTAGCAAAATATTTAATGCGATGATATCTTTCTAATACGGTTTTGATTTCTTTTTCAATTTTGCTATTCTGATATACCAAAAATACTGTTTTATTAACTTGATTTGGAAAATACAAATGATAACAGCTGGAAATCAAAGTTTTCTTTTATGCATGCAGCATTCACAACTTTCGTTTAATTCTTATTAGTCAGATTTTTTAAGTAGTGATCTTTATTATTAACTTTTTAAACGGCTATGTTTATTTTTAAATGTAATAATATGGGTTTTCTCCTGTTAGTTTTATTCTATATGAGAAAAATGTCTGGGAATCTTACAAGTTTTTATCGGACTTCTTCCGTTTAACAAGACAGAAAAGAAAATTGGTTTCATACAAAAGTAAGACAAACGCTTAAGGAAAAATTAATTCTTATACATTGTATTTTAACTATGTTTTTTTGGTTTAACTATATATATAATAGACACACAAATTTTTTTTTACTGTCTAATTTATGAATTTCTATAGAAAAGTTTTTGTAGAGTCTATGTATAAAATGGTTATGTGCATACAATGCTTTTTTTAACATTTGAAAAAAAGTATCTTGTTAAAAATGTAAAGGATCATTTATATTTTGTTTAATAAGTTAGAGGCGTTATCAAGAATGGATATAACAACTGTAGTAAAAAATGTTTTTCGCTTGGACATGATAAAGAAAACATAATTTTTTTATGTTATTTTATATTTACTTATTAATGCATGCCTTATTTTATGTATAATTGGCGATAAGAATTGAATTTGTTTTTAATAATTAACTCTAAATATTCGACTAAACTTTCAACGATTTCATGATAGATAATTTTAGCAAAAAAAGCATTGCTTAAAACTTGATGTTAATTATTAATACGCTTTTATTAGCTTCACCTGTATGTTTGTATGTATGTATGTTTGTACGTATGTATGTAACTGACTTTTTCCCCTGGAGATCTGTTTCTCCTCATATACACTAATAGCGCTGCAAAGAAACATTTACAGGCACAGTTGATTCTTTTTAATACGCTTTTATATTAGTTTCACCTGTATGTTTGTTTGTTTGTTTACAACTGACTCTTTGGGCTCGATTTTGCCCTACTTTAAGCGATTAGATCCGTGGGACAGTGGCACAACGTACTATTCGCATTTAGCCTCTGTTTTACTCACAATTACATTATTGTAAGAACTATCCTCCGTACCGGGGCCTCATTTAAATATTAGTTTAAAAACACTAAAAAACATGCTTTTAGAGTTAATCAAACTAAAAAGTAAAAAATAAATTAATAGTTTAAAAAACTAAAAACACGCTTTTAGAGTTAATCTATCTAAAAAGTAAAAAATAATTGTTAACATAAGAATAAAATGACTGACGAGAAAATGAATGTCACTGTTCAAAAGCGTGGGGTGCTTTGTATGACATTTTGATACTAACTCTGCATTTCGGAATGAACTAGTGAAAAATTATAACGATTGATATCGAGCACCGCACGCTTTTAGAACAGTGACATTCATTTTCTCGTCAGTCATTTTATTCTTATGTTAACAATTATTTTTTACTTTTTAGATAGATTAACTCTAAAAGCGTGTTTTTTTAGTTTTTTTAAACTATTAATTTATTTTTATAATGTAATTTTTTAAAACCAAGAGTGTACTAAATATTGAAAAATATTTTAGTAATCTAACTTTCAATGTTCTGAGAATCTCCTTTTAAAAATTTGAGTTTTAGTGTCTGTCATAAGCAAAACATTCAACCACAGCTTAGTATTTTAAACATACAATTTATTGTACAACATAATTAACGTATGTACCAAGTTATTTACAAAAAAAATACCAAAAAAAATATCAACTGTATTCTCTATATGGAGCCATGCCACAACTGACACACAGAATAGAAACGCATGTACGGCCACTGGTCCACATCCAAACTGATACACTGTCCACAGGTTCTACGGGAAAATTTGTGTAACAACAAGGTGCTTGACGTCAGTAGTTGCTCAGCAAAAAAACCACACTAGAAACTCACGGCAATAATTCACGTAATAACTCCTACTCATGTTAGCGCTTTGCCAGTCAGTACAGAGGTTTCTGAAATAGAATAACTTTTTATAGTTTTCGTGATGAAGCAAAGGAAATTAATTTTTATTGGAATGCAAGTTTTTATTATAATTTACTGATTTAAAATTGTCTTAAGTTATACCTTTTAAGTTTCAGTGATAGTTTGATTAGCATTAAATTTACTATAATCCTTATAGTTCAGATTTTTGAAGATTAAAAAAAACTTTGCATTTGTTGATGTTTTAAATATAAATGTTCACATAAATAAATTATCTATCGAGAAATCTAGACTTTTATCTAGTTTTCAAGATAAATTTACATCTTTTTTGTTTAAATATCGACACGAAGTTTTATGAAAGAAATAGTAGACAGTAGTTTATTATGGTTTACATAAATGGGTGATAACTTAATTAGTTGTTAGAAATGAAATATTTTGGAATTCTACAATACTGGAAACTCAATTACGATATAGCACTAAACAACTGATGAAATAAAATGAAAACATAACACAAATTTTATAAAATACAAATTGTATACAAAAAAAAAAACCTCGCCTAATAAAGTAATCATGTAAGGATTCTTCCCATGTGATAATTTAATTTATTGTTGGCTGTGAAGGTGTTTTGAAAACTAATTCCATATAACTTCGGAAACTCATTGTGATATAGGATAAAACAACAAATAAACTGAAGTAATAACATAATAAAAACTGTATAAATACAGATAGTATAAAAAAATATAATATGAAAGCATTACCTTGACACTAGATAGCATTATTTACTGGAAGCCCTGTATCAAGCTTTAAATAAATAAAAAATTTAGTTAGGACATATCCGGTTTTCCTGTGTTCAACCCAATCATAATCCGGTTTTCCTGTGTTCAACCATTGAAGAATTATTGAAGAAACCTGCTTCTTCAATAATTATGAAACAGGTTTTAAAGATAATTACTAGCATCATTACTTGCTGACATTGAAGCTGCTTCATAATCAAAGTAATACTAACCATTTATAATTCAAATAGCAATCTGAAAAAAATAATTTTTTTTTATGTTTAGGTTTATGTACATTCACTGATTACGCAATTCTGCAAATTGCAAAATGAATATTGAAATTTGCTATACGGAGACCTGCACAAATCGAATAATTTGAAATAAGATTATTTGATACGAAAATAGTAGCGTGATTCTCAGAATATACTCTAATTATACGAAAAAAAATTCTTGTAAATTAGTGTAAAAAATTACGAAAATTAACCTACCTAGCTATAATATTTTTTTCAAACGTCACATATTTTTTGGAAATGACCATTAGATAAATTAAACTAAAAAACAAATTGGTCTCAGGGGTCATTTAAAAAATTCACAAAAAACGTTTTCACTGAATTAAATGTAAGTGCATTGTATTTGTTCAATAAATTAATAATCGGTATCATTCAGACACCATAAAATAAAAGGTTTAAATTTTTATACGATCCCTTAAAGTATACCGAATGCATTAAAGCAAATTTATGATGCGGAAATGTTCATATAAATAATGTCATTTGAAGTTATAACACCTTTTTTTTTATTCAAGTACCTGATTTTTTTTAAAACATTGATTTGAATACCATCCTTTTATGGATAGCAGTAACTAACAGAAATTTGTAAGTTATAAAAATTCGAAGTAAATTTTAAAAAATGAGCTACCATTATCTGTAATCAAAATAATAAAAACTCTAAAAATAAGTTTTTATTCGTTCCTTAATTCATAAACGAAAAAAAAAGCATTGGATCATTTTGAAATTATTTATTGATTTTTTTATGCATAAAAATACTATGATTTGTAAGCGATCAAAAGAACTTAAGTATTATAGGTTTTTGCTGAATATTTATATTCTCTTTATTCTTCAAAATAATGACATAAAAAGGAATCACTACACTTAATGTATTAAGATTTCTTTTAATTCAAAATCTATAATTATTTTTTGCAATATTTTTCTATTAAATTTTTTCTAGGGCTAAGCCATATAATTTTTTTGTGTATTTATACTACATAGCATTAATTTATAATTCTATATCAAGTCATTTTTTATTTTTTTATTTAAAGAATGTAAAATAAAACATTTTTTTTAGTATTTCAAAGAAGCATACAACAAGAAGAATTGTCCTTTTTTTCATCTATATGATTCTAAAATTAAGTTAATTATTTTACCATTAAAAAATAAAATTTAATATACAGGGTGATTATAATTAAAGTCCCTCTTTCAAAATGTTGTAAAAAAAACGAAACACTCCTCACAATAAGTTCAAATGTGAATTGAAGATACTTGAAGAAGGGGAAAACGGTATGGCATCGAAACAAAAAGTTCTACCGATTTTTCTCATCCAATTTGGTATAACCTTACCGTGGTGGATGGACTTTCCACTAACAATATCACAACTATTGAATGATGTGCAACTCATGCTAAATACGTTGTCATTTCGATTCAAAATATCACTGGCAACCGAATTCAGTTTCTTTATGCCGCTTACAGCGCCATCTATTAATACATTTTGAACTTTTTTATATCGTTTTATGTCTTCAAGTGTCTTCAGTATTTTAAACTCATTGTGACTCATTGTCACTCGAGTGGTTCTTTTTTTACAGCATTTTGAAAGTGGGACTTTATATAATCACCCTGTATATAATCCTAAAATGAAGATAATTATTCTTCCATTAAAAAAAAATATATATATATTTTTAAAGCAATTAACTAAAACAGTTCATTTGGTGAAATGACTTAAATCAAAGTTTGAGAAAGTTATGTAACAAGATAACCTGATAGCCGGTTAAGGAACGATATTGTTTTCTATAACATTTTAAAATCAGTAGATATACTTTATAGAAATCAGTAAGAGAAGTTGAAAATAAATATTTAAAAAATATTAATGAAATTTTAATTTTTTATGTTTAAAAAAAAGAAACACATAAATGTATTTTCATTAAGTATAGTAAGAATATATCTATACAATTTAATTTTTTATAAAATCATTACCAAAACTTCGACTTTTATTTTAGATTTTACTCCTAAAATTCTTAAAACTCATTTTGCAAACAAATGTGTTGGATTTCAGGTAGTCAAGAAAAGTCATTAGGACTAATATTAGATCCAGCTCACTCTTAGAATAACAAAGAGCCCGTAATCCACTTCAGAAATAAATGGAGAAATTGTGGTAATGCCGGTATCAGATGGCTACGGTTCATTTGCTGTAGTTGCTGCGGCATTTGTTCAATGCCACTTTTATCATCTAAATAATGGTGGTAGAGCTAACCAATGATTCACCGAGGATAAAGATTGTAGCCAAACTAATGTTACCTGAAAGCTGGTGCCATATAGAAGCTTAACCACATAAATGCTTGGTTATTGACTCTATTACATCATGTTGTTTTTTTATGTTGGAAAACGCTGGGTTTAGTCACCAATGTTTAAAGACACTTGTTTTTTTTAGTTTTGATAGCTCTGGGAACATAAACACTTGTATTTGATTTAGAGAAAGTTTGTTGATGTTTCTTTATGCTTTTGTATTAGGAAATCTTCTGTTTGATTTCTGGTATAAATGATACTTGGTTTTTCTGAATCTTGAAAGATATTAGAAAATAAACGTGTGCATTTTATTAAAAAAATTGTCATGATATAGAAAATATTTTGTTTTTAGTTTTCCTGCTGAAAAAGTTTGGTTTATATTTCCAAAGCTAAATCTTACCTGATGTCTTAAATCATGATTGTTTCTACGAAGTAAACAATACAAAAATCTTTTTGTGGTGGTTTTTGAATAATTGTATTAATATAGCAAATTTTATTATTTTTATTATTTATTTATTATGATTTTCGTTATTATTTATTTATTTTATTTTTATTCAAAATCAAGCACATTAAACAATACAGTTGTTTTAATGTTCAACTCATGCCAAATAGGTTGTAACTTCGATTCGAAAAATCAATGGCAGCCGAATTCACTTTCTTTATGTCGCTTACAATGCCATCTATTAATGCACTTTGGAACTTTTTTGATGCCATACCGTTTTCTCCTTCTTCAAATATGTCCAATTCAAATTGAAACTCATTGTGACGAGTGGTTAATTTTTTACTGCATTTTGAAAGAAGAATTTTAATTATAATCACCCGGTATATATCTTTAAGGCAATTAAATGAAAACAATTAAATTAAAAAAATCAAGATTTGAGATTTCATAATGTAAATTATCTTATGAAATAATCTGATAACCATTTAAGGTTTTTTTTTTTTTTTTTAAGGTAATTTGTTTTCTATAACATTTTAAAATCAATAGATACAGTTCATAGCATTCAATAACAATAGTTGAAAATAAATATTTATAAACTTTTCTTTAGAAAAAAAATGAAACACGTAAGTATACTTCCATTAAATATAGGAAAAATATATCTATAGAATTTAATTTTTTACAAAATCATTACAAAAACTCGCGACATTATTTTCTGATTTTACCCCTAAAATTTTTAAAACTAATCTCGCAAACGAATGTGTTGGATTTAAGGTAGTCAAGAAAAGTCATTAGGACTAATATTAGATCCAGCTCACTCTTAGAATAACAAAGAGCCCGTAATCCACTTCAGAAATAAATGGAGAAATTGTGGTAATGCCGGTATCAGATGGCTACGGTTCATTTGCTGTAGTTGCTGCGGCATTTGTTCAATGCCACTTTTATCATCTAAATAATGGTGGTAGAGCTAACCAATGATTCACCGAGGATAAAGATTGTAGCCAAACTAATGTTACCTGAAAGCTGGTGCCATATAGAAGCTTAACCACATAAATGCTTGGTTATTGACTCTATTACATCATGTTGTTTTTTTATATTGGAAAACGCTGGGTTTAGTCATCAATGTTTAAAGACACTTGTTTTTTTAGTTTTGATAGCTCTTTGAACATAAACACTTGTATTTGATTTAGAAAAAGTTTGTTGATCTTTCTTTATGCTTTTGTATTAGGAAATCTTCTGTTTGATTTCTGGCGTAAATGATACTTGTTTTTCTAAATCTTGAAATGCATGAGAAAATAAACGTGTGAATTTGATTAAACGAATTGTAATGATACAGAAAATGTTTTGTATTTAAGTGTTTCATGTTGAAAAAGTTTGATTGATATTTCCAAAGATAAATCTTACTTGATTTTTTAATCTTGATAGCTTTGGGAAAATAAACACTTGTATTTGATTTAAAGAAAGTGTATTGATATTCCTTTACGCTTTTGCATTAAAAAATCTTCGAATTGATTTCTGGCATAAAAGATACTTGTTTATCTAAATGTTGAAAGTTATGAGAAAATAAACGTGTGAATTTGATTAAACGAATGGTAATTATACCGAAAATGTGTTGTTTTTAATCTTCATGTTGTAAAAGTTTGAATGATATTTCCGAAATTCAATCTTGTTTGTTGTTTTAAAACTTGATTGTTTTGATGAAATGAACAACACCCTTTTCCTTGTGGCTTTGTAAAATTTTATTAATCTTGCAAATTGTTTTTTTATTAATTTTATTGTCACAAAATAAATATTTTGTTGGGGTCAGTTATTTTATATTATTCTTAGAGCGAAACATGCAAATGAATTTTTAAAAAAATAAAGAAAAAAATAATTAAAACTAGTTCATAAAACAAACTTTATTTATTTATTTTATTTATTATTATTTATTTATTTATTATTTATTATCATTATTTATTATTTATTTATTATTTATGTATTATTATTTTTTTAGAAAATACTTTTATCATACTACATACTTTTATATTGTATAGTGTCTTTTCAGTGTAATATACAATACAATATTATTTAAGAATGAAATATTGATATTCTTTTTATATTCAATCGTAAAAAAATACTTTCTTTTTAAAACTTAATTTTATAATAAACTATTTTTTTACAAAAAAATTTGTTTTATGAATGTAGTTATTTGATTTGTTTTATAATCAACGGTTAAATGTAGTACATTTATATATTTTTCTCTTTTTAGGAAAATATTTTATGGAAGTCACTATAAAAAATATCTAAAATTTACGCTTTTATATATTATACAGAAATAATAGTTAATTGGATGAAGCTGATATCGGAAGAAATTTTAAGTTAAAAGTGACAATTGTATTCAATATAAAGTTTATATCCTTTTAATAGGATTTAATTCTAATATTTCGAAATATAATATTCTGAATAATGAATATGGATATTTATTAAATTTTATTTATGAATATTTATTAGATTAGATAATAATTTAGATCAAATGCAATATTATTTAATTTTGAAAGCATATGTTTTTTTAAGCTAATATACAAACTTGAGTTGCATTTTCGAGCGCAACAAATGCTAATGTATACTTTATGTATGACTTGCAGCTGTTTTCGTGTTAGAACAACCATTACGCTAACATGTAAAACGTCATTCTATCCATGATATGATGATATGCATAGCAATTACTGTAATCATGTCAATGCTTTCGTGTAATTTGCACAGCTGTGGCATCATGTAGATGCTTTTATGGAATTCATATAACCACGGTTATCACTTAAATGTTTGTATGTAGTTAGCTAACTATTGTCATCGTATTACTGGTTTAAGTTAGAAAATCGTTCAAAAGAATCGTATTGCTAATTGAATGGTTCATACATGTACACACGATATAATTTAACTATCTTGAAGAATTCACCGTTTTTCTATTGTTACCGCAATGTATGACCATGCAAAAGCTCATATAAATATCATATGGTATTAAAAACTAGAGTTAATGAAATATTGTATAAAATAAAAATGCTTAAAATATTTGAACATAAATCATAGTTTGCCGTATTTCTTTACTCTTATCAAATAATAATAAAAATTTAATATTTTTTTTTTCTCATGTGTATTACTGTTAACATACAATACAAAGAATATCAGAATTATTATAAAGGGAGAATATTATTTTTATGAAGAAAAATGATTAAAATAGTTTTTGGATTTTTAATTTATTTAACAAATATCTGAAGGATGAAACAGAAAAGCAAGACTGATTAAACAAAAAAAATCTTAAACTTTTAACGAATTATCACTCCCACACTCATATCACATATTTGTATCTATAAAAAAATCGCAAGAGAACTTCTGGGAAAATTAATTTTTAATTTTAAATTAAAGAAATATTTTGGACAGACGAATGATATTCTAAAATAAACAAGAATTCACTCGTGATATTGCACGTTTAGCAATAATTATTCTATCGCGGTTTTTGGTATTTTATAGACATTTAACTGGATGTAATTCAGTATCAAACATTTGGCATGGAACTGCGTGCTATTTATTGTTTACTATAAACTGCATTTCCTTTCCTTTATTTCTTTCAAAAATGGCCCATTGATAACAGCAAAGATGTTTCGTATGGGAATTCCAAAAGCTATGGCAATATATCAAGAGATCTCTGATTCTAATGTGCGATATGAATGTCTAAATTTATAATTCAATTTTTATGTAAAATAAAACCAAAAAACTTATCGATCATAATCCTAACAATGCATATTGAAAATTAAAAAAAATATATAAATGAAAAATAATATATTAAGAAAATAATATTTGAATAAATATTATATAAATGAAAAATAACGTTTTCTGAAACGAATTTGTAATTAAAAAAAAATTAATTTTTTTTTATCATACGTCAAGAGAATATAGCTTTGATTCTAAGGTAGAGTATGAATATCAAAATTTATTGATGGATTTTTAAAATTAAATACAACAAAAATCTCATTGATCATAATTCTAACAATGTATATGGACAATTAAAAAAAAATATTATAAATGAAAAAATATATACATAAATGAAAAAATAATATTTAAATAAATTAATATATGAATACATAATATATAAATGAAATAACATAAGAATAAGTAATATATAAACGAAAATAAACATTTTCTGAAACGAATTTGTATTTGAAAACAAAAAAATTAAAAAAAGTTTTTAATATTTTTCAGTACTTAAATATAATATATAAATAACCATATTTCACATTTATTGTCATTTTTAAATGATAGATTTCCATCATTTAAATTTATGTTGTAATAAATGCCAGCAAAGCAGATTTTGTCGACAGCATTATTGTCTAGCACACTAGACTCGATCCCTTCTGGAAAGGAGACAAATTGTTTTCTTTCCTGTAACCTTTCATCAAAGTAACGACGCCCTGAGATGTCGGCATGCAATGGGTTTGGCAGAATAAATGCGGCGCTCGAATTTTCTGATTACGGGAACTTTCCATCACCAATATCACACCCGGCCTTTTTACGAGGAAAGTTGGAGCTTTGAACATGATCATCATGAACTAGAGTCCCGAACAAGAGCTCGTAAAAGGACTTAGATTGAATGCGATAGGAATTTCAAGAAGCTTTTATTGATCACGAAAAAGGAGGTAAGGGAAGAAAAAAATTATTTATGATAAAGGAAATGCTGATAGTCCTACCCTGTAAAGAGGAAACATCTACTGACTCGAAATATGCCAGTTGGCAGACGGCCTTGGCCTACCATATCGCTGTTGCGCCAGTGATGATGATGATATTGATGTCAATATAATAAAGGAATATAGCTTTGATTCTAATATACAGTATGAATGGAATAGCCGAGTGTCTAGCGCTCTGGCGCTCGATGCCACAGGTTTCGGGTTCTAATCCCGGTGTTCCATGGACGTTTGTAGTGGTTCGGAATTCACTTTTAAGCCGTATCTCTCTGTCTTATATGATTGTAAATAGTCACACATCCCAGTCAGACTTTTCACATACTGTACTACTCACATCATTCCTATACTGTATACGTGAAACTCATTTATAGGCATAGTGGTGTGGTGTGGTGTAGTAGTAGTAGTAGGAAGGCCTGGGGCCTGAATGCTCAGTGTCTAATGCTCTGGTGCTCGGTGCCACATCGTTCGGGTTTGTGTCCAGGAGGAACAATGAACGATTGCAGTGGTTCAGCGTCCACTTTAAAACGTAGGTAGTCTCATATGTCGGATCCCAGTCAGATTTCTCAACCACATCATCATTCCCAAAATTTATAGAGGCAACTCAACTCTAGGCATAGTGATGTGATGTGTGGTGTAGTAGTATGAATGGCTAAATTTATAATTTGGATTTTTATATTAAATAAAATAAACTTATCGATCATAATTATAACAATGCATATTTTAGATTTAAATAAAAATTTAAATATTTTCTGAAACGAATTTGTATTTGAAAAAATATAAAAGACTATTATTCTTATTCTGTACTTAAATATTTTATATAAATAACCATATTTCACATTTAGTCATTTCTAAATGATAGATTTCGTATCATTTAAATTTATGCTGTAATAAACGTCAGCAAAACAAATTTAGTCGACAGCGTTATTGTCTAGCACACTAGACTGGAACCATTCTGGAAAGGAGACAAATTGTTTTCTTTCCTGTAACCTTTCATCAAAGTAACGACGCCCTGAGATGTCGACATGAAATGGGTTTGGCAGAATAAATGCGGCGCTCGAATTTTCTGATTACGGGAACTTTCCATCACCAATATCACACCCGGCCTTTTTACGAGGAAAGTTGAAGCTTTGAACATGATCATCATGAACTAGAGTCCCGAACAAGAGCTCGTAAAAGGACTTAGACTGAATGCGATAGGAATTTCAAGAAGCTTTTATTGATGACAAAGAAGGGGGTAAGGGAAGAAAAAAATTCTTTCTGATAAAAGAAATGCTGATAGTCCTACCCTGCAAAGAGGAAACATCTACTGACTCGAAATATGCCAGTTGGCAGACGGCCTTGGCCTACCATATCGCTGTTGCGCCAGTAATGATGATGATGATATTGATGTCAATATAATAAAGGAATATAGCTTTGATTCTAATATGCAGTATGAATGGAATAGCCGAGTGTCTAGCGCTCTGGCGCTCGATGCCACAGGTTTCGGGTTCTAGTCCCGGTGGTCCATGGACGTTTGTAGTGGTTCGGAATTCACTTTTAAGCCGTATCTCTCTGTCTTATATGACTGTAAATTGTCATACATCCCAGTCAGACTTTTCACATACTGTACTACTCACATCATTCCCATACTGTATACGGGAAACTCAACTCTAGGCATAGTGGTGTGTAGTAGTAGTAGTAGGAAGGCCTGGGGCCTGAATGGCCCAGTGTCTAATGCTCTGGTGCTCGGTGCCACATCGTTCGGGTTCGAGTCCAGGAGAAACAATGAATGATTGCAGTGGTTCAGAGTCCACATTAAAACGTAGGTAGTCTCATATGTCGGATCCCAGTCAGATTTCTCACCCACATCCTCATTCCCAAAATTTATAGAGGCAACTCAACTTTAGGCATAGTGATGTGATGTGGTGTAGTAGTATGAATGGCTAAATTTATAATTTGGATTTTTATATTAAATAAAATAAACTTATCGATCATAATTATAACAATGCATATTTTAGATTTAAATAAAAATATATTTTCTGAAACGAATCTGTATTTGAAAAAAATATAAAAGACTATTATTCTTATTCTGTACTTAAATATTTTATATAAATAACCATATTTCACATTTATTGTCATTTTTAAATGATAGATTTCACATCATTTAAATTTATGATGTAATAAACGTCAGCAAAACAAATTTTGTCGACATCGTTATTATCTAGCACACTAGACTGGAACCATTCTGGAAAGGAGACAAATTGTTTTCTTTCCTGTAACCTTACATCAAAGTAACGACGCCCCGAGATGTCGACATGCAATGGGTTTGGCGGAATAAATACGGCGCTTGAATTTTCTGATTACGAGAATTTTCCATCACCAATATCACACCCGGCTTTTTACGACGAAAGTTGGAGCTTTGAACATGATCATCATGAACTAGAGTCCCGAATAAGAGCTCGTAAAAGGACTTAGATTGAATGCGATAGGAATTTCAAGAAGCTTTTATTGATCACGGAGAAGGGGGTAAGGGAAGAAAAAAATTCTTTCTGAAAAGGAAAGGCGTGATAGCGTAAAAAGGAAACATCTCCTGACTCGAAATCTGCAAGTAGGCAGACGGCCTTGGCCTACCTTATGGCTGTTGCGCCAATTGTGATGATGGTGATATTGAGGGCAATATCTTATGGTAATATATATTTGATTATAACTTGCAGTATGAATGACTGGGGCTTGAATAGCAGAGTGTCTAGCTCTCTAGCGCTCGATACCACAGATTTCGGGTTCTAGTCCCGGTGGCCTATGGATGTTTGTAGTGATTAGGTGTCCACTTTAAACAGTAGGTTCCAATCTCATATGACTGTAGAGATGTCTCGTATGACAGATCCCAGCCAGACATCTACTCCACATCATCACTCCCAATGTTTATAGGGTCAACTGAGCTCTAAGCACAGTGATGTGGTGTGCTTGTTGTAGTAGTAGTAGATGATTGCGTAGGACCTGATTGGCCGATTGTGTAGAGCTCTGGTGCTCGACGGTGATGTGGTGTAGTATGGTGTATTGAAGTAGTTGTATGACTGCCACGGCCTGAATGGCCCAGTGTCTGGCGATCTGGCACTCGGTGCTATAGGTTTCTTGTTCTACTACCGGTGTCCATAGATGTTTGTAGTGGTTCGAAATCCCCTTTTAAGACGGTCACTTTTAAGCAGAAAAGACTTTTATCTCCCGGTCTCATATGACTACAGAACGTCACTGATCCCAATCAGAATTCTCACACACATCGTTATTTCCAAACTATGTAGGGGCAACTGAGCTTCGGGCATAGTCATGTGGTGTAGTAGTATGAATGCTAAATTTATAATTGACATTTTTATATTAAAAAAAAAACTTATCGATCATAATTATAACAATGCATATTTTTCAATTTAAATAAAAATAAATTTTCTGAAACGAATTTGTTTTTGAAAAAAAAATAAAACTTTAATATTCTTATTCTGTACTAAAATATTTTATATCAATAACCCTATTTCACATTTATTGTAAAATCTATCATTTTTAAATGGTATATTTTGAATCATTTAAATTTATGCTGTAATAAATGTCAGCAAAACAAATTTGTCGACATCGTTATTATCTAGCACACTAGACTCGATCCCTTCTGGAAAGGAGACAAATTGTTTTCTTTCCTGTAACCTTTCATCAAAGTAACGACGCCCCAAAATGTCGACATGCAATGGGTTTGGCGGAATAAATGCGGCGCTTGAATTTTCTGATTACGGGAACTTTCCATCACCAATATCACACCCGGCTTTTTACGACGAAAGTTGGAGCTTTGAACATGATCATCATGAACTAGAGTCCCGAACAAGAGCTCGTAAAAGGACTTAGATTGAATGCGATAGGAATTTCAAGAAGCTTTTATTGATCACGGAGAAGGAGGTAAAGGAAGAAAAATTTCTTTCCCATTTTTGTTGCTACTACTTTGAGGAAATGTGAAAAATTTTTGAATGTAAAAGTGAACTTTCTGTGTTAAACGGATTAAAGAAAACATTATTATGAAGTAGTACGATATAATGCAAAGAAGTACAAAGTTTAAAGATTAAAATGTGTCATTGAATTGGAAATACATTTATTCAGTCAGAAGCTGGGTGTCATTATAATAAAATTAATATTGACTACCAGTGTTGTTCTGCATTTATATAATAGAGAATCTAATTTTCAAATTGTTATCTGTATATTTTTTTTTAACAAAACAAAGAAATTTCTTGCTGAAAGCACACTTTTATAAATATTTTACGTCAAAATTTGTTGTTAATCTCATGATGATTTAAGAATTAAGAATTTGTCAACTTTATTGCTGGCGTACTAGAGTTTCTAATTTAATTTTTCTTAAAAATCATTCAATGGCGTCAGAAAGCACAACAAATTTATCTAATTCTAAAATTCGTCTAATATGAATGTTGGTCTATCTGCCTATCTGCCTATCTGTATTGTATCTGCCTATCTGTATTGTATCTGCCTATTCTACCCAGTAAAATTAAAACATCTCTTGCCTTGAAATCTGCCAGTAAGTAGACGGCATTGGCCCTCCATGTGCATTATCTGATTAACATGAATTCACTAAATTTAATCTCGTGCCTTATTAAAAAAAGGATTTTATAATAATTTACAAAGTGTACAGAAGTTCAAGTGTAGTAGCTTATGTTCCTGTAGCAAAAATAAAGGGTCCACTTCAAAATTTTATAATACAAGTAACTAGCGCTCTGGCTCTCGGTACCCCAAATTTCGGATTCAAATCCTTGGTGGTGCGATAGACTTGTTTATTTGGTTTGTAATTCACTTTTAAACTGTAGGTCCTTGTCTAATATGAATGTTGGGCGTAGATCTGCCTATCCTACCCAGTAAAAAAAAAACATCTCTTGCCTTGAAATCTGCCAGTAAGTAGACGGCATTGGCCCTCCATGGGGTTGCTGTGATATTGAAAAAGAAGAAGAATGATATATTATTATATAAATTTGTTAAATTTGATTTGCTATTTGCTTAAACTTAAATACCAATTGAACCAATGTTTTCTAAAAAATTGGAGAACTATGTTTAAAACAATAAGCTAATATTTACATACAATATATAGAACGAGTGCCAATATTAGATTTACAAACTTCTAGGAGGCGATTGCTACATCAAGATGATTCGGAATCACATAGCAGAAATTCTTTCTGGATATGGTAGATAGCATTTCTCGGGTACGGAAATTCCGTGAGTTCCTGCACTTCTTCATTTCATGCACCGATATAGCAGTATACCAGTTACCACTCGTATACAAGCGTGGATTAAACAGATATGCATCTGATAATGAACAAACCCCTTGTGAAAGAAAGACGATTATGCGTATTCTCAGTCATCTGTCTTTGTTGTCCATTTAAACCGTACGATTCGTAACCCTTACATGTCATATTTGAAAAATTGAGGATCTAACGGAGGGTGTGGGGTGAAGGGTTGACATGCTTGTTCGCAGAGCCATTATGTCATGATTATTTCTTAAGGTATATCAAGGATCTGGTATAAGACATAATACCGAGAAACGTGCTGCAAACTGGAAACATGCTGCAAAAGTTTAAGACATGTCTGGATTAATATTACATATAATCACTCACTTGGGGGGCTGGGTCATTTTAACGTTCAATTTGGCAATAATTTATTTGGTTTCCTTTAAAAGCTACCTCGCCAAGAAAATAATGCTAAATGATTCCATACAGGTGTATCCTATATCCCGTTGAAGTTTGTAAGCTTGGTGCTGACACACTTTGCATATTTTTATACTACATTTTATATTTTGTATAAAATGCATATTGCATTACTGAGGAATTAATTGCTTCTTTCCTTGTAACTCCAAATTCGAATTAAAAAATTAAAAAATTCGTGACATTAAAATTATTAGAACATTGAAATATCGAAATATCAAACATCGAAAATTAAATTATTTGAATTAAAAAATTCGTGACACACCAAAAATGAACTTAACGTAATAATATTTACAGGAAGGAATTGTTACTAATCTGGGATTATCATTTTGTGTATAGAGAATTGGTAATGTATATTATTATCATTCATTCGTTACAGTATATTAAAATATTATTAAACAAAATATATTGAGCCTCAAACTTATTTATGAAATACAGTTACCAGATATTTATTTAATATGCGTCTCATGTACAATGCTTTTCTAGAATTCTTCATAATGAATAAAACTTTATTTTCTAGTTTGAAAATATAACGACTTTTATTATATATATTATATATATATGATTAAAAAATATTTTTTATTAAGCTTCAAAACAAAATTATAAATGATTTTTTGAAATAAATATGATTTTTGAAAATATTAAATGTTCTTGAAATTTTATTTTGAAAAGTTTTAATATAAAATTATTTGAAAATTTTATTTTGAAATGGTTACTGTATCGATTAAGGTTATTTTTTTTAGTTAAAGATAAATCATAAAATATTAATTAATATAGTCTTAAAACTTAAACAATATGTGTCTGTGATAAATACTAAAAAAAAACCTATTTTATTGACTTAGTATAAAAGTTTTTTAATTACGAATAAAATGTGTAATGAAAACATACATGATTTTGCTTCAAATAACTAGATTGTTTAAAAAGTAAAACACAAACGGGACCATATATATATATATAATTTTAAGACGATATTTTAATTTATTATTAAGAGTATGTATCGCCAATGATTAATTGAATGAAATATTAATATTTTACAGCTTTTGCAAGACCTTTTTAAAAGCTTAAAAAAATATACGTCTGTTAAACATAAAAACAGAAAGATATCCAATGTATGACATGAATGTGAGTTGCTACTTTTTGCCACATGTTTGTGTTGCGTTGAAGAAACTTGAGCTGAGAAAGCATACGTAGGAATGAATCAGATGAACATTTCTTTTTTTCCTGGCTTATTGGACGAAAGAAGCCCGATAAAGAACCTCGCCATTTTTCTCGTCTAGTATTAAAGTAAAAGGAAAAAGAAAACTAATGGACGATAAAATGATTGTTACAAGTTAAGAAAAATGGCCGTTAAAAAGTTATTGCTGGTCTAAAACGATGGATGGGCGATTTTTAATTTGCAATTGTCGTTATAGTTTATGAAATAGGCACTCCATTATTTTAAAATAGCAAAAATCAAAGCCCATAAAGAATGACTTCTAACAGTTCATTAAATCTTTTGAAAAATAGTAAATTAACCAGATTTTAGATCTATCTATCCACAAAGCAGCAGAAAAGTGTCAAAATGCAGATACAGAAATAAATAAACACACATACACACATAGAGATACATAGACAGACAAATAGAGAGCGAAAGAAGCTTGTTTACGTATTATTGCGTGATAATATAGTGAACACAATCCTGATCAAATATTTTTCTGAACATATTAAACAGCTCTTCATACGAACACATTCACAGTTTAAAATATTAATGTGCAAGAATAAATAAATAAATAATAATAATAATAAAATATACACATAATATGTCCTTAAAAATAAAAGTGAATTACAATTTAGAATTGAAATCCTTCAAAGCCTAAAGTAGTTTTTCTTGCATTTTGATATAATCTTAAATAAGAGAGCTTACTTGCGTTAAATCAAATTTCGGAATGGATTGATAATGGTAACCTTTATGCTAGTAGAACTTCTTTTACATGCATTAATTATCAATTAGATACATGTAAATGGGTACACGTAACAAATACCATTTTATCAATTGTTAAAAATGTGCAAAGGGACTTGTATATTTATTCAGCAACAGCTAATTTATTTTGTATACGATATAAATACATTAGATCTCTTGCCATGTAAGTCTCTGAACCAACAAAATGACCGATACCTTAAAAAAAGGAAAGTATAGCTAATTCTTGCCAGAAATACATGATTTTTTTTAAATACAAGACTTATATCCTATTGCAAATGAAATCGGTGGTATTTTATCAAAATTCTCAAATTACCGGTAATTAGTTGTACAATTTTAAAAACCATGTCCAAATTCACGGAAGACTAAGCATTCTTACTACATGTCTTGTGGTGGTATGGCCAAGAAGTCATTCCTCAAGGTTTACATACCAATGTGGATTCGACATTTGACACGTATTTTTTATTATGAATAGATTGCAAGATTTTCTCTACTTGCAAAAATTATATTTCAAAATAGTTTGCTTTAACTCGGTAATCAATAAAAAAACAGTTTTAAATATGAGAACCAAATGAAATGTAGGAAGAATACTACTATGTGACGAGGTATTCCATTTATTAACTAGATTCAATTGCTGAATTAATGAATTGATGGTAGTACTTTAATAAATTATAGGCATATATTAGACAAAAATTTTCCCATGCCAATTTTCATATAATATGTCAGTTTATTTTATACTTTAAATGTGGAAAATACTTACAAATCAAATGCCACTCAAATCTTGATATTAATATATTATTTACACCAACATGGAAATTTCAATTAAAACTTTGTTAGTCCTTTGATTTCACCGAGGGATTTTATGTCATGGCTGCTTTGCTCTTTATAAGCTTTTATACACGAAATTACATTTATTTTTGATGCCGAATTTCTTCCACTCTCTTTCACTTTTTTAGAATACTTATATCCCAATACTTTACTGAAAATTATTTTTTTCGTTTTCATGTTTTTTTTTTCAATACATTAACCTTTCTAGTTGACGCATGCTGGCCGAGTGACTAGCGTTGTGGCACTCGTTGCCACAGGCTTCAAGTCGAGTCCTGGTGGTGTCATGGACGCTTATTGTGGTTTGGAATCTACATTAAACCGTAGGTTCCTATCTAATACTATTGTAAAATGCTGGATGTAGAGTTGACAACACTACCCCATAAAAAGAATACATCTCCTTTCTCGAAATCTGATAGTAGGCAGATGGCTTTGGCCCATCATGGTGCTGTTGCGCCATTGAAGAAAAAAATGTCTGTTTGTTTAGCTAGAAAGGAAATAATGTTCATAATTTATTGCATTTTAATAAAAATGATTACTAAATTTTTCTAGCTTTCCAGTTTTTGCTTAGTGAAAATAGTTGAATAAATATAATCAATATTTTGAAACACAAATTCTGAAGAGTTTAAATAACATTTGATTAGGTATAGGGTTCAGAATATTTTTCTGCTGGATGAAAAACTCGTGCAGTAATAATGAGACATATATAATAATTTCTTGAAACAATATCAGTTTTTTTACAGGCGTTCAATTAATTTTTTACAATTTCGAAATAATATTTTAATAGATTTGTTGGATGAAAACAATTTTTTTCGTGTTTTTCTTTTCTGTAAAGGTAATTCAGTTTCAGTGAAGGTAAAGTAAACTAAAAATATAATCCTAAAGCCAATAAGCGCTTCCTAAAAATGACAAAGTAAAAAAAAAAACATAATTGCATTCTACTGTTCGTGAGAAAGGAAAAAAAAAAGAAAAAGAAAGAAAGGAATGCCACAAAAGCGAAAACAATGTTCACCCTATTTTCACTCCACCTAACTCCTTCCAGATTTCCCAGTAACAAAAAAACCAAAGATCTAAACTACACTAAAAGTAAGAAATAAAAATACTACTTCTACAGCGAACCAACTTTCACAAGTTGGCTGTCGGGAGCTGCAGAAAGAGACAATTATCGAAAGGCTGAAATGTCAAAAAGAAAGAGTCAAGTAAAAAAAGTTCTTGATCCACCAAGAATCCAGAGACGTTCACGCCGCCTCTATTGTTTCACTAAGCGTTGCAGACGTGTCACATGTCATTTGATATCTGGATGATGACAGCACGATTCATTCTGAAAGGTAACGGAAATACGATCTGAAGAAATAGGGGGTACACTTATTATATTTCCTGTTAAAGCAACGTTTGGAACGGGCTGATTTCTTTCCGATTCTGTTTTTTCCCTAGAGACATTTTTGATATGGTAGTAAGGACATCATAGATCATTCCTTATAACTTATGTATTTTATTACTATTATTGATATTAATTTTGTCGTGGTAGATAAAATGTAATCGTACTGCAAAACATAATGTCCATTATAAACACGTAATCCTAAACACAATAAGATAAAAAACATATAATATACACAATAATATAATAAACATGTAATCCTAACACAATAAGAGTAACTATTAACAATAGCTACTACTATTGATAAACAATAGTTGTTGCAATTGTTACAAATTTTGTTTCCCAAATAAGTGTCAGACGCTGTGAATCAAACTAATATATCAATGATAAAAAAATATTCCGTCAGAAATGTAAAAGATCTTCAGCTGAATAAATTGCAGGAATAGTTAGTGGCATTTTTATGCTAATTATTATTATGATTTATTTTATATTAATACTAACAGCTATATTCGGCATCTGTGAAATGCTATATTTTTTATATTTTGGATAATTAATTAAGAAACTGGGGATACAGTTAATATATTTCTTGTAAAAACAATGCTTGGAACGAGGTGATTTCTTTCCGATTCTCTTATTTTCCCAAATATTTTTTTTTATTTGGTAGTCCTTTTATTAATCATTCATTAGTAACTTTAATGTATTTTATTTCAATTATATATATAAATTTTTTTTTTTATTAATTTTGTCCCTGGTAGATAAAATGTAGTCCTACTGCAAAACACTAGTTGATACTTTTGTTACACAACAATAGTAACTGACAATGCTTACTAATATTGTTAAGCAATAGTTGTTGCAATTGTTACTACTTTTGTTTCACAAATAAGTGCCAGACGCATTGAATATAACTAATATATGAATGGTAACAAAAATATTCATTCAGCCTATCTACTATTATTCTTTCACATTTTTTCAACCTATTAATCTTAATAGATTTTTGCTTAATTGAAACTAGTTGCCTGAATAAAATAAATATTTTGGAAAAAAAAATTCTAAGTAGGTTAAATAGCGTTTGATTAGGAATAAGATTCAGGATATTTTCCGAAAATAAAAGTTAGATGTAAACAATTTTGCGCTGAGAATAATGTCTTGGAAGAGCATGCATTTTTTAAAGTAATTTTTTTTATCAGTTCGAAATAATATTTCAGTTTATTTTAATTTCTTTTCTTGTTAAATTAAAACAAATATGTTTAAAAGTTTTTTTGTGTTTTTCGTTTCTATAAAAATAATCAAAAATTTTCAGCCAAATTCAGTTTTAATGATGTTAAAATAAACTAAAAAATTAATCTTAAAGCAATAAGCGATTTCTAAAAATGACAAAAGGTTCTTGAAAAAACTATAAAACAAATAACCGTTATATACCGCTCGCGACAAATGAAAAAAAAAAAAAAAAAAAAAAAAAAGATGCCACAAAAGCGAAAACAATATTCACCCCATTTTCACTCCACCTAATTAATTCCAGATTTTTCAGTAACAAAAACCACAAGTTCGAAACTATACGAAAAGTAAGAAATAAAAAACTACTTCTACAGCGAACCAACTTTCACAAGTTGGCTGTCTGGAGCTGCAGAAAGAGACAATTATCGAAAGGCTGAAATGTCAAAAAGAAAGAGTCAAGAAAAAAAAGTTCTTCATCCACGTCAGAATCCAGAAACGTTCACGCCGCCTCTATTGCTTCACTTATCAGCGTTGCAGACGTGTCAAATGTCGCTTGATATCTGGATGATGACAGCACGATTCATTCACAAAGGTAACGGAAATATGATCTGGAGAAATAGGGGATACGCTTATTATTATGTTTCCTTTTAAAGCAACGCTTGGAACGGGGCGATTTTTTCCCGATTCGATTCTTATCGGGCTCTTTATCCGATTCTTTAATATATTTTCTTACAATTATGGATATTAATTTTTGTTATTAAATTTGCCCCTGGTAGATAAATTGTAATCCTATTGCAAAACAATTTTTATCACTTTTTTTACACAATAGGACCAACTATTAGCAATAATTACTACTAATGTTGCTAAAAAATAGTTGTTATAATTGTGACTACTTTTGTTTCACAAATAAGTGTCAGACGCATTGAATATAATTAATATATGAATGGTAATAAAAGCATTCATTCATCCTTTCTACTTCTATTCTTCCGCATATTTTTCAACCAATTAACCTTTCTAGATTTTTGCTTGTTGAAACTAGTTGCTGAATAAAATGATTATTTTGGAAAAAAATTCTCAGCAGGTTAAATAATGTTTGATTGGAAATAACATTCATGATATTTTTCGACATTAAAAGGTGGATGTAAAACTCTTGTAGAACAAATTTTACATTCACTTTTTAAAAGTTGTTGTTTTTATCAGTTCGAAATAATTTTTTAATTCCATAATTTGATAAATTAAAACACAAATACTTCAAAGTTTTTCCTCGTTTTTCTTTTCTGTAAAGGTAATCAAGAATTTTCAGCCAAATTCAGTTTTAAAGATTGTAAAGTAAACTGAAAAAAATAATAATCCTAAACCAATAAGCGATTCCTAAAAATGTCAAAAGGTATTGGAAGAATTAAAGTAAAAAAAATCAACGTTATATACTTCCGCTCGCAAAAAAAGAATAGAAAAGAAAAAGAAAGAAAAGAAAGCCACAAAAGCGGAAACAATGTTCACCCCATTTTCACTCCACCTAACTCCTTCCAGATTTCTCAGTAACAAAAAACCAAAGATCTAAACTACACAAAAAGTAAGAAATAAAAAACTACTTCTACAGCGAACCAACTTTCCCAAGTTGGCTGTCTGGAGCTGCAGAAAGAGACAATTATCGAAAGGCTGAAATGTCAAAAAGAAAGAGTCAAGTAAAAGAAGTTCTTGATCCACGTCAGAATCCAGAAACGTTCACGCCGCCTCTATTGCTTCACTTATCAGCATTGCAGACGTGTCAAATGTCGCTTGATATCTGGATGATGACAGCACGATTCATTCAGAAAGGTAACGGAAATATGATCTGAAGAAATAAGGGATACAGTTATTATATTTACTGTTAAAGCAACGCTTAGAACGGGCCGATTTCTTTCCGTTTCTCAAATTTTCCCAAAGAACTTTTTTATATTATAGTGAAGGCATCATTAATGATTCATTAGTAATTATAATAATAAATATTGTTACAATTATTGATAATATTTTTTTTTATTAATTTTGTTCCTGGTAGATAAAATGTAACACTATTGCAAAACAATTGTTATTACTTTTATTAGACAATAGGACTAACTATTAACCATATTTACTACTATTGCTAATAATAGTTGTTAAACAATAATTTGTACAATTTCTTTTAAAAATAAGTGTCAGACTCATTGAATATAACTAATATAGGAATGGTAAGAAAATATTCATTCATCCTATCACTATTATCAATTCCATCACTATTATATTTTCGCATTTTTTTCAAACTATTAACTTTTCTATATTTTTGCTTAATTGAAACTAATTGCTTAAATGAAATAAATATTTTGGAAGCCCAATTCTGTGTAGGTTAAATAACGTTTGATTAGGAATAAGATTCAGAATATTTTTCGAAAGTAAAAGTTGGATGTAAAATTCTTGCAGAACAAATTTCGCATATAGTATAATTTTTTGGAACAGCATGAATTTTTTTTACAAGTAATTTTTTTATCAATCCGAAATAATATTTCAGTTTATTTTAATTTTATAACTGGCTAAATTAAAACAACTACGCTTCACACTTTTTTTTCGCGTTTTTATATTCTGTAAAGGTAATCATGAATTTTGAGTCATAAAGAAAAAAAATAATACGAACTGAAAAAAATAATAATCCTAAACCAATAACCGATTCGTAAAAGTGACAAAAAGTATTGCAAAGAATATAAAAAAAAAGAATTTCACCGTTATATACTGCTGCTCGCAAAAAGGAACATAAAGAAAAAGAAAGCCACAAAAGCGGAAACAATGTTCATCCCATTTTCACTCCACCTAATTCCTTCCAGATTTCTCAGTAACAAAAAACCAAAGATCTAAACTATACGAAAAATAAGAAATAAAAAGACTACTTCTGCAGCGAACCAACTTTCACAAGTTGGCTGTCTGGAGCTGCAGAAAGAGACAATTATTGAAAGGCTGAAATGTCAAAAAGAAAGAGTCGAGAAAAAAAAGTTCTTGATCCACGCAAGAATCCAGAGACGTTCACGCCGCCTCTATTGCTTCACTTATCAGCGTTGCAGACGTGTCAAATGTCGCTTGATATCTGGATGATGACAGCCCGATTCATTCACAAAGGTAATGGAAATATGATCTGGAGAAATAGGGGATATAGTTAATATATTTCCTGTTAAAGCAACGTTTGGAAGCGGAAGATTTATTTACGGTTCTCTATTTTCCCCGAAAATTTTTTTTATATGATAGTGAGGTCATAATTAATCATTCCTTAGTAATTTTAATATATTTTATTGCAATTATTGAGATTAATTCTTGTTATTTATTTTATCCCCTGTAGACGAAATGTAATTCTCTTGCAAAACAATTGTTACTACTTTTGTTTCACAAATAAATGTCATTCGCATTGAATATAGCTAATATATGACTGATAATAAAAACATTTATTCGTCCTTTCTACTATTATTCTTTCACATTTATTTCAACCTATTAACATTTCTAGATTTTTGCTTATTGAAATTAGTTGCTTCAATAAAATAAATATTTTGAAAAAAATTCTAAGTAGGTTAAATAGCGGTTTAATTAGGAATAAGATTTAGGATATTTTTCGGAAGTAAAAGGTGAATGTAACCTTTTACTTCCGAAAAATAATGTTTTGCATAGAACATTTAACATTTCATATACAGAACAATTTCTTGGACC
The DNA here is from genome assembly GCA_021605075.1 of Caerostris darwini. Lineage (NCBI taxonomy): Eukaryota > Metazoa > Arthropoda > Arachnida > Araneae > Araneidae > Caerostris > Caerostris darwini. The sequence goes on from BPLQ01001613.1 coordinate 45,765, forward strand.
AGAAAGAGTGTTTTTTACAAGTAGTTTTTTTCCTGAGTACTTCATAATATGCAGTTTATTTTAATTTCATAACATGCTAAATTAAAACAAATAGGCTTTACATTTTTTTCGAGTTTTTCTTTTCTATAAAGTCAATCAAGAATTTACAGCAAAATTCAATTTTAATGTTTCGTAAAGTAAACTAAAAATAATCCAAAACCAATAAGCGATTTCTAAACATGACAAAAAGCATAGGAAAAAGTAAAAAAAAAGACTCACCATTATATTCTACTGCTCCCAAAAAAGGAAAAATAAAGAAAATAAAGAAAAGATGCCACAAAAGCGAAAACAATATTCACCCCATTTTCACTCCACCTAACTCCTTTCTGATTTCTCAGTAACAAAAATCCAATGATCTAAACTATACGAAAAGTAAGAAATAAAAACACTTCTTCTACAGCGAACCAACTTTCACAAGTTGGCTGTCTGGAGCTGCAGAAAGAGACAATTATCGAAAGGCTGAAATGCCAAAAAGAAAGAGTCAAGAAAAAATAACTTCTTCATCCACGTCAGAATCCAGAAACGTTCACGCCGCCTCTATTGCTTCACTTATCAGCGTTGCAGACGTGTCAAATGTCGCTTGATATCTGGATGATGACAGCTCGATTCATTCAGAAAGGTAGCGGAAATACGATCTGAAGAAATAGGGGATACAGTTATTATATTTCCTGTTAAAGCAACGCTGGGAACTGACGATTTCTGTCTGACTCTTTTTTATTCCCCAAAGAACTCCTTATATGATAGTGAGGACATCATTAATCAGTCATTAGTAGCTTTAATAATGTATTTCATTACTATTATTGATAATTTTTGTTATTAATTTTGTGTCCTGTAGATAAAATGTAATCCTACTGCAAAACAGTTGTTATTACTTTTGTTACACAAAAGACTAACTGTTAAAAATTACTACTATTGCTAATAATAGTTATTATACAATCATTACAATTTTTGTTTCACAAATAAGGGGCAAAGGTATTGCATAAACTAATATATGAATGTGAACAAAAATATTCATTCATCCTTTCTACTATATTTCTTTCACATTTTTGTCAATCTATTAACTTTTCTAGATTTTTGCTGATTGAAACTAGTTGCTTAAGTTAAATAAATATGTTGGAAAAATAGTTAGTAGCTGAGTTAATAATAGTTAAAGGTAGGTTAAGTAACGTTTAATTAGTAATAAGATTCAGGATATATTTCGAAAGTAAAAGGTGGATGTAAAACTCCTGCAGAACATATTTCATATACAGAAAAATTTCTTGCACAAGTAGTTTTTTTTTATCAGTTCGAAATAATATTTCAGGTTATTTTAGTTTCATAACTTGCTAAATTAATACGCAAATACTTCATTTTTTCCTAGTTTTTCTCATTCCTAGTAATCAAGAGTTTTTTAGCAAATTCAGTTTTAATGATGGTAAAGTAAGCGAAAAAAATAATCTTAAACTAATAAGCGATTCCTAAAAATGTCAAAAGGTACTGGATTAAATAAAAAAAAAAAATCACCGTCATGTTCAAGTGCTCGCTAAAAAGCAAAAAAGGAAAAGAAAGAAAGGATGCCTCAAAAGCGAAAACAATGTTCACACCACCTAATTCCTTCCAGATTTCTGAGTAACAAAAAAACCAAAGATCGAAACTATACGAAAAGTAAGAAATAAAAAATTACTTCTTCAGCGAACCAACTTTCACAAGTTGGCTGTCTGGAGCTGCAGAAAGAGACGATTATCTAAAGGCTGAAATGTCAAAAAGAAAGTGCCAGGAAAAAAAGGCATCCACGCAAGAATCTAGAGACGTTCACGGCGTCTCTATTGCTTCACTTATCAGCGTTGCAGACGTGTCAAATGTCGCTTGATATCTGGATGATGACAGCACGATTCATTCAGAAAGGTAACGGAAATATGATCAGAAGAATTAGAGGATACAGTTCTTATATTTACTGTTAAAGCAACACTTGGAACGGGACGATTTCCTTTCTTGTTTCTGTCCTTTCTTGTATTTTCCCAAGGAAATGTTTTTATATGTTAGTGAGGACGTAATTAATCATTCATTAGTAAGTCTAATGTATTTTATTACGATTGATATTTAATTTTGTTTTTAATTTTGTATCCAATAGATAAAATACAATCCTGCTGCAAAACAATAGTTACTTGTTTTATTACACAATAAGATTAACTATTAACAACAGTTTCTACTATTGTTAAACGATAGTTGTTGCAATTGTTACTACTTCTGTGTCGGAAATAAATGGCAGACGCATTAAATATAACTAATGTATGAATGGTAACAAAGATGATCATTTAGAAATGTAAACGATCTTCAGCTGCATAAATTGCTGCGAATAGTTAGTGGAATTATTTTCAATTAATTATTACTAACAATGATGCATTCTATATTAATATTTACAGTTATGGTCGTCATCGGTGAAATGATATTTATTTATATTTAAGTTTAGAAACAGCGGATACAGGATCATTATTCATTCATTTATAACTTTAATGTATGTTATTAGAATTATTAATTATTGTTATTAATTGTGTATCCCAATAGATAAAATGTAATTCTACTTCAAACAATAGTTTATTGCAGTTTTGTTTCCCAAGTAAGTGTTCAGACGCATTGAATCTTATTAATATGTGAATGATAACATAAATATTCTGTCAGAAATGTAAAAGATTTTCAGCTGATTAAATTACCAGGAATAGGTATTATATTTCGTGTTAAAACAACGCTTGGAATGGCAAGATTTTTTTTTGATTTTTGTATTCCCCTAAATAAATTTTTTATATGGTATTAAGAACATCATTAATCACTCATTATTATTCATTAATCCTTCATATATAAAATGATTTTGTGTTATACCTGTACATGATAATTTTAAAATTATGATTATGCATATTATTGCTAATATTGTTATTATTGTCTTTATCGATAATATATATATATTATTGTCTTTATCGATATTATATATATACTATATTGTCTTTATCGATATTATTAATCCAGAAGAACTAGAGAAAGTTATAACTTTTAACAAATCCACAATAAAAAAAAATATTTCTAAACATTTTATTTGAAAGACCGACAACAAAAAAGATCTGAAAAATTGTTGTAAAATTATTAAACGCAATATTTATCGTATTACAAGAGAAACAGCTTGTTTTTCCTATCATATATTTGATCCGTTGACAGCTCAGACGGTCGTAACATCAATATTTGTATTATTTTGCTATCCATTGAAGTCTTTGTTTGCATAGTTTCGAAGGGATGCCCTTCTTCTCAGTTTCAGTTTTGAAGGTCACTGAAGTATTTCTTTTGTCACAGGGAATGGCCAATAATTTAGATACAATTCTTGACTTGTGTTTTCTGTTAAGATATATCTTGACAGAAGAAATAATTTAATAAATCCGTACGTTGAATATTTTTGATTTAATTTGAATTATGCCATCTTTTAAAAATTGACAGAATATATTTTCTACACAGCATTATATCTTAATGATAGAAGAAAAGCAAAATATTTGATTGTAGTTTTCTAATATTTTGCTTTTCTTCTATCTGTATCAAGATATAATGGTATATAGAAAATATATTCTGTTAATTTTAAATATCATTGTAAATTGTTTTTATAAATAAAATAAAGGTAATTACATTCTGTTTTATATATTTATATTTTTGGAATAAGATTTCTGGTCATATTCATCTTCTTGAATTCATAGTTTTAAATCAATGTAAGATACGTAATTTGAAAGCTTAGCATTAATATAAAAAAGACATAACAAAATGGAATGAGAGTCAATGGTAATAGTTAATCATTTTGATTAATCTATTCTAATTAATCTTTTTGATTTTATTTTGTTACAAATTATCTATGTTTATTATTTTTTCGAGACGATATTTAGACTTGATTAATTAAATGTAGAAGATGATTATACGTAACAAATCTATCAGTTTTTCTCAAATGTTGGCGTAAAAATGATTATACTATTATTATTATTATTATTATTATTATTTTGTAATTTAAAAAATTTTTTTGTCTAATAAAAAAAAATCTAAAAGCAGCATAAAAGCTATATATTTATTTGCATAATTTGCTTTTCTAAAAAATTTTTTTTGTATTTTTATTATTTTCTTTTTAAACATGTTAGTTGAAAATTTAAAGGTTATATTAGATATAACTTCTGAGATAAGTTTGAAATTTTAATTAGCCTTAGAATAAGTGAGAAACTCAAAAAAATTTATGGATTTTTCAATTAAAATATAACCTTTTATTTTTATGTTTAATTTCTTTAATAGTAGCAATGTTAATTTTAGACGTCTGAAAAAATAAACTTTTTATAAATATATATTATTTTATATCTAAAATAATTTTTCAAATCCATTATTCTCGGATATATAGTATTCAAACATAAAATTCAATCCTTTTGAAAAGTTTTCTCAATGGTAATACTGTATTTTGGGGCAAATAATAATTGAGGTTTTATTAGAAATGGAGCATTGGAGCACACAAAATAGAAATATACTGAAAATTGCGACAATAAAAAAACGAAATTATGAAATTTAATATAATTGCACTTAAATTGATTATTGAAAATCGATTATGAAAACTGATTATTGAAACTTATAATTGATTTTTGAAAATCTCATTCTTATAAATATATTTAAACTTTCTTGTGATGCCCTTTTATTAAAAATATCTAATCCTCACCACAAACAAAATTAATCGATCAGACACGAATCCCGCAAGATGGATTCATATTACAACCACCATTCCCAAAATAGAATACGTTCCTTCCCCAAACACATCACATTTTTACATATCCTTCCACTTTCCTTTGCTACCAACCCATCCGCATTTTTAACTTCTCGAAACACCAGCCCCAACAATGGCAAAGCAACAGAATCGATAAAAATCGTGCCATAACAATAACCGTTTCCACGGGTAACTCTAGAAGAACTGGCAAAGAAAAAGCCCGTTGTGTTTAGCAATCCCAGAAGGGAAGCATAACTTCCACATCCTGAATGATGAGAAGACAAAAACGGTAAAAGTGATGAGGATCAGCATCAGCATCCTGGGATTATAGGAGGCAGCGGTCACGTACCCGCCGTTGTTGGGATTCGGGACAGGCCGCAATCAATATTTTGGCCCTTCCTGGCACCTTGCCCGGAATTGGATAGACTATTCAGCGTTCTCTCCAGACTGCTTGGCGCACAAATCGTCCCGTCTCCAGAAAGGAAAATACGAATGCATGGTAATTCGATTTTGATGCCACACACCACAGGGACCAGTATCAGTGGTAACCGTCGATACATGAGACATACAACAATTTGTTAATGGTAGTGTTAAGGTTATCAGACTTTTTAATTACACATTAATATGTTTTTGTGTTTGTTTTAAATTCTTTCTTAAATTAATTATATAATATGAAGCCAAAATAAAGTTCTTAGTTTTGTAACCAGGACAATAGCATAAAATGCAATATTTTCGTTGATTTTAATGTAGGCCACAAATTTTGGAGTGTTTGGAATTTAAATATTTAAAAAATATTTTGCATTCAGCACACACAAAAAAAGAAAAAAAACAGAAAATACGAAAAGAAAAAGAAGATAAAAAGAAGTTAGAAAGGAAAATACAAATGCATGGTAATTCGATTTTGATGCCCCACACCACTGGGACCACCACCATCAGTGGTAACCTTCGATACATGAGACATACGACAATTTGTTAATAAGAGTGTTTGGGTTATCAGAACTTATTAATTACTCATTGATTTGTTATTGTGTTTCAAATTAATTATATAATATGAAGCCAAAATAAAGCTCTTAGTTTTGTAACTGCGACAATAGCATAACATGAAATATTTTTAATTCATTTCAATGTATAACTCGAATTGTTGATGAAAAATTTATATTTAAAAAAATGCATGTAAAAAATTATAAGCATAATAAAAATTTCACTAATATCGATAAATTATGCCTGGTATAAAACCTGGTATAAATAGGAAATGATAGTGCAAAAAAGGACACTTTTTTTCTATTGCGATCCTCATCACCCGTTGGTGGTCTGTCCATGATATACATAAGTAACACATTAGGTCTACAGATGTCAATCCACTAAGGAATGGTCGTAACATGTAATCTGACTTGATGACCCTTTACAAAAACTACAGATAATATGACGATTTAACATATATGATTATATGTTAAATCGTCATATCTGTAGCTACAATCGTCATATTACCTGGATCGAGAATTTAATACTTACTACTCATATCTCCACCCACCATGTTATTTCAAATATGAACCCTTATCCTTCAATTATACATACCCTTGCTTTTATGTTGAATAATAAAAATAATACGATTGAAATAAGTATTACCAATCGGCAAATTACCTTTTTAAATGCTTTTAAATATAATTATTAAAATATTTATGTAAACTTTATTTTTTTAATTTGTAGAATGCTGGATAGTAGAGTTACCAAATGACAAACAGCTTCACACACAATCTATTTATACAAAAAAAAAAAACTTATATATTATCCAAAACTTTATTATTAATTGATTTTTATAAGAACCGTGCAATTTAAGAATACAAATTTCATATTTGGTTAAAGCTTTTTATATATAAAGTTGATACTCTTTATTTGTTCAAATATAGATGCACAATTATTTTAATTTACTTGTCTTAATATATTTCATTCCATAACATAAATCCTGCATCAGTTGTACATATATAGGGACAAAAAGTTTCCGGAATGATTGCCTACAATCAATTACGTATTCACTGGGAGAGGATTTCTTTTTCTCAGATTTTAGCACTACTAGGAATGATTTGGTTTGTTGCCCTATGGTAATTTTTTTGTACACGTTTAGCTAATTAGACTGGGACCTACAGTTTAAAGTGAATTCCAAACCGTTAACAAATATCCATGCTATAACCAGAATTCGAGCACCTGAAGCCTGTGATACCAAAGGTCAGAGAGCTAGCCAATTGGCCATCAGGCTGCTCTACTAGTAAAGGAGCTGATCCAATGAGCAACTATTTCCCAGCCTTTTTCTGAAGAATTTCAGAAATACTCTTCTGAATATGTGAAGTGATCTCCAGAGTAGCATTCCAATATCAAATTTTTGTTTTGATGGAAAATAGGCTATTGAAATTCTGAAGTAATCATGCGGGAATGTTGTGATGGAAATAAATATACCGCAATGTATGAGTAACATAAGAATTTTCTCGAAGATCGAACAAGCATTCTAAATGATCTTTGGATAATAAGAGTATTGAGCACTCGATAAATTGTGCGTGTGTATAGACGAATAGCTATAGGCACTAATGCTTTCAAATTTAGAATTTAAATGGATGCGTTAGTATGATGCTCTTCGCTTATAAAATACTTAGGATAGCTTTATCAAATGATATGCATCCTCAAGATATTATAAACTATGTTATTTCTGCTCGTTAGATGGCTGGACTTTAATCAAAAACGTATCTAGCGAAGTATTCTGATAACATGGGGTAAACATGCTCCTTTTAGAGCCGGTAAGATATATATATATATATAAATTCTTGTATATAAATTGGAACATCTTTCTGATTGTTTGTCTTTCATACAATGTCACAGTTTTCACAGTTCTAAAATCTTCTAACTAGACAAGTAAACTTAAGTTAGAGATTACGTGTAGCTGCGGACTACTTTAAAATTTATAGATTCCGCCCATTATTTACCTCAATTTAATTAGACGAATTCGATGTGTCACTATGAGCGATCTTCATAAACTTTAATGCGTTTAGTCAAAAGATATTTCAATCTTCTTCTAGGACAAAGTTTTAGAAAAAAGGGAGCGGAGATTAAATTTTGGTGGCAGAAACATTCTACTATTTCATATGCTTTACATTAGTTACATTAAGAATTTAGTAATAACATTTCAAAATTTTGAAATGTGTTTTGCAGAACCGTGGGCACAGACGTAACTCATCATGAAGGTATTGTAAACGCCATCGCTGCTCGCTGTGGTCTTGATGGAATTTTAATTATAATTATTTTTTTGTCTTGACGCTGAAGTTATTATTATTTTTTGCTAACAGTTAATAAAATCAAATTCTTTTTAAACTTTATAATTATTTAATTTTGTTTTCTTATTAATCACAATTGTATCACTTATTTTTAGAGGAGACAAGGGAATACAGTTAATTCCGTTAAAAAGAGGACATACATTATTACATTACCTAATTTAAATCTAGAAACTCTAACACATTTTTACTTGTTAAATCTTATAGCACCTTTCTTAAGCTACCATGTTATATCTTGATTTAGATAAATAAATTGAAAACTTTTTCTTAAGATACCAAGAATAATTTTGTTTTATTTGATCCCCACATAATCCTGTGGAGATCATCCAGAGTTTTGATTTCTCATATGCGAACAAAAATTCGTAATAGTTATTTCTAAAATAATTCTAAGTTTGGTTTATTGCTCTACGGTTATTTTGTGAACGCTTTGTGCTAATTAGACCGTGACCTATAGTTTAACAGGACCTACAATGGTTACAGTACTGTTATTAGGCAGGACACATACATTGGTTACAGTACATTTATTCGGCTGGACCTACAGTGGTTACAGTACAGTTATTAGACAGGACCTACAATACAGAACCTATATTGGTTAGAGTACAATTATTAGACAGGACTTACATTGGTTACAATACAGTTATTAGACAGAACCTACATTGGTTACAGTACAGTTAGACAGGACTTATATTGGTTACAATACAGTTATTAGACAGGGCCTACATTGGTTACAGTACAGTTAGACAGGACTTATATTGGTTACAATACAGTTATTAGACAGGACCTACATTGGTTATACAGAACTTGTTTTAAAAGCCCAAATGCACCACTGCAGACATGCACTTGGATGGGATATCCTTAAATGGAATAACCTTAATTCCTGTTTCATGTCTCATTTTTACCATTTTTACAGTTGGAAGTAATAAAATTTAACATACAGAAGATTATTTTGACAAAATCATTGAATGTCATGTTTAAAAGTCGGTGTTAAAACACATTTCTGACAGTAATCTGGATTACTTTTTTCCTACATTCGTTATTTTAAGTATTCGGTTATACGCGAATCTAATAATAATCATAAAACCTTTTGCAAAACTCTCCTTGTAATCTCTGAATAAGCATTTTGGGGCTTTTTTCCAGTTTTCGGTAGTTAATCGATCGTTTTTATTGCAATCAGGGGCCAATATGCTCAAGCTTCATCAATTGTAACTGAAATTTTCATCTACCAAATAATTTTCAAGAAACAATTCTGTGCATACTCTTTGGCCTGAGAAACTTGTTTTGTCGTTAGACTGTGATAGCCATGTTATTTTATTATTATTATTACTATTAGTGGCTTTCAATTAGATTTTATAATTTTACTTACGGTTTCTAAAATGTATAACGATTTTTCAATAGTCTTTTGAGGCATTGGATTGTCTAACACAACATGCCACTTTAGATAAAAAAAGATGTTGTGTGTTGTGTCTAATCTTCAATGTCCTGCAATGCTGGGCGGACATCCCATGAGTAATCTACTCATGGATGGATCAACTTCTGTTGTGAAATGGAAATGGAGAAGTCTTATTTGGCTCAGTTATTCTAGCTTAGTTACTTTAGCTGTTTTTGAGACAAGGAGCTTAAAGTGGATTCCGAACCACTACAAACATCCATTGCAGCCGGTATTCGAACCCTAAACCTGTGACATCGCACTAGACCAGAGCACTAGATATTCAACCTTTCAGGCCCATATTAAGATGTATTCGTACCTTTGTTGAATATACATTTTTATCCTTTTTCCACGTTAGAATCTAAACTTTAACGTGGTTTGACTTTTTTTATTAATTATGCCACTTATTCTATGAATTGTGAAAAAAATATTTTAAATTTTCATTTTTTTTTTTTTTTACTCATCGAATAAAATTATTTCTCTACGTAAAGAGCAAAAATATAACCTTCTATATGTCATTTATTCTCAGTTATATATTCAAGCAAGAATAATTTTAATGATGCAGACGATAATTATATTCTACTCCGAAACGATGCCATTCCGATCTTGTTCTTTTTCGTTTAAATTTAATTCAAAATCGTCTGTAATTTATAAAAGGAAATAGGGAATATTTCGTAGAAAATGAATATTATAAATATGGATATACTATTAAAAGGAATATAAATAGCATAGTTAAAAGGAATATAAATTGTAGAGTTAATTATAATTTAACAATACAAGAGGAGACTCCATTTTCATTTAGCCACGCAAATGATTATTTTAAGCATCAGTAGAAAAATATTTTATGAATAATGTTTTATTTATCCCATATAAATATTTTTAGATAATAAGAAAAGGTTACATTAATAAAATATACAGTCAATTTTATTAAATAAATAAATATTTGTTTAGGTTCGCTATATTTTAAGTCCAGTAACTATATTTTATGTTTAAGATCATATAACATAAACAGTATTCTAAACATACATATTTCAGCTTTTCTTAATTAAAATACATTTTAGTAAAATATTTGTCTGCTGGTTAGCTATTTTTTCGATATTTTTATGATAAGTTAATCAGTATGATAACTCTATACATAAAATAATATCATTTAATATTAGCATTGTTTGATAGGATTGTTTGTGAGATTTTAGAATCGAAAATAGTTTATGGTATAAAAGTTGCAATTATAGTTATTTAAACTATAAAAGTTGCAATTTTTAAATGACTCGTTACTTTTATCATTTTTTTAAAAAAAAAGCTTATTTATTTTAAGCCAAATAGAAACTCCTGCAAAATGTATGATAAACAACTATTTTATCATGAATTCAAAAATTTATCACAAAGAAAACCACCATCTTCTAAATAACTAGGATGAAATTTGACTCCTCTAAAAATTGTTAGAAACAAATTAGAAGCTATTTTCAAAGATAAGAGTGTTTAAAAAATGAATTGATACAAAATGTAAATACATCAAGATGCTTCATCCTAAAATGAAAACTATATTCTTTAAATTTATTTTTAAAACTAGAATAAAAATAAACTATATTGATTTATAGTATATCTACAAAATTTCATTTGTTGAATAGTTACAAAAAATTAATGTTATAAAATTCCTTTTATTATAAATAGAGTTATCTAAAATTTTTTATTGAAGTTAATCTATTCTTTATAAAAATTTCTATTTCACAATTTTGTCATTAGTACACTTGCAGCATAAATTTGCCTTCAATTTTCAATCAAACCATTCACTAATAAAAAGTTCTTAAATACAGAATTTTTGTAAATTATCCTCTTAATTTTAATTAATTAATTAATTTTGTAAATTTTTGTAAATTTGAAATGTTTTCCTCAAGCAAATCCTTTTAAGAAATTATTTTGTTAACACGCATTTTCCTGAAATATATGACGCATATGAATATATACATATACAATATATATGACATATACACACACTTTCATGACATATGACACATGACATATATGCCTTTCTAATAATATACTCACGATTTTAATCTACAATAACACGAAATACCATTCCCATTTTCCAATTCCATATTATTTTACGCAAAATTAGAAGTGTTTTCTGGTGCGTTTGTTAATTATCAACAAAAAAAGATTAAAGTTGACCATAATCGCCCTCTAGATATACTTGTATTTAAACAACACATTTGATGATGAAAATGTTTCTATAATTAAAAATAATATACATAGCTTTGTATTAATATATTAATTATCGTTCTCCTTTTTTTAATTAAAATTTCATAATTTTTCAATATTTAACACAAAATAATTTGAAACTTTTACTTGAATGATATAAAGTAATCCTTCATTAAATATTTGTATATATGTATCTGTGTACATACATAATTATCGAAATTTCCTTACCTCATAACCAGAAATGGAGAATGGAAGTCAGGACCAAGGAGTTGGGAATTAAAGTCGGTTTAAAAATCCGCCTTCTGACTATTTTATAAACAGAATTTTCATTTTTCAAATATTCCAGGAATTAGTGCGAATATAATGTTGAGGCAATTCAGTTTACTTCAATAATTAGGTTTTTGTAGCATACCAAGTAAATGGTGAGAGATTCTTCAGAACTGAGGGTAATAAAGTTAACTTGGATGAAAAAAAAAATGAAAGAAGATTTTACAGAAGATTTATCTGTATTTATATATAGATTTGTATATATGATTTACTTATATTATTTATATCAAGAAAGATTTAATGTATTACAAAATTAGCATGATAAAATATGTAGCAATGCAAATTTTTCTTTTGCTATTCTATAATATTTTGGCACGGAATTAAAAACGGCAAATGTGCTTATTTTCATTATTTTATTAATTTAAAAGAAAAATTTTATGACATTTTAACTCAAAAACTTTCTTAGGTAAGTAACGGGACATTTGTTTTCTTAGTTTTAGAATGGAATATTTGTTTTCTTAGTTTTATAATGGGCTATTTGTTTCAAGTCTGCTATTGCAGTTTATAGATCTATAATAAATGTATCGAAAATTTATGGAAATCAAAACTAGTGTACAGTTTTGCCTATTTATTCTAGGATATAGAATCGAAATTAGAATTGATTTACTGGGTACCAAATGCAGATTTAACTAAAGATAGACTTCATTTAGGATTATTTTAAAACTGATGCAAAATACAAAGAACAAAAATGAAAGTATTTTTTTCTTCTAATCGTAAGTATTATTCTGAGAGAGTAAAAACGACAAGAAGAAATTCCTTTCAACAAGCCCGAAGAAAATGAATAGAAACGCAGAAACAATCGAAGTAAATCTATAAAGCGCAGCTCCCACTGCATCAAATCTATTTGGCTGCAGTTTGTTGCATTTGGGGAAAGGCAGCTGCGTTCAATTTATTGGCCCTTTCCAAAACAAAATGCCAGCAAAAAACAAGAGCAGCTTCTTATAACATCCTACAGGGACGCGTTCTTGGAAGATAGAGGTCGATGGATGGCGTTTTTATTTCTCTATTTTTGAAATGTTGGATACATAAAAATTGATTATTTTTTCTTTCTGTAACATGTTTTGATATGTCTTGATTATAGAAAATGGACCTTTGTTTTTCCGCTTTCTGCTTTGAAAGGTTATTGATATCAGCAACTGATAATATTGAGAAATTTTTGGTGATTGCTGTTATCCATTATTTGGTATTATGAAATAACATTAATAAAGGTTCGTCTCCTGTTCATCTACACCGATGATTGGTTAGTTAAATGATTGAAAATCATATCGTCGGAATAAAAAATTGTGAAATTGCAATTATTTTTATTATTTTATTAATTTAAAACTTGAACTGTCTTTCAAAGAAAGATTATTTATAATTTTTTTAACTCAAAAATTTCAATTTGACTACAAGTTTTATAATGCGATTATTATAAATTTTGCTATTACAGTTTAAATGTATATTTTAAATACATCGAAATTTTATGGAAATCAAAACTAGTATTCAATTTTACTTATTTATTCTGTGATATAGAAATGAAATTAAAATTGATTTACTGGGCATCAGATGCAGATATAACTAAAGACAGAATTCATTTAGGATTATTTTAAAACTGATGCAAAAAAAAAAAAAAAAAAAAAAAAAGTATTTTTTTCGTAATCTTAAGTATTATTCTGAGAGAGTAAAAACGACAAGAAGAAATTCCTTTCAACAAGCCCGAAGAAAATGAATAGAAACGCAGAAACAATCGAAGTAAATCTATAAAGCGCAGCTCCCACTGCATCAAATCTATTTGGCTGCAGTTTGTTGCATTTGGGGAAAGGCAGCTGCGTTCAATTTATTGGCCCTTTCCAAAAAACAAAATGCCAGCAAAAAACAAAAGCAGCTTCCTATAACATCCTACAGGGACGCATTCTTGGGAGATAGAGGTCGATGGATGGCGTTTTTATTTTCTCTATTTTTGAAATGTTGGATACATAAAAATTGATTATTTTTTCTTTCTGTAACATGTTTTGATATGTCTTGATTATAGAAAATGGACCTTTGTTTTTTTCCACTTTCTGCTTTGAAAGGTTATTGATATCAGCAACTGGAAATATTGAAGAAAATTTTTGATTGCTATCATCCATTATTTTGTATTATGAAATAACATTAACAAAGGTTCATCTCTTTGCTCACAAATCAATTATTTACTACAAGGTTATGTATTATTACAAGGTATGAATTTAATAGTTCATCAAAGGAACACAAAAGTGATTATTTAGTTAAAAGGTTTAGTAAGTGATTCTGATATTAAAGATCAGTTACATAGCTATGGTGATATGTGATGTAAGAAATACTTTTTCACATTTAGAAGAATATTACATTCTTTTTTTAAAATAATACTTTCTTTTATTAGAGTTCTTTAGTTAAAACTTCAAACTTTGAAGCATTTTAGTAAGCATGTGAAATAATAACTACTTAAAATACAATTATGTAGTTGTATACAATTATGAGAATTGATAAATTCTCATAAAAATGATATTTACCCATAAATAAATATTTGTTTCGTATTTTTACATATTCGATTAATCAGTTGTAATATCTTAAATATTTAAATTTGTATTAATTTATCATATATGAAAGAAAATATTACTGTGATACAATGAAATCGTTATTTTTAGAAAAGCTGGGGAGTGACAAGGATTACACGGAGGTTTTCACCACGATTTATTCACCAAACCAAACTATATCAGCATAGAAGTTTACTTGGAGATCTATAAGGCGGGACTGCTATACGGCTCAATCAGATAAAAACGTTCTGAAAGAAAGGCATTAAACGATTGGTTTTTGTTAAATCCCAACACTCCTACACTTAGCTCTTTGATTGTGAAAATAATGCTTGCCAAATTATTAACACGCCGCAAATTGATGCAATTCTAAAACACTCCGTATTCGATTGATCTAGTATGAACGGAATTTTACCTGTTTGTATGGCTGAAAATGAAACTGAAGGGAAAACGTTTTGCTGATTTAGAAGAGGTGATGGAAAATACGATTAAGCAGCTAAAGATACTTTCCGAAAATAAAAGTATCACTAAAGATACTTTCCAGGAATACTTTGAACATATTTGCGAATGGTGGATAAGTGTGACAATGCAGGATAATAGTACTTTGAAGGAATATATTGTACATGTTTCAAAAAAAGAAGTCTAAAAAATATATCGAAGAAAATTTATTTCATCTAAGAATGTTCTTTTAAAATAATAATTGAATGTTATATTTATTTTTACGAATATATTTCACACAAAAGATCTATTAACTACCACAAATAAAATAAACATTGTACTATTTAATTTCTGAAACAATATTTTGTAAAACATTTTGAAATTTTTCATTAATTGTTTCTTAAAAGTGCTTTTATCATGCGATATGTGATGAAAAAAAATTATAGAATCTATAGAATTTTCTGATAATATTTTTATACAATGTTTATCAGTATATTTATATACAATGCTTATAATTTTCACCAGGGATGTCAGGAGTTCATGACATGCAATCTATTATAGAAAGTAAATGATATGCAATCTTTTTTTTTCAATCTTACTTGAAATCCTATTTTTTTTTATTTATCCGTAAATAAACGATTTTTAATTTTTTTTATTTAAATAGACACAAGTGTACTTCATTTAATCTTTAAATTTTATTTGAAATTGAAAATTTAATAAAATTGATATTTACTGAGATGTAACCATATTTCGTTCTTTTTGTTGAAAACCGTATTCAGACCTAAATAGATTATACAAATTTTTAAAATACTGTGTATTGTAAAAAATATTTTACAATACACAGTGAAATTAAAGAAATTAAAAAATTAAAAAAAAAATTAAGTGAAATTAAATTAAAGATTTGAAAATTAAAGAAATATCAAAGCTTTTTGCTATAGTTTAGCAAGACTATCGACGGTATTTGCCATTATTTATGGGAGGAAAAGGGCATGTTATATTTTCATCAATATACAAAATGATTTTATTGGGAAATTAGTTTAAATTATAAACCAGAAAGCGTTAATTAAATGCACTAAAATATCACTTCAATCAGCTTAACATTTGTATTTTCCTGATTTTCTTCACATGTAACGCAAATTTAAACCAATTACTTTTAAAAAACTACAGGAAGGAATTCCTCTTATACACCCTCATGTACTGATAGATTAGCAGCCCTTTCTGAATTATATAGAGTTTACTGTTTTAATTAATGACTTTAAAATCATGTTTTCTGATGTTAAAATTACATCGTTATCAAGCTATTTTTTATGTATATAACTATTAAAATTTATCAAATATATATATAATACTATTAAAAACTATATATAAAACATATATATATATATATAACTATTAAAATTTATCAATTTGATATATTTAAATAATCAAAAAAATAGTTTGATTGCTTAAATTTTATTATTTAAATGCATCAAACTATTTTTTTTCGATTTCAAAGTAATATAAATGCAATTTTACATACATTTGAAATGAATATAATATGTAGAACGATTTGCCTAAAAAAACATACCATAAAATTAATTTAATTCTGAAGTTTAAAATGAATTATTTTATGCAAATTTGATGAGGATACAATTTCCAATAATTTTAAACCAAAATGGTTAACCTATTCAATGAATTGCCATTTTTATACTGATTTGTAAGAAGATTTCTCTTTATTGAACAGCAAAAAACTGGAAACCAATCTCAAAGATGAAAAGAACAAAAAATTGGCAAAATGAAAAAAATATGCGGGAAATCAATATCTCATTTCAATTACAAACATGTCTTATGATTTCAGAATGATTCATCCCGATCAGGAATATTTTATTAGATGAATTTAAATAAAGCTTTTATGCAGATATTTCATCTAGTTAATCAATCTTTTTTTAAAACTGAAATGTATACACTCTAAGAAAATTTCATTTCCCACTATTTTAAATATATCAATTGAAGGGGTTTCATATTGTTCATTTTTGCCAGTAAACATTTCTTTCATCTATTATTTTATCCTCCTACATAGTTTTCTTTTTTGGAATATTAATATTCCTTGAATTATTTTCAGTTAATCATAAATATTTTTAATGATTAATTCACGACTTGTTCTAAATATTAAATTAATAAAATATTTTTATTGCTGTTTTTCTTACTTAGCAATTTAAAAAATAATAATAATAATAATAATTTTTCTTACTATTTTATGGTGCTTTGATTTATTTTACTGTATCACAATTTTAAACTTTTATCAGATACCAAACATTTTGGATTACGTTTATTTCTTGCTAAATAAACTGGATTTTTAAAATTCTAATTTACTTTATAAGATAAAGTAGAATTTTTCGGAAGTAAAGTAATTTTTCCTACACTAGAAATAAAATATTCTTTTGAAATTTTGATATTAGTTATTAAATTCTACAAATGCGCCATTTCCCCCACAAATTCAGAATGGATAAAACTGTAATAAAAAAAATATTTTAAGATTAAATAATTGTAAATATTAAGTTTGTAATATTGCTATTTAGCCTACCTAGCAATTTATAAAATAATAATAATAATTCTTTTACATACAATTTTATTGTCCTTTATTTTACAGTATCAAGAATTTAAACTTTTTATCAAATACCAAATATTCTTGGATTACATTTATTTTTTACAAAATAAACTGAATTTTCAAAATTTTAGTTTAGTTTGTAAGCCAAAGTAGAGTTTTACGAAAGCAAAATAATTTTTTTCAACACTAGAAACAATTAAATATTCTTATAAAATTTTGATATTAGTTATTAAATTCTATTTATACTCCATTTTTTTACACAAATTCTGAATGGATGTAACTGTAATAAAAACATATTTTAAGATTAAATAATTATAAGTATTTAGATTGTATAATTTTCAAGAATTCTTATTGAATATTAAATTTAAAATTTTAATATTTTAAATTTCGGTTATTTTATTTTTCATGTGTGTTAAAAATAAAATAACAATTTACAAATAATAATAAAATTACTTTATTTAAATTCTTTCCTTTGTTAAAAAAATATTGCGCATGCGCATCTCTTTTTTTTTCGATGATTGGGTTCAATTCTCGAGAATAATTTAAATATTTTTGTTCCAAGATTAATAAAAGAAACTTTGTTGATGAAGGAATAAGAACATAAACATATACAACTCATCATCTTGAAGCTGCCAAGCAGATGCTTTGCTTTAAAAAGGCAGATGTTTTGCAAGGATCAGATGCATATATGTAAAATTAAAATGCTTGGCAGGAAATAATATTTCAACCAACTCAAACATTAATGGTGAACAAAAATTGCATAGAAGTGTTTATTATGAATGAGCAACGAAAAAAGAATTGGAAAGAAAAAAAAAATAAAAGTATCTATATCGAAGATTTTGTGAAGATTTATTGTGAAATAGCTACTTTTTATTGAAAACTCCTAATTCACAATCATTTTGATCATATGTATATTTGTCAAAAAAATTCAACAACCAACCTGTCAAATATTTACTGATGGGATATATATACTTTTCACCAGTGTAGCTACAAGCTATGAAATTACTTTCTACCACAGCCTTATATTTTCAATTAATTATATTTTACATTTAAGTTAATGGTGTATTACTTTGAAATAATAAGCTTACATTTCAAGGACGCAACCATTTTATAAAAGGAAGTCTTGGCAACAACGATTTGTGCCTACAATAAATGGATTGACTTAAATCAATTCCTATCAACTCATAGATGTTTGCAGGACCCGCAGAATAGGCGAGAGGTTTATAGAGATTCATTAACCGTCGCTTTAACCATGCATATGTCAAATAAGGTCCTCTGATATTTCATATACCTCCTCGAAGTGTTATGACCGTAATCACAGTTCTCCGAGAATTGCAGGACCATTTGATGGCATTGCACTTCGATGCTTGCTGTAATAGAATGCTTGTCATTTATGTCAACGATTATTGGCATGATTGCTCTTCCGCTAAGTATTACATTTCCAAGCACATTACAATCTCTGTTTGATTTTAGCATGCAGTCCTTCAATCATCATAATTATTATTATATTTTACACCTATTTCCTAAATTATTTTCATTGTTTACTTATTTGCTAAATTCTAAACATCTATTCCAATCTGACAGTTTGATAACGTTGTATTTGTATATTATTAGAGAAAGGTTTATAGGAATTAATTTAAACATCGCTTTGTCATGCATTTGTCAAATAAGGTTTCCTGGATTTTCATGGTTTAGATCATAATTCAAGTTCTCCTAGAATTACATGACCATTTGATGGCATTCCCATTCGGTATTGTAATAGAATGTTTCTCAATGAATCGATCAATATTATTGTCTTTTCTAAGTATTATATTTCAGCTCTTTTTTTATTCCAACTTTCAAACATCAGAAGATGACGTCACCTACGTCTATTTTTAAGATTTTGCTTATTCAGTATTTCAGTTTCAGTCAGTTCCTTAATACGGTTAATATCAGTTCCTTAATACGTAATAATGAAACGAATTAATATTAAATTTAAATAAAATTAATTTCTCATACGTAATAACGTTTTAAGGTAAATCTCGAATGTGTATAATATTCTCAATTTAATTTCATTATATTGCCCAATTTCCACCATTCTAAGCATATATTTTACAAAAGAATATCTTTGTATATTGTTTTTAAAAAATTTATATCGCATATTCTTTTTATTGCATTTTAAACATTTTTCTATTATATTTTTGTAATGACATACGCAATTTTCTTTTGTTGTTGTTGTATTGTTGTCACATCCCATGACGTGTAACAGAAAATCATATATCATGGTGCTCCCGAATTACATTGGAAATGTGTTGGTGTTTGTGTGGAAATGTGTTGGTTGTTTTATTACAAATATCATGGTGATGATTACAAGCTCGGAGTATGAATTCTCTTCTGAGGGATGCTTCAGGCAATGTATGGCGGCTGAAATAGTTGAGTAATCAAAGACAGGATGAGGAGTAAGCTCGTTTTTGTTATTTTGTAACGCTATTAGCAGAAATTTTCATATTTTTTGGTGTTTCCTCCTTAATCTCGTGAGAGTGGTAGCTGTTCTTTGCCAATATTTAGTTCTGTATTTGGTATTTAGTTTTAATCTTAGAAGGAATTATAAGTTTAGATTTTCCCAATACATTTGCATCTGCAAGAAAAGTAGGAATGTTAGTCTGATTCAGACTTTTGGTGGCAGTTGCAAATTCACATAAGCAAGGATCCATTCAGGATACATATTGTGTGCAAGCAATTGATTTGTTCTAAAAGAGATATAATGCTAAAGATCATATTTGAAAAACCTTTACTAAGAGCCAGTAAGGCAGACGTTGAGTCAATGAAGATAGTAATTCCATTCATTTGTTGTGATGGAAGTAGACTTAGATAACCCTCAAGTGACTTTTGGATGGCCAGAAGTTCTGCGAAATTTGATGCAATTTTTCCAGCACTGGCAGCAATTTCAATTCTTTGCCCGTCTGGGAGCCATTTTTTTCTCGTTTTTATTTGTTACATTAATTATGTTATTATAATTATTTTCCTGCATTTTAATCATTTGTTTTAACACGTTTACCATTACATTTATTCTTCATGTAATATTTTTTTGCGGACAAAAAGATTAATTGATGATTAAATTTAAAAAATGATATCGTCAACTTATTTGTATTCTTAATTTATGTTCCTAAGTAAAAAGTAATAATTAGTTTCCATGAAACTCGTATACCTTTCATGTACGTGTAACAATTATTCTATGAAGAAAGAAATTTAAATTTTGTGACATTCAAACATTAATATTTTAAAGTCAAAATGCAATTGTTTTGATTTACAAATTAATATTTTGATTAATTTAAAACTTTTTAGCAATTTTTTTTTTAAAAAGCAGTCAAGGAAAAATTATTAATACGGATTTTTGTAACAAAACATCAAAATATTAATCTAAAACCTGGATTTAGAACAATATATGGTTCAGAGTTTCCGTGAATTTTGATGAACAAAATATTTTCACTGGTTTTAACTACATTTAATATTATCATTTGAATATACTAAATAAATACATAAATGTTTACTGCGATTACCGATGAAAATCAGAATAGTTTTGTTACTTATTAATTTCATTCAAGATAAACAATGCACTAGTTGCATTGATACGTTTTTTAATAATGAAATTTATTTATCTTATGTGTTACAACGCATTTATTTCAAAGATGATTATTCAGAAAGTAAATTCTAGACATTAAAATCATTGCGATAAATAGAAATTCATACTCTATCATACGCTAATCTATAAAATATAATTCTTAAAGTGACGAAGGATTAAATGGTTGGAAATTATTTAAAATTATCTTAAATAATTTTTAACTCTGAAAAGATCTTATCCACCGGAAGGACTGGATGATATCTTTTGGGAACAAATCACCCATCCATCATGTAGTTATAACCATGGTTTTTTTTAACTGAAATGGATTTTCGGATGATTGATTTTTGATGACACTGATTAAGGGTCAGACGATGTAATACCATGTCTAGTCTGCCCTGCAGCTACTTTTTTTGATTCTGTAATGTAATTATAATAAATACCGTAACCTCTTAAAGTTAGTAGCGTAACCTATTGACAGAAATTTAGCTTTTATAATTTAATTACTATCATTAATAAAAAGAACAAAAATTTGATAAGAAATTATCTACTACAGATTCTCTCAAGAAGAAAAATACAAATCTTATGGTTTGGCTGCACTGATAGCGGAAGCTTACAATTAGGAATATGAAAATAACCTAAACTAGTATTTCGACTGTCAGTACTGTAGTATTATTTATACAAATTGATAAAACAACGCCAAATATATTAAATATGTTTATTTTAAATAATTAATGTCCTGAATAATAATGTATAATTTATGTTCAGAATGTATGAAATTATTTAACTTACAAACTATTATTAAGCTCAGTTGAAACAAATGTGGACATTATGGTTTTATGTGCATTTATTTTGTTTTCCACTTTATTCTTCCTTTTGAATTCTTATCAGTATAAAATGAATAAATCGTAATAAAACAAAAAAAAAACTCCATTTTTTTATTTATAAAAATATCATCCTGGGGTGATGTGCTGGGGAACTATGTAGAAAAATGGTGTATTGTGTTCTAATTGTTGAAAACTGCACATAGTTGTTAATCATTGGAATATATTACACTATACGTCTACGTTCTATATAACTCGTGTTTGTAAAAATTGCAACCCCATGAAGGTATCATCAGAATTAAATAAAATTTAATACACAACTGACTTGTATTAGTGCAAATAAATGATTAAATTTTCAAAGCCAAAAAAACAATATTAAAAGTCCGAAATCAATATCTGTTTTAGCCACTACAATCTGCAATAGGTGCTGCTATACGACGTAGTCTGGGACAAACAGAATTTGAATGTTTGCCTGGGCAAGAAAATTCCATAATGTTTGTGGGCGTATCCAAAGTTCATTTGCAAAAGCTGTAGGACGAGAATCACAAGCGAGACGCCGACCAACGAAATCCAACACATGTTCAATAGGTGTCATATCTAGTGAATAAGCAGACCAAAGAAGAAGCTACATGCGTTCTGCTAAAAAGAAGCATTGAACATTTCTTCCAACATATTGGTGGGCATTTATCCTGTTGAAAGATAACCCCAGCAGTGACCTTTGAAGGAAACCCTTGAAGTAAAGGAACGATTTCGGCACTTCAGTGATGTACCAGCTCCAGCACTGCACTGATGTACTTGTTGCTGTTACGATTATCTAACATTCGTAGAAGCTGAGATCTGTCATGATACTCATTCGCCCCCCAGACCATCACCATGACTTTCAATAATGCACCCAGAAGATATCGTTCACTGGCATAGCATCTAACACAAATGCCAACACCTGTTCAATAGATGTCATATCTAGCGAATAAGCACACCAAAGAAGAAGCAACATGCGTCCTGCTAAAAAGAAGCATTGAACATTTCTTCCAACATGTGGGTTGGCATTTATCCTGTTGAAAGATAGCTCCAACAGTGCCTTGAAAGAAAGGAACGATTTCGGCACTTTAGTGATGTACCAGCATTTCACTGATGTACTTGTTGCTGTTACGATTACCTAACATTCGCAGCAGCTGAGATCTGTCATGATACGCATTCACATCCCAGACCACCACCATGACATTCAATAATGCACCCAGAAGATATCGTTCACTGGCATAGCATCTAACACAAATGTGGGCATCACAACAACACAAATTAATGCTGGAATCGTCGAAAAAAGCCACTTGTTTTCACTTGTAATGAGTTCACTTACTATGTTCATGAACTTGCAGACACCGGCGTCATTGGTTTTGTGTCTGGAGATCCTGCACAAGGCAGTTCTTACATTTAGTCCACGGAGAAGCAGATGTCGACGAATTGACATGAATATATTGAATACGTGAATACAGTTGACGAACAGTGATACACATGTAGCAATGAATCAACGTGCTGCCAACTGTCTAGATGAAACTGTACGGTCCGTCAGAATCATGCGAACTAGATATCGGTCAACTGATTCCGAATTCGCATCACAGTGCTAAGCTGCACACGAGCTGCTATTGCACGATAGGAAAAACCTCCTTCACGAAGGTTGATGATTCTTCCCCGTTCAAACTACGTAAATTATTGAAATGTCACCATATTTTGTCGAAGAGGCATAGTTGCGTCTCCCTAACGGTCACCACAAGCAAATAACCATAGACTTTGTTCAACGTCCATCGACAGATATCTATTTATATGGTTTCAACAGCAGTTCAGAAGGTGCTGTTCGGCCCACGCATGCTGAGCGACTCTGACATTTTAATAATTTGCATAACACACTATAATTTGCAATTTTTGAAAATTTCAGTTCAATCATATTATTCCTTTATAGTGCTGCATTTTTTTTCCAAGCAGGATAATATGTTCTTTATCACAAGCATGAAACGTATCTACCAAATAATGCTCATATTTCATGCGGCTAGGAGAAAGCAATTAATAATTCTATATCATATATTTTTGTAAATTCTTTTTAAAGTAATTGAATTATTATTAGTTTTTTATTTTATTCATTTCAAAATAAATCAATGCTTGGTCGTCATTTCACTGAGATATGATCTTACTGGCGAAAAGGATACGAATAAGAACTATAATAAGGATAGATAATACATGTACAGATATATATTATAGATACACAGTCCAGTCACATTAATGTGACCACCATCTACTTTCGACGTCAACGTGAAATAACCAATCCCAAAAGGCAGGTGGCAGTACATTGCAGTGGAGTAAGTATATAAAGATTTCCGCTTAATACCACTTAAATACCACTTAATACCACATTCCACTTAAAGCCAGAATATACAAGAGTGTATATTCTGGCTTTTGACAGCTGGTCACATTAATGTGATTGGACTGTGTATATCGGATAGATAATTAAATTAAAATATTCGTGTTCTTATTTATTTTCCTGAGGGAAAATTAAATGTCTTGCATCAAAAATAAATTCAACTTACGATACCGTAGCCTTCCTTTTATAAAGAATAACTGTAACAAAGGAGCAACCATAGTTTGAAGTAAAAACGGATTTGTACAAATACATAAAATTAATATTTTGATTAATTTAAATTTAAAAAAGATATATTTTTTTTTAAAAAAAACCCATCTAGCTAAAATAATATCCTAGTTTGCAATTTTACTTAACACAATTCTAAGATCTGGATTTCATCAGATGCCCATTGTGAACCCCGATTTAAGTTTAGAAATATATATTTTTATTAGTCGATAGTGTGAACAATTATTTTAATTGCTATTTTAACACTCTGTGAAAAGAGCCAAAAATTCCAAAAAAGAAATGTGGCTAAAAGAGATTTTCAGTATCATCTCTATGAGTTTCAGACAGCAATTAAACTAAAAAGAAAACTTTAATTGAACTATTTAATAGCGAAACTCATAATGATTATATGAGATTTCCATGTCTTTCAAATATTTGGAGAAAATGGCTTCCAAGAGCATGAATGTTATATCGTGGTCATTAATTCACTTTTCTAGACTTATCTACTTTAAAATTCTATATGCGACGAATTAAACTTAACTAAATTGCCTGCGGTAATTATGGGAAGTTTGCTGCATAATTCTGAGTTATTTATTCTAAGTAATTTAGAGCGGGAGACTTTTAAATGGAACAGTTTTATAGTAATCTCTATCAACCTGCGTTAAGGGAATTTGTTGAATAGTTTTAATAGCTGTTTTTCGAAATTGTACTTTAAGTAATAATTATGAGATAATAGTCGGTAATATTACTGAAAGGAAAAAAAAAAAAAACCCAGCTGATTTTAGAAATTAGGTATAAAATTAATATATGATAAAATTTCTTCTTAATAATTAATATAAATTATTAATAAGAAACTAAAGTTAATTTTAAAATTTTGCTACTCTACTTGAGAATAATTTATATCGAATACATAAGAGAATAATTTATATTAAATGCATAACTTATTTTTTTCAACTTTGAGATCTTTGTAAACTACAAATTTATTTTTAATAAATTATTGTATTTATAATCAGTAATTGCAACATTATAATATTTAATAATCCATAGTTTTTTAAAAAAATGAATCACAATTTAATTTTATTTTACTTAATATTGTATATTTCCAGCAAATATAAATATATTTTTAAAAATTACTTCTATAAAATTTATTAAGTGCTGCTCAGTATTAGTAATCTCTATCAACTGGCGTTAAGGAAATTTATTGAATAGTTTAATAATTGTTTTTCGAAAATGTACTTTAAGTAATAATTATTGGATAATAGTCGGTAATATTACTGAAAGAAAAAAAATAGTTAATTTTAGAAACTAGATATAAAATTAATATATGATAAATTTCTTTAATTATATTTAATATCAATTGAAGACAATTTTAAAATTTTGTATCTCTACTTGAGATTAATTTATATTAAATATATAAACAAATTCCATATCAAATAATTTTTGGCTTTCAAATCTTCATAATTTTTTAATCTATTTTAACTAATTTATTGTATTTGCAGGCAATAATTGAAATCAGTATAGTAATCTCTATCAACTCACATTAATGGAATTTGTTGAATAGTTTTAATAGCTGTTTTTCGAAATTGTACTTTTAGTAATTATTATTGGATAATAGTCGGTAATATTATTGAATGGAAAAAACAGCTAATTTTTGAAACTAGATATAAAATTAATATAGGATGAAGTTTCTTATTAATAATTAACATAAATTGAAGGTAATTTTAAAATGTTTCTATTCTACGAGAATGATTTATAACGAATTTAAAAATTATTTCAAATCTTTGTAATTTAGAAATTTATTTTAAATAATTTATTTTTATAATCATTAATTGCAATCAGTATAATAATTTCTATCAACTCCCGTTAAGGGAATTTGTTGAACAGTTTAATGTCTGAAATTATACTTTTTTCAGAAATTATATAATAATAATTACTGAAAAAAAAACCAACCCAGCTGTAATAGATTAAAATTATATAATAGTCGGTAATATTACTGAAAGAAAAAAAAAAAAATCAGTATTTTCAATCAGTATAGTTATTTCTATCAACTCGCGTTAAACGAATTTGTTGATTAGTTTAATAGCTGTTTTTCGAAATTATACTTGAGGTAATAATTATTAGATAATAGTCGGCAATATTACTAAAAAGAAAAAAAAAACAGCTGATTTTTGAAACTTATAAAATTAATATATGATAGGGTTAACGTATTAATAATTAATATAAATTAAAAGTCAATTATAAAATTTTGTTACTCTACGAGAATACTTTATAATGAATATATAAATAATTTCAAATCTTTGTAATTTAGAAATTTATTTTAGATAAATTATTGTATATATAATCAGCGATTGCAATCAGTATAATACTCTCTATTAACTCGCGTAAGGGAATTTGTTTAATAGTTGTTTTTCAAAATTACACTTTAAGTAATAAACTATTAGATAATAGTCGGTAATATTACTGAAAGGATAAAAACCCAGCTGATTTTTGAAACTAGATATAAAAATAATATATTATAAAGTTTACGTATTAATTATTAATACAAATTGATGTTAAATTAAAAATTTTGCTTACCTACTTGACAATAATTTATATTGAATATATAAATTATTCCAAACAAATATTCATTCATCTTTCAAATCTTAGAATTATTTATTTAAAATAAATTTCTAAATTACTATTTATAATCAGTAATTGCGACATTACAGTATTTACTGGTACATCCATCTTTATATATATATATATATATATATATATATATATATATATATATATAATATATATATATACAAGTATTAAATATAAAATATATATAATATATTTACTCAAATATACAACAATGTATAGGGGACGTATATTATTACATTAACAGGAGTTTTGGCGATATTCATGGATAATTTGGGCGATTTTTTAGAATGAAATTCTTTTTCGAATTGTTGTTTTGGGTGTCAAAATTGTCTTTTTCGTTCTTCATTTGGGTCTATCTCTATTACGAATTTAGACTCCTACTGTCCTTAACTAGACTTAACTAGATTCTAAAAATCCGTATAACTTCTTATAAATAAAAGGCTCTTTTATTCCAACTCAGTTTTTTCACTTTTGACTAGCGTGACAATTATTCATTCGTCGTTACTCGATTGTTATCATGGATTAATTAACCCTAATTACAATCAATTAACCCCAATTTAGATGTAATTTAAAAGGTAAACGGTTTTCTGTAAACTATTTAGATAGAAATAATTTCAAATTGCTTCATATCAAAAGTTGTATCAAAAGTAACAAATAATTATTAAATACAAGGTTGTCTTAAGATTGATATTAAGCTTTTATAAAGATTTATTACATCATCACATATAAATCGAAACATAATATTTTACAATTCAAATATTTAAACTGTGAAATTGTTTGACTAAGGAAATTTTATAATATTGTTCAACATGATGGGGTATAGGGGCTTTAAATCATTATTTAGTTGATGGGTAAGGGATATTCTTGATTCTTAGATTTTAAGGTTTAATATTTGGCACATTTTCTGATCTTGTTTCGATCATAATATTCTTGGAATTATTGCATATACAAAACATTCATTGTATATACATGTATATTATTGTACAACATTGCATATACATAACATAATTCTTTTTTTGTATCCCACTTGTCCAGGTCGATAGCAACATTTTAAACCAAGTCCATGAACCCATGTGTCTCATGGAAGGAGAAAGGGGGGCAGCTTCTTTTGTGATAGTACACCCGTAGGTAGAAGTCTGATTTGTCTCCGTATCTTTGAAGAAAGAGGGCAGGGCTTCCGGGTATCTTTTAGTAGAAAATTGCCAGCATTTGCGTATCGTATGAGAGAAAATCCGAAAAACTCCCTTCCGTCTACAATAAAGCCGCCAACAGATTGAATCTCAATCTTATGCTCAACAACGAATCCCGTTACCGTTACCACTGAGCCACAAGTCTGGTTGTATAAACATAATAATATAAATCCAATTGATATTAGGTAATTGTTATAAATGAAAAAAATTGATGATTGTATTTATAAATAATAACAAACTAATTACTTCATTTTTGTATTTAAAAAAATTATTTTATTAAATTAAAATTAAGTACATCAATTGTCAATGTTATTGAGATTATGGATGAAGGCAAATATTAAGAGGAGGAACAATATCATTGTTCTTATATATTAAACCTATTTATTTTTTTTTCCTTCAACTCAGATGTTGAACAATCCATCTACAAAATTTCAGAGCCTTAATAAACATTTTTTTAAATGTAGTTTAGGACAATTTCCTATTCTCATTTGAAAACAATTCCGAGAAAATTTCCTATTCAATAGGGCAAAAATCCTTTAAAAAGAAAATTATTTGCATATTGATATTTATGAATAAATAAATCATTAATAATCTTCCTCATTATGACGTAAAATATATGAATTTACTTTCAGTCTTAATTATATACATCTGACTCATTAATACTCTAGAAGGAGTAGACAGAATATTTTTTAATTTTTACGTTTGTCTACATTTTTTATTCATAATTTGTTTGTTTTTCATCTAAATGTTTTACGCTTTCCACTCTTACTTTAATTTTTATATCATCGATATTTATCTTTATGGTATTTTATCTTCACAACCTTCTATTATATCTGTACAATATAGTAGTTTTTATGGATAAATAATAACCAAGTAAAAATTAAAATTTTGTCTACATACATAAAATAGTAAAATGTAAACTATATAAATAAAATAAGTATAGCTATATATAAAATAAATATAATTATAAAGAAAGAAAGAAAGTTTAGCTATAATTAAAATAAAATAATGAATAAAGTAAGTATAACTATAAATAAAATAAATATAATTATAAATAAAGTAAATATATCTATAAATAAAATTAAATAAACTAATAAATATATACTATAAATCTAGTGCTATTCTTACCCTAAAAATATTAATTCCAGATAATTCAAATTTCAAAATGCAAACTTTGTTTATGTAAAATATAGTTTTTAATATTTTATTACAAATGAATTTATCATATAAATGTATTTTAACTTTAAAATTATCTATGGTTTTAAAGTAAATGCAAAATTATTAACAAATATGCTGTTCATACATTGTACTATACATTATAAACATCAAAATCATTCTATATTTCATGGTATAATAATCTTTCTACTTAAGTGTTTTTTAATCATTAGAAAATTTTACATATTTTAATCTCTAAATTTAGATATATCTCAGCAAATAAAAATAAAGAACACAATTTAATATTTAAATGAAATAAACATTTCATTATTTTTCTACATTTTTATGAGCAAGTGTTTCCACAATTAAGTATATTGAGTAAATACGTACCTTAATGCCTTATAGGAATTTGCGATTTCATATTTGGTCATACGTTAAAACAGTCGTTTTATAGATTAATATTTTATTTTAATCTTCATTTAAATAGTTTTTTAGTGAGTAAAATTAAAACAACTATTTAATAATTTCATTTACAGTAGTATCCATAAATTATGATTTTTTTTAAAATTTCCTATAATCAAATAAGAAATAAAAACAAAATCTACCCATAGTTTTCGAAATATACGTCATATGAAAAATCTATTCTTAAGGCAGACTATCCATTATACATTTGTTGGCTTGTAAACCACTCCATTTTTTTTCTGTAGTAACAATTTTTTTGTAGTAATAATTATTGGTTTTTTTTTTTGTAATAATAATTAATAATTAATGGTTTTTTTTATAAAAATTAACAATTAATGTTTTTGTAATAATAGTTAACAATTAATGTTTTTGTAATAATAATTAATAATTAATGATTTTTGTATTAATGATTAATAATTAATGTTATAATTATATGTGTTTATTAGCTACTGTAATATTTTAAAACGATTAATTTCAGTTATTACTGATAATAATATTCCTAATAGCTTAACTTTTAATTAAATAACCTTCTAATATTCATTTATATTGTCATCATAAATATAACGAAATAAAACAAGGAAATTACGATAATATTCAATGAGCAAAAGATCGATAGAGAATAAACAGGAACTAAAACTTAGGAGCAGAAACTAAAACTCTGTTAATGAGCAAATATTAAGTAACACGTTCCGAATGTAACTTTCAGCTGCACACAGTAAACAAAACTTCTAATTCCAGAAGTTTCTGGTAATGCTTCTGACACACGGGAAACGACCTTTCAGATACAAAGCAACTCTAACAAAGGGCAAAACAGCTGCTTGCTTTGTGTTGTTACAAGTAACTGTTTTATTAATTGTTTTTCGATCAGTGCTTAGTTTATATAATGTATGCACACTTAGATGTGCATTGAATTGCTAAATTAATTCAGAAAGTTTTGGATACAGTTAAAAAATTTATGGGATTAAGATGATTATTTTTATAAAGATATTTGATTTATATGCCATAATTTTATATAATATGATTTTATTAATGGTATGCTGTAGTTAAATAGTAATAATTTCTGCTCTTTGTAGCTTAGATAATGCTATAGATAGAGAACGATCGAATTGTCTAAAGCAAAAAATAAATAAATAATAATGACTTTTAATAATAAATAAATAAATAAATAACCTGAAATAAATAAATAACGTGACTTTTTTAATACATAATATTTTTAATTTTAAGGTTGTTTCGGAATTATTTTGATTTTTTATTGTAGTACATAATATAACTTTTAAGTTGCAAATAAACATGTTCATTACCTCTGTAACTTGCATTTTTATTTATTTTTCTCTGTAACTTGCATTTTTATTTATTTTATCTCTCTAACTCAAAATAAGTTAGAAAGAATCTAAACCTCTACAAGTCGAATATTTCCTGACAAAATCCACGTAAGTCGAAATCCTCGTAAGTCGAAAACTCTATAACTCTAATTATTTGGCGTCTCCCTTGAAGTTCGACTTACATAGGTTCTACTGTATTTTTATATTCAAACAATGGTCTTACTATCCTTATGAATGCCACAGCGCACTTCTTCAGTACTTCTATGCACTCCCATATGTCTACTCTTCATTGCGATGTCATCGTTCTCCCATTCTTCGTTGGCGACTGCAACAATTGATTCATGACTTCATCCATTTTGTCAGCATTCAGAATAGATGAGCAAGCTGTCTCTCTAAATCCAATTACCAAGAGAAATTCATTGTCTTGTCTTTTCAATTCACGATGATTTGAAAGGTTTCTTTACACGCTAATAAATCATTTTCCATATGCGTTAGGAAATAATGCCCAATTATACAAAATCATCCTTTTGGTTAAAATTTCATTTCAGTCTTGCACCAACAAATCTATTTTTAAGTCTGTAGCAAAAATTGCATTGATATTTCAATAGGGATATTATTTGTAACAGTATAGAGGTCCCATTTATTGAAACTATTCACCATTGATATATATTATGAAATTTGAAAATTCTGGTTGTGAAAATAATTAAGACTAATAATAAATAGTAAATTAAGAATTTAATTTGACTGCCTGGTCGACAAATGAAATTTTAAGATTATTTATGTATGCGGGGATACTTAAATTACAACGTCTACTAAATAACGTGGTTCATGGGATAATTCATTCACCGAAAAATGAAATATCATGGAAAATGAAATATCAATAATTAACTACTATAAAGTGAAATAAAAAAAATGCTCTTTATAGTGGTTAATTATTGATATTTCTTTTTCCATGAATAATATATGATTAATTATGAAACTTTCAATAAAATAAAATACACTTTTATTAATTTAAACAGCAGAAAATTACGCTTTAAGAAATAATATTTTTTTCCCGAAACATTGAACAGTAAGAGAGGACAAAATAGCAGATAATTCAAGAATGGAATATTATTAACAAATAAAAAAATTTACAACCTTTATAATATACTGGGTGTTTATAATTAAAGTCCCACTTTCAAAATGCTGTAAAAAAGAAACACTCGTCACAATAACTTCAAATTTGAACAGGATACTTCAAGAGCGTAGTAACGGGTACGGCAATAAAAAACAGTTCCATAGTGTATTAATAAATGGCGCTATAAGTGTCATAAAGAAAGTGAATTCGACTGCCAGTGATATTTTGAATTGAAATTACAACGTATTTGGCATGAGTTGCACTTTAAACCACCTGTAGTGTTCAATGTGTTTGATTGTTTTCGGTTTTTTGACTCCAAAAATGACTTTCAAGTTATTCAAAAGCTGTGACATTGTTAGTGGAAAGGCCATACACCACGACAAGATCATACCAAATTGGTGGAACTCTTTTGGAACATCTTTTTTGATGCCATATCGTGTCCCCCTTCTTCAAGTATCTTCAGTTCAAATGTGAACTCATTGTGACGAGTGGTTCTTTTTATGCAGCATTTTGAAAATGGGACTTTAATTATAATCACCCTGTATGTTGTCAGAAATTCAATGCACAAATTTCATTCTTTGAAAAATTTTTACAGCCTATAAAATTTAATAGATTTAAAATTAACTATTTTATCATCTGGAAAGCAAGGTTTACACAAATAATTAAACTAAAATCTTAAACAATGCTGTCTGCAAGTATTTACAAATCGAAAACTTTCTTTTTTCAATGAATTAAAATACGCTAACATTAATATAAAAATCAGAAAACTTTTAGCAATACTACATAAAATCTATGGTATGGCATTTGGTAAATTTTACTTGTTGAATTTTTTTATAAATTAGAATCATATATCTGAACAATGTGAGAATGCATATAGTTTTCTCCTTAAAAAATGTATATGTCTGAAATTAAAATAAATACATTTTTAAATTATTGTACAAATGTTTTCCAAAATATGAGATATGAAATAATTTAAATTAATAGAATTTTGGATTAAACTGAACAATTGACATAGAAGCATCGAAGAGTTTTATAAAATATTATAACCTTTTAAAATATAATTGAATAACATACCAGTTGGTTTGATCATATTTTTATGGTTTTTTAATACAAAGATAATCATTTTTTCAAAAAACTTCAAATGATTTTAATCTAAACTATGTACACTTTAATATTATTATGCGAGAGTTACTAATTCATGAATTCTTGTCAGTGATATTTAAATGAATTGAAGTCTTTATTAAAGATGTTTGAAGCATTGTCAGGAAATGCTGAAATTAAATTACTGCTTAAATTCACTCAAATTAGGTTATGAATTATTAGTGCTCCAGGCAGTTGTCGTTTTGCAAAAGACTTGCAGACAGCATTGTCTAAGATTTTAATTAAATCAACTGTATAAACCTTGCTGTCCGGGGGATAAAATAGTTCATTTTAAACCTATTAAGTTTTCAGATTGTAAACATTATTCTAAATAATTAAATTTGTGCACTGAATTTCTGACAATATATATTATAAAGGTTGTATTTTTTTTATTTGTTAACAATATCCTGTTTTTGAACGATTTGTCATTTGCAAAAAAAAATTTTTCTCTTACTGTTCAAAGTTCTAGAAAAAAATATATAGTATTTCATAAAACGTACTTTTTATTTATTATGGCAAAATATGTTGGAAAATGAACTAAAATTTTACAATTTATTTTGATTTAGAAATTATATTTTGTTTAATAATATTATCCCTTTTATATTGCTTATAATATGACTGTTACTAATTGTAATAATATTTTTAGGATATAAATTATTAATTTTTTTTATATTAATACTCTTGTAACAATAAAGCATAACCTATTTGGTACGCCAAAACCATATAGAAAAATTAAAAATACACTGATTATTTTCAGAAAACATCATTGATAATAGCATTGTTTAAGATATTAATTTAATCAACTGTATAAACCTTGCTGTCCGGAGGATAAAACAGTTCATTTTGAACCTATTAAGTTTTTTATACTGTAAACATTATTCTAAATAATTAAATTTGTGCACTGAATTTCGGACAATAGATTTTATAAGGTTGTATTTTTTTATTTGTTAGTGATATCCTATTCTTGAACGATTTGTCCCTTGCAAAAGTGATTTTGAAATTTTTTTTTCTCTTACTATTTTAAGTTTCGGAAAAAAAAATGTTATTTCGTAAAACGTACTTTTTATATATTATTGACATAGATTATACAAGTTGTAATTGTTATTTTTTATTTGTTAATGATAGCCTATTCTTGAATCTACCGTTTGTAAAAGATATTTTTTTCCTCTCACTGTTCAAAATTACGAAAAAAATATGTATATATTATTTCTTAAAACGTACTTTTTATATGTTATGAAAAAAAAATCGGAAAATGAATTATAATTTTGTTATTTATTATGATTTAGAAATTATATTTTGTTTAGCAATATTATTTCTTTTATATTTTTTATAAAGCGACGGCTACTGTAATTGTAAAGAAGCCTTTAGGATAGAAATTATTAATTTTTATTTATAATGATACTTTTGTAAAAATAAAGGATAACCCATATGGTACACCAAAAACATATGGAAGCATTACAAATGCATTGATTATTTTCAGAAAAACCTTATTGATAACAGCATTAAGATAACAGCATTTAATTAAGAGTTACATTTTGAGGTAGGAATGATTAGAATTAATTTTTTTTATAATTTTACGAAATTTTTCTCTTTATTTAATAATTATTTTGGTTACGTTTGTTGCTGTACTGTCCTTTTTTGCACACTTTAGGCTAATTCTACCTAGACCTTACCTTAACTTGGATACCGAACTATTAACGGACATTCATGTAACCGCCGGGATTCAAACCTGAAACCTGTGGTAGAAATACCCAGAGCTGTAACCATCTAGCCCATTAAGTAGAATCCTTTTGGCTATCAATGTTTGCTACAAATTGTCAACAACGAAATAGACGAAATTGTGCTGAATATTGTTTTTGAATCTTATCCCCACTTGGTCCAGCACTTTCCCTTCAACCATGAGACACGAACCCGTGTGTCTCATGGTTGAAGGGAAAGGCAGCAGCTTCTGCTGTGATGAAGCACCCGTAGGTAGAAATCTGACTTGGCTTTATTATACTGACTTTTTACGGAGTAGGATTGTCAGTCCTACGCCCAACGTTTTACATTTACGCGTTATTAGATCGGGACCTACGGCTTAAAATGGATTCTGAACCACTACAAACATCCATAGCCCCGCCACGATTCGAATCCTGTGGCACCAGTGCGCTAGTCATTCGGCGATTCAGGCCTCACAATATATTTCAGATACCATATGTCATTTTTATACGATACCATGTGTATATTATAGATGCCATATGTCATATTACAGATGCCATATGTAATATACAGATACAATATATCATTTTAAAATTAAATGTCTATCATTAAGTGAAATTATGAATATTTTATGCTTTATATATTACAAAATTTTATGCTTTTCTGGGTACGAAATTTTAATTGCAGTACATTACGTTTTTCTATAAATTAAATGTGTTTGATTTAATATAATTCTAATTTCTTTATTTGAAAAATCACCACTAAAAATACTAATTGATTTTTTTTTCAAAATCAGCAATGAGTTTTAATTTTAATTTTAAACACAAAAAATAAACGTAGTTAATACAAACTACTTCGTAATAAGTGTAAAAATGGACTTAGTTGTATGGAAAAGTTTTTCGACGTCTGCAATTCACCTCCAATTACATAAGCCTCTTCGTAGCACAAGATCTAATCTGATTATTATTTGTGTGTGGTTGGCACAAAAGTTCTGTCACAACAATTATTATGTGTCTACCAAGGGAAACCACGATGAGAAAGGAAAGCCATTAATAACGTAAATAATACCAGACGGATGACGTGCGGAATCCCACCATCCTTAATAGAAGGGTAAATATTGTAAAAAGAATAATGACGTGTTCACACATATAACAATCATTTAAAAGAAATTATCATTGAAAAGTTTGTAGAAAGTTAACGTTATTTTTATTGCATAGTAAGACATGTTTTGATTAATTTCTTCTATTCATGTTTAGTAATTTTGTTACATGGCAATTGACTAATATTTGCTCTATTCATATTTAGCATTTTTGTTACATGGTAATTAATGTATTGACTAATTTCTTCTATTCATATTTAAAATTTTTGTTACATATCAATACATGTATTGATTATTTTTTTTTTATTCAGGTTTAGCAAATGTGTTACATGGCAATATTTGTATTGATTAACTAAACTAAACTAATATTTAATTTTTATTTTTAAATTCTAATATAAAAAGTATAAAAAAGGAGAGGATTACATTAGGAATGAGTAAGTAAAAATAAATTTTTGAACTAAACATTAAATTAAAACATTGTTTTTTTAACTACTTTCGCAAATCATCTTAATATTAAACTCTAACGCGCCCAATATCAATTCTTTTTCATTATTATTAAATGCTATAGCAATACTAGTAACTAATTTTCTTTATTTTTTATTGGCAATAGATAAAGCATACAGATTTTTAAATCAGAAATTAAAAATTTAGAAAATTATGCAAAAGCTATTAATATTTCAAATTAATCAATACATATAATGCCATGTAATAAACATGCAGAATATGACTATAAGAAATTAATCAATACATGTGTCCAATGTAACATATTCATCTGTAACAAAAAATTTTAATGTGAATAGTCGATATTAATTAATACCTGTGTTGTCATGTATACCATTAATATTTAATATGAATTGTAGAAATTATTTGATATTTATATATTTACATGCAACGAAGACCTTAGCATATTTTATTTTTAAGTCAGAAATAATAAAATTTTTAAAATTTCATAGGGGCATCTATGCAATTGCTAGAAAGGGTAAAGGGGATGGGTAGTTATGGGGCACTTTATATGTGATATAAATTAAAAATTTGTTTCTTGTATTGATTTGAAATTTAGAAGAAGAAAAAAAAATGTGTGAGAACGCTTATAATGAAAGAAATGAGATTTGATTTTAAATTTAAAATATCAAATCTTGATGGAGAGAATCAAGCAGTAATTATGAAATTCTTTGTGTTCATATATGCGTCGACCTTTCGTGTTATTGTGGCAGATTTTTGTTCTCCTTCAAATGCCACCATATTATTCTTAATTAATTTTTCATTAATTTCATGTGACTAAATTTCTATCAGGAAAAGCATTCCATTCCATGTTTCAATCCCTGCCTGCTTACTCAGTGTAGTACCTAACAGTTTGAGAAACAATAAAATAAAAGATTTGAAACGGTATCTAAATGGAAAAAAATATATATAAAAAGTACAATTGAAAAAAAGGGATCTGAATTACTTTCAAGCTATGTATTTTTAATTTTTTACAAAAGGGAAAATAACGGGCAATTGAAGGTATATAACAGTACTATAAAAATTATTTAAATTTTTGTTTTTCTTAATTGATTTTTCATACGCTTAAAAATGTGCATTCTGTTTTTATAATATTCTTTTTTATTGTCGATTATTTACTCCAGAGGTCTCCAAACATTTTACCCTAAGGCACACTGACTCCTAAGTCCTAACCACCAAGACCTAATTAGAACTACAATATAATCAAGAACTATAGTACCAAGATCTACAGTATCATACGAACAAACTGTAATTTTGAGTGATGCGCAAATTTTCGTTTCAGAATTAGCTGGCTAGTAAGGTAAAGGTATCTATGGTGCAAAGAGACACATTCCGCAATTTCGGTTGGTACTTACGGCAAGCTTCAAACACAATTCGTTGCAGTGGAGATGCCACCTTGCATTACAGTAATACAGGGCCATTTTCTGGGAAGTGGCGTAATTAAGCCTAATCGTCAATTATGCTTGGTTAGTTTAGCTATACAGTCCCATTTTGTATCGAGTAGCAGAGCCGTAGGATGATAGCTTGGCTGGGAGATTTGAGTGTTTTCGAATAAGTTAACAGGATATGTGATATAAATACAATATATACGATATAATAGACAACAGGAAATTATAGATTCAAATTTTGATTTCGGAGCGACAAATGCATTATTTTGATTGGAAGTTACATGCTTTTTGAGTGGATTTGGATAAACATGAGGGAAAAAAACACAGATACGTAGTCAATGCAGAACATTTAAAAAGCAATGGAGATGTCAATATTTCCTGATTGAGACAAATAATAAGGCGATATATATAATTTGCAATGAAACAATATCAGTTCTCAAAGGATGCAATATAAAACATAATTAGGAGGCTAAACATTGGCACAATTGCTCCAAATTATCAGCTAGCCTGCTGTTGGAATTTTCATCTCCCTTTGACTTTGTAAATTTTGCAATATAATCGAAATAAACTGTAGGGGTTCAATAAATTGATGATGCCCGAACCCCTGAGTTACTGCATCATCTCCATCAGTCGCGGCCTGTCAACTCTGGATGAGATGGGAGAGGCAAGTTCCTACTAATTAGAGATTTTAGACGCTTCTAGTCGTAACCAAACTGTTCCAATATTTGTTTTAAGGGTTAAGAGTCCATCTCAACAGCATCTATCCAACGAAGACTAGGATTTACCCTTTTTCTTTGTGAATACAGGTCAAATAATTTACTTTATCAAATAAACCAATGGATATTTACTAACAAATTATATGTTAGTAAATTTTTCTTCTTAAAAATAAATAAATTTTTATTATATATACTTTACGATATACATTTTAACATTTCAGTCAAATTTACATGAAATGACGGTCCAGTTCTCTTATGTATAGTGTGATATAAGACAATGAAAGAATATTACTGTTGGAGGAAATATGAATTTAAAATTAAAATACACATTCAGGCTTTGATCTAAAAAAACTAAGAAAATTAAAAAGACAAAAATATAGGAACTTTAAATAAGGACTGTGTTTGCCATCTAAATTTCTTTATTTGTCATTGTCTTAAGAATGCATACAGAAATTTAGAATGCCAATTTGAATTTTAAATCACTTTGAAAGCATTTGCATAAAGTTTGAAAATTATAAGACAATTATAACTGTATATTCAGGGTGATTATAATTAAAGTCCCACTGTCAAAATAAGTTCAAATTTTAGTTGAAGGTATTTAAATAAGGGGGAAACGGTACGACATGAAAAAAATATGCCGAAGTGTATTAATAGATGGAGCTGTATGCGGCATAAATATAGTGAATTCGGCTGCCAGTGATATTTTGAATCGAAATTACAAAGTATTTCGCATGAGTTGTACATTAAACTTACTGTAGTTCAATGTGCTTGAATTTTTCGGTTTATTGATTTCTAAGTCATTCAACAATTGTGGCACTGTTAGTGGAAAGCCCATCCACCACAGCAAGATCATACGAAATTGGATGGGAAAAATCGGTGGAACATTTTTTGATGCCATACCGTTTCCTCCTTCTTCAAGTATCTTCAGTTAAAATTTGACCTTTTTGTGAAGAGTGGTTTTTTTTACAGTATTTTGAAAGTGGGCCATATATTTAG
The DNA here is from genome assembly GCA_021605075.1 of Caerostris darwini. Lineage (NCBI taxonomy): Eukaryota > Metazoa > Arthropoda > Arachnida > Araneae > Araneidae > Caerostris > Caerostris darwini. Next base: position 85,818 of record BPLQ01001613.1, read on the forward strand.
GGATTGTAGACCATTGTACAATTTTGTAATACAGGTATTCACAAGTTTAAATATCGTTTTTTCAGTATTCACTACAAAATTATAATTCTTAACTGTGAAAGAATTCTTATCTGTGAATTCTTATCTGAAAACTAGAAATTCTTATCTGTGAAAACAAGGTTGTAGTTGTGAAGAAAGTGTGTAGTATTTCGATATTTTTTAAATTGGTGAGTTTGTTATTCACATTGTATTTGCATATCATACTTATACATACAATACATACAATATTTTTCAGATTTATTATATATATACTCATAATAAATTAGAATTGGCGGTAACTAAAAAATTTTCAACAAACCAAAATACAATACAGAAATCAGCTCTATCCTAAACAATCCGACTAGAAATAGATTTATTTGAAGATGAGGGATTTAGAGGTAAATACTTGGAAAATGTTTATCGCGCATTACTAACAGTTCCACCCACTAGTGTAGATGCTGAAAGAGCGTTTTTCGACAGCAGGTAATGTTTGCACAAAATTACGTTCCAGGCTTAATGATAGTACAATTAATGCATTATGGTTTTTAAGATCACATTTCAAAGATTTGTAATAGTACCACAGACTGACAGACTCTTTTGTGATTTAAATAAATAAGATGTTCCTTTACTTTTTTGCCATTCTTTATATGCTGTCATAATTTATAAATTACAATTTTTTTTTGTGATATTTACTTTCTCTAATAAAACTGGCAAATAAAACAAAGGAACACCTGTGTTTTCTTTCTTTTTCTAAAATTTCTACTACCGGTATTAAAACCGGTATCCCGGTATTAAGATCTGAAAAATACCGAATACCGGTATTGAACTTTTGGTCCGATATTGCAATCCCTATATATATAAAAGATTATATAAGATTATATATATATATATATATACATACAAGACAATGTAATGCAAAATCTTTCAGATTATCTTTCAAAGTTTTACACTTCTAATTTTTTATCTTACATGAAAGACAAAAAAGAAATGAAATCATTAATTTTTATTGAATACAAATCAACTATTTGAATTTGTTTCATTAACAATCTTTTCTGATTTTCATTCACACCCTGTAAAAAATAGTTACGCGATTTATAAAGCATACAAATTTATTCACCTTCTTAAGCTATTCAATAACAAAAATGTTGTCATGAAACATTTCCATAAAATTGCAAGAAAACATATTGGAGCGTTGTGATAGACATAACTAATACCGTTTTAATTTGAGGAAGGTTTTTTTTGGGGGGGAAGTTTCTTTCACGAAACGTCATTAAGACACCAGGACAGACGTGTACTAATGAGGTCCTGGAGCATTTTGTGTCTGACAATGAGAAGGAATTTATCCGTGAATTCTTCTGTCTGGTCTTTCCGTTGCTTTGTTCATCAGGCTGAATGGTCCCAAATATAAGTGGGAAAAAAGTCATCTCTCTCACTCGTCGGTAACAAATTGCAATTGTAACATTGTACATCGTAATTTTTTTCCTACTTGGTTTTATTGCACAGATTAAAGTGTCATTCTTTTGAAATGCAATGCTCTGAAATAAGTTTATATTCAAGAATATATTTTAATTAAAAAAAAATGTTAATAGAAATGACATAAGGGATTATAAATTATTCAAAAAAATTTGAAAATGTATATTGTTAGTATATTGTTGCAATTACTCTTAGCAATATACCGGTTCTCGTTAGATCACCGAAGTCAAGCATCATTGGGCGCGGTCAGTACTTGGGTGGGTGACCACCTGGGAACACCGCGTGCCGTTGCCATTCACACATTTGGGACCAGAATGGCTGAGTGTCTAGCGCTCTGGCACTCGGTGCCACAGGTTTCGGGTTCGAATCTCGGCGGTGCAATGGATGTTTGTAGTGGTTCGGAATCCACTTTAAGCCGCAGGTCCCGGTCTCCTATGACTGTAAGAGCGTCACGGAGCCAAAGTCAGATTTCTACCTACGGGTGCTCCATCACAACAGAAGCTGCTTCCTTCCCCTTCAATCATGAGTACGTATGGGCTCGTGGGCTTGGCTAGCCAAGTGGGATATAAAACAACAACAACAACTCTTAGAAATATTTTATTAAACAAGTTAATTCTGAAATTAAAAGTTTAATTTAAACATAAATGCCATTGTTCACCGATACAATATTTTACGGGTTTTTTTTTTGTCTCTTGAAAAAAAATTATGAGAAAACAAATTATTATAGTCTGTGAAGATAGGTCTTTAATGTACTTAGAAATAATTTGGCAAAACTAATTGTTTTTTAATCCAATATATTCTTCCTATGTCATGTATTTATGTTATTAATCAATGTTTATTAATGACTTTTTTAAAACAGTGCAAGTTAAAAATACTAATTATTATTACGCAGTAATTGAAAGAAGTATTTTATAATATAAGACAGATATATAAAATGGCCAAAGGAAATATAAATATGTTTCAAAAATTCATCTGCAAATTATCCATCCTGTATTTACCCATTTTACAACTAAAAATTCCATTGTATAATATTTATCCATTGTACAATTAAAAATTTTGTTGTATAATATTTACCCATTGTATAACTAAAAATTCCACTGTATAGTATTTATCCGATGTACAACTAAAAGTTCTATTGTATAATATGTATCTATTGTACAACTAAAAATTCCATTGTATGTATAATATTTTCCATTGTACAACTTAAAATTCCATTGTTGTATAAAATTTTCCATTGTAAAACTAAAAATTCCGTTGTATAATAATTTTGTAAAAATTTTGTTGTATAATATGTATCTATTGTACAACTAAAAATTCCATTGTATGTATAATATTTTCCATTGTACAACTAAAAATTCCGTTGTATAATAATTATCCATTTTAAAATTAAAAATTTTGTTGTATAATATTTATCTATTGTACAACTAAAAATTCCATTGTATGTATAATATTTTCCATTGTACAACTAAAAATTCCGTTGTATAATAATTATCCATTTTAAAATTAAAAATTTTGTTGTATAATATTTATCTATTGTACAACTAAAAATTCCATTGTATGTATAATATTTTCCATTGTACAACTAAAAATTCCGTTGTATAATAATTATCCATTTTAAAATTAAAAATTTTGTTGTATAATATTTATCTATTGTACAACTAAAAATTCCATTGTATGTATAATATTTTCCATTGTACAACTAAAAATTCCGTTGTATAATAATTATCCATTTTAAAATTAAAAATTTTTGTTGTATAATATTGTATCTATTGTACAACTAAAAATTCTAAAAATTCCATTGTATGTTGTATATAATTATATTTAAAATTTTGTTGTATAATATTTATTTATTCAATAAAAATTATGTATAATATTTTCCGACAACTTAAAAAATTCCGTTCTATAATAATAATTATCCATTTTAAAATTAAAAATTTTGTTGTATAATATGTATCTATTGTACAACTAAAAATTCCATTGTATGTATAATATTTTCCATTGTACAACTAAAAACTCCGTTGTATAATAATTATCCATTTTAAAATTAAAAATTTTGTTGTATAATATGTATCTATTGTACAACTAAAAATTCCATTGTATGTATAATATTTTCCATTGTACAACTAAAAATTCCGTTGTATAATAATTATCCATTTTAAAATTAAAAATTTTGTTGTATAATATTTATCTATTGTACAACTAAAAAAATTCCATTGTATGTATAATATTTTCCATTGTACAACTAAAAATTCATATAATATTATCCATTTAAAATTAAAAATTTTGTTGTATATATTTTCCATTGTACAACTAAAAAAAATTCCGTTGTATAATATTTTCCATTGTACAACTAAAAATTCCGTTGTATAATAATTATCCATTTTAAAATTAACAATCAATTAATATCAAATAATGGAACACAGTAAATTCTGTTGATATATATTCTCTTTCGATTTAATAAATTTTTTTTGAAATTTATGCTGATGTAGTAAACCGCAATGACATGACAAAAAAAAAAATCTAATTTTTCATTCACCTAGGACAGATAAATATCATTTGGGTATTAAGTAAAAAACTTTATTGTGTATAATAAAATAGTTTTATAAAAAGTATTAAATAATTTTGGGAGAAAAATATTTGGGGGAATTTTTGGGGAAATTTATTAAAACTATTCACATTATTTTAACTTAATGAAAATATGTAAAACATTTTTTATTAATTTTTAAGAAAAAAATATTAAATTACATCGTTCACACTAACATGTTTTGAAAATTTTTATTTCAAATAAATGTAAAAATTTTGATTATTTTCAAATCAATTTTTAAATTAATCACTCTTAAATGTAATCTAACCAACGATGTTAAATTTGTGTATTTAATGAAAAGAAGTTTGAAAATAAATCTATGTAAAAATTTTAAAATTTTTTTCGTATTTAAGAATAGAAAGTAGAAATTCCTTTGTTTTATTTTATTTCTAAAACCTATATTGAAATATCCATTTCTTTCATAATTTTTTTGAATATATTATTGAGTGCAATTGTTGAAAAAAAATAATTTGTCTAATCTTGATAAAAAACAAGTAATTTGGGAACAATTTTTAAATGTTATTTTAATTATTCAGAAATTACTTATTGTAACCGTGCTGCCTCCTACTCACTAGCAAGAGCTCACCAACCTCCTTCTTTGGCGTTCAGGAGAAATGATTAGTAGACCTCGGGACTCTCACCCGAGAGGAAGTACAGCGCAATCACGCGCTTCTGTTGAGAAATGTTTCATTTGTAATCTCTTATCCCTAGAGGAAAATATTGAGAGCAACTCTGCTTATCGGTATATACATCCTAAGAGTAAACTACTCATGGATGGAGGGAAAGTGGCAGTTTCTGCTGTGATGGAGCATCCGTAGGTAGAAGTCTAATTTGACTCCGTGAAGAAGGAGGACAGTGTCTTCCGAGAGGACTTTTAGAGGGAACAACTCCATATTTAAGTATCGCACGGGGGGAAACACCCATCAGGTAGTCCGACTCATGAGGCAAGATGATAAACGTCCCAAACGCCATCGAGTCTCCTCGTTTCTTGAAGAAGTGTCTACAACAAAGCCGCAAGCGGAGTGAACCTACACCCTAATGCTAACCACAGGCGCATGTTGCCACTGAGCCACGAGTCCGGCAGAATTTGCTTTTTATATGATATACCAATTTTTTTTATCAATAATGATATAGAATGAGAACGTTAATAAACTGCATAATATTTATTTAACCTTATTAAAGTTATTTATCTTTTATTTGCAGTTAACAAACACAGAGTTATTTATAAAAATAAATGGATGCAGATATTTTAATATGAAATGCGTAATAAATGCAAAGTATTAAGATAAACATTTTTAATTTTAGTTTTAATGGGACCAAAAAGAAAATAATCTCAATATTTATCTAACCGTGCTAAATTTATTTATATATATATTTTGAAATTGACGAACTCAAAGTTATTTATATATTAAATGGAAGCATATATTTTAACATGAAATGCATAATAAATGCAAAGTATTAAGATAAACATTTATGATTTTAGTTTGAATGCAACAAAAAACAAAACTAATCATATGTCTATTTTAGCAATGTTTTTAGTCATGCATATATACAACGATTAATCTAAACAATTCCGTCTTAACAAAACTATTTGTCACCTCACTAACCTGAAGTTTAGTTCTCGCAAATTAAAATTCTCAGACGCATTTCAAAGAGTCTTCTGCGAGTCTTTCATTATCATATAGAAGAGCTACGAGATTGAAAAATTTCCCATGAATTCAAAGGAGTCACTGGATGCCAAAACACTTGAGATGCCATTTCTTCTTTGATGTCTGAAATCGCCTCTAATTTCCCAGAGCAATTGTTTGGTAAATCCTTAACTATTCTTTGCGCAAGTCTACGTAGTATAAAAGATAAACTCTCGACTTCAAATCCTTGAAACATGAAGCCAAATTTTTATCCACAGCTAGTATAAAGGGATTTTTTTTTAAATAATTTTTTTTGTATGCAATGCTCATGTTTAATGAATGAAGTTAGCAACTGAAATGAACAACGATGACATCTAACGTCTCGTATTATATATGTGTCTTGCCTAGTATTATATTTGTAAAGCAATTGAAAAAAGGTTTTTTTTTTATTATTTTACTTTAACACCATATATGTAGGATTTGTTTGTGTGCTAATCAGCAGGCGGTGACATATTACGGTTACATGTCGTTTGGCACAGACATTTCATCGTGTGGGGAATATTGAACTATGAACTTTGACCCCAGGAAAGAGGAACAGATCCCCGTAGATGAGAGAAAAGTAAACAAGTAACATAATTTTTTTTTTTAAAGTCAATTCCTACTTTTTTTTCACTCTATTGCAGAAAGTCCTTTATAAATAATTTTCATTCATTTTTTTATGTTTATCTGGCGCCATCTATTGGTTAATGCAACTTAAATCTAAGAAAAACTAAAATTAATTAATTAAATTTATTTACGGAATTAATATTTGAAAAAAACTGCATTAACATCCAGTGTCTTCCACTACAAGTTCAACAAAAAATGTATTTGAATTTGGAAGGATGAATAAAAAGTATTTTATGAACGATTGAAAATTTGAACAAGATATATATAGGGACAGTGTAAACTAATAGTAGGAATTGAAAAGGCGCGACTGGCGGTCGTCGGGATAACTGCGGGACGCAGCGAGAGAATGAGAATAATGAATATGTTTATAACGAATTAATCAATGTAAATAGTATATAGTGTGATTCATTAAAAGCTGTTGGCCTTAAAAAACACACACTGCTTCTTCATTTTGTTTTGAAATTAACCCCTAGACACCACAGCCCCGCCCTATAAAAAGTGGGAGCTTCGTCACTTATCAGTCCATTGTACAAGTTTGCATAGTACATCTATATGTATATATATTACAGGTTAAGTACAATTATAACTAAACTAATTTCTAACAAAAACAAATTCCCAATAGAAATTGTTTTAAGACTTATAATCAAATTCTTTTAGAAATGTAGACATTTTTTAGTGCTCTGGTGCTCAGTGCAACAGGTTTCGGGTTCGAATCCCGCTCGGTGCCATGGATGTTTGTAGTGGTTGGGAATCCACTTTAGACTGTTCGTTCCAGTCTAATGTGATTTCTGGGGTGGGGCTAGCAACCCTACCCCGTAAAAAGGAAACATCTCCTATTTTGAAATACCTTGTCCAACATGGCTTACGCGCATGAAGAAGCAGAAACATCCTTTAGTTGTTTTTTTAATTTAAATTTTAAATTTTATTTTGATGTAAAAAAATAAACAAATATTTTTTGTTGTTAATTTAAAATTAACGTATTTAAGTTCTGAATAATTAAAAGAGAATTTAAAAATTGGTCCAAAATTACTTGTTTTTATTAAGATTAGAGAAAAAATTTTTTTAACAATTTCACGCAATAATAAGTTAATATTTTTTTCTTTTGTTCTATTTAATTAACATTAAAGCTTGAAATTAACATATTCTAGTGTGCACGTTGATTAACCAGATTACAACTGTTGTGGGTTTGTTTAGATACTTGAGGCACAGGTTGGAGAACTCACAACAAAATCAATACAAATTCATTCATACAATTTATAGTCAGATTCATTCACTAACAAAATCAATATAAATTCAGATTCATTCATCAACAAAATCAAATCAATCAGATCAATCAACGAAACAATCAGATTCATTCATACAATTTATAGTCAGATTCATTCACTAACAAAATCAATATAAATTCAGATTCATTCATCAACAAAATCAAAACAATCAGATCAATCAACGAAACAATCAGATTCATTCATGCAATTTATAGTCAGATTCATTAACTAACAAAATCAATATAAATTCAGATTCATTCATCAACAAAATCAAAACAATCAGATCAATCAGCGAAACAATCAGATTCATTCATACAATTTATAGTCAGATTCATTCACTAACAAAATCAATATAAATTCAGATTCATTCATCAACAAAATCAAATCAATCAGATCAATCAAAGAAACAATCAGATTCATTCATTCAATTTATAGTCAGATTCATTCACTAACAAAATCAATATAAATTCAGATTCATTCATCAACAAAATCAAAACAATCAGATCAATCAACGAAACAATCAGATTCATTCATACAATTTATAGTCAGATTCATTCACTAACAAAATCAATATAAATTCAGATTCATTCATCAACAAAATAAAATCAATCAGATCAATCAACGAAACAATCAAATTCATTCATACCAAAATCAATTTATAGTCAGATTCATTCATCAAAAAAATCAAATCAATCATTCAATCAACGAAAAATCAAATCAATCAGATCAATCAAAGAAACAATCAGATTCATTCATTCAATTCAGAATCATACATTTAATTCAATTTGTTTAGATATTTCTAAAATCATTTTTGTTATTGACCAGAATTACATAAAAATACAATATCTGTATCATATAATAAATAAAATCTCAAAAGGAGGAGAAAATTCTGTTTGTTTGATGTGATTTTGATTTTTTGAGTAGTCATAAAATTTATAATTATATCTGAAATTTTCTTTTAGCCAGAAATATTAAATTAAAAAATGAAACTTTTTAACCAACTAACGCATTAAAAACTCACATCAAGATCAACACATTCAAATAATAAAGATAAATATTTTTAAATATAATCAATTTTTTAAAACATGAATAAAAAATATATTTAATGCATGAATATTAAAAATATAGCATATTTGAAGACTAAATTGACTAATTTAAAGATGACAATTAATTCATTGATAAAAGTTTATAGTCAGTAAGATTTGCAGAAAATTTATATTATATATGATTAAAAGTATACCATATGAATGGATAAATTTAAAAATCAAATAATTCTGATTAAGAGGTTTTGAACTAAAAATAAAAATGAACATAATGAGAAGAATGATTCCATTTACATTTAAAAAACACTTAGAAGCAAAATTTAAAAAGGAAATCAACACACTTAAACTGAAGTATTTTATTAAATAAGTATTAAAGTCAATAAGTTATTTTTTGGAATCTGTTTAAATTTAAAAAAATGTATTTACTGAATACTAAGATGAATTTTTTCTTATCGCCTAATTTGGCCATAAGAAAGGAAACATTGATTCAAAAAGTGCTAATTTAATTTAAGATTTTAATTTAAAAGCTATTAAAAACCAAATGTATTTGTGACAGTATCAGGAAATAGGAATTAATTAAAAATATTTTTACTACATCAAAATGGACAAAAAAGAGTCAATAAATTAAATGTTTTTAATTATGTAACATTTCTAGCTTGAAAAAAAATCTACTTCAAATATTTTACAGATATATCACTGTACTAAAATAAATAAAAATAGTTTTTAGATTTTAACTATATTAAATTAAAAAATAATAACCAAAATGTTTTATAATAATTAAACTGGTAAATAATGATACAATTTAATTCAATGATATAATAAATTTAGAATAATGCTATACAAAGTAATTTCTCCTTAGAAATATTACGAAACAAAATGTATAAAATTAAAAATGTAATGCAACATGACTCAAATAATAATCATTGAAGGGATTTTCATATTTACGAGTACAAAATAATACTAGTTATGAAACAACATAAACGAAACATAAACACAGAAAATATAATATTCCCTGTTAGATTAACAAAGCCAGATGTTTTCAATGTTTTGATTACAGAAAGAATTTAATGTTTATGTACAGTTCGTAAGTCGCCATAACTCCGATAGGTGGCGTGACGTGTGACGTCAGATTAGGGGAGTGATATAACTATGTAATAAATATTTTTAGACAAGAGGTTTTAATAGATTATTTTATACCATTTTAGTATTTAAGAATACAAGCCTTTTGAAAGCTCTTTATGATTTTTTTAAGCGATAATAATGGAAATGAATGAATTTAACTCACGCTATAAAACTGAATTTGATGAAAAACTGAAACTGAATTTAAAAACCGATTTGAATAAACTATCTTTAAAACCGATTTAATATTATTAAATTCAAAAAGGAATTATGGATTATTGTTATTTTTAAAATATGGTATTTATTTTTCGATTTTTTGAATGAGTAATATATTTATTGCAATACATTAATAAGAATTTTTAATGGTCATCGTGTAAAAAAAAAAAATTATCAAAGTTGTACATTAATAAAAAATGTATAAATTGCATTTAAAATATTGATGATAAAAAATAATAAATTGTATCTTGAAAAGATTAATTTTACATTTTATACCGAATATCTGAATAAACTTCAATAAAATAATAGTTAAAATTAAATTAACAATTGTAGTGTGTTGGTTGGCCAGAACCAAATTGTAACTGTATGTGGTTGGGTTGAGATACTTGAGGCACAAGTTAGAGAACCCATAGCTGTATTTACACAAACACCACACACCTACTGTTAGAGACATACAATATTTAACACATTTAAACACAGATAATTATAAATTCGTGAAGGATTCCACTTCTAAGCTGAAAACCCCAAACTCGGCTACGCGCAGCATGAGCGAAATTTACTTCCTCTCCAGTCGCGAGTCTGTAGGCCAACAAATACGTAGGGTTGCGCTGAATTTATTTCCTCTCGGGATGAGAGACTATTAAATAAACGTTTCTCAGCGGGAGAGCAGAATATGTTGTACTTCCTTTCGAGCGAGAGTGTAGACTGACATACTGACCATTTCTTCTGAACGCCATAAGGGAGCGCTCTTGTCAGCGTATACACAAATTAATTTTTTAATTTTGGTTAAACAAATTAAACTTTTATTTTCTTATTTGAACTCATATATAACTTTTTAAAGCAATAGTGTTTTAATTTTTAAAATTAAAACAAGTATTGCTTAAAAAAAGATTTCATTAATAATTTATATGCTTTAATATTTAGTTATTACTAGTATTATTATTAGACTATTTTTTCATATTTTTTAGTTCCAAAATTTCAACAAGCATGGAAAGGACATTTTTAATTTATTAACTCATATTTTTGAACACAATATAATTTTGAAATTTTTGCTTAAAAATTTTTAATAATCTTAGTTCATTATTTAAAAAATAAAATAAATAGCTGTTTCACAGCTTTGTTTAAATGATTGTTAGATCTTGTTTATTTTTTATTATAATAATTTAAAAAATTATTAAAATCATTTTTACCAAAGTTTTGTTAAGCAAACAATTGAAATGTCTTATGCATTCCGTTTTAAATATCGATTGATCCTATTTTCTCTCGTGAAATGAAAAGAAATAACTCCGGAGGTTTCAGTAAAGAATTCCAAATCGTTTATTTTCGCGCGCCTTCTTTATTATTTTACTTTCTTGGCGAGTTCTTTTCAAAGACTCGTATTCGGGATTCGATCTTTAGGACGGTATTGATTCCGAATGGTTTAGCGTGCTCCGAATACGCTTTTGTATTCAATGTTTCTTATTTTTTCAATTTGCCAAACATTCGTGTATTTTTCAGAGACAATATTTAAATTTTGTCAGAAAAAAAAAACTGCATTACATAAAATGATTTATTTGAAGTCTTATCTTTTTCCTACATTCTTTTCGCTTTACTAAAAAACAAAAATGTAAAAAATGAGGACATCGATACAATGATTCTTATAAATAATTTTATCATAAGTCTATTTTAAATAGCATTTCTTTTAATGACCAGACCATTAATCATAAAATTGTTTAAACTTCTAAGAAAATAATTATTTATTACAAAATATATATAAATAAAGAGGCCCGATGGCTGAGTGACTACCGCTCTGGCTTCTCGGGGCCACAGGTTTCGCGTTCTAGTCCCAGCAGTGCCATGGATGTTTGTAGTGGTTCAGAATTCACTTTAAACTGTAGGTCCCGGTCTAATATGACTATAGGGCGCAGGGAGGACGATCCTTCCCCGTAAAAAGAAAACATTTATATCGATATCTACCAGTAGGCAGATGATCTTAGTTCACCATGGAGCTGTTGCGCTAATGAAGAAGAAAGAACAGTAAATAATTGGTTGAAATTTATTTGGTTTGAACAAAAAAAAAACGTCTAAATACGCTTTTAATTTTAATTACCTTAATTTTTTATTACTTATTTTCCTTTCGGCGGAATTATAATGCAATTATATATTTTCTATTATGTTTCTGTTTAATTTTTATCATATTTTTGAAAAAGTGTCAGTGACCTGATTTTCTAATTTGCTAGCGATGTGACCTCTGGTACCACAGGCTACAGGTTCAAATTCTAGCGGTGGCTTAGATGTTTGTGAGTGGTTCGGAATCCATTTTAAACTGTTGGCCTGGTCTAATTAGCCTAAAATGTGCAAAAAATGCCCATAGAGCGACAAACCAAACCTTGAAAAGCCGTTGTTTGTATATGCGATTACATTAGTATTTATACATATCCCTTAATAGCTTTTACTGTTTTATGTAATATGATATTTTAATTAAATACATGCAGTTTCATGAAATATTTTATTAAATTATTGCAAGTTTTGTTCTTCATCTTGCAAAAATTCTGTTTATTTAGACTTCTTTATTGTGCGATAAACTAAAAACAATACAGAAATGTCAAGCGGTTTTATAGATATTCACAATTTAAACATGCACCGAATTCTGTTTTTACAGTATAGATACGTTCCCAAAGAAGTGTAAAAAGATATATATATGGAAAAATAGAAGATTGGTTCCAGTCGTAAGAAATCAGCAAAATTATTCAATAATCCATGAGTTTTCAGGTTAGGGTCTTACACATTTTATTTCATAAAGATTACTCATGGATGATACGAAGTAAATCGTCGTCTGAAAAGGAACATATATGTCATTAATTCACGAACACAAAATTTGGTCTTATTAGGAAAAACGGGAATTTCGTCTTCAACATATTTTAAGAGCATGTTCAACATGTATTTAAAGGTGGTGATCATAATTCAGTTAGCACTAATTCAGTTCGATTGAAGCAATCCGTAATTGAAAAATTCTTCCCCACATCAATCACTGCTAGTGTTTCGTCGTTCAGTTTGACCAAAATGGATTGAAATGTTAGTCTTGCTAGATCTAATGGTTGTATTAATGATGTATTATTAGGCGGCAGAAAAAAATTGCACGTTTGGATATTTTAAGACCAGATGGTCTTCTGTATTATTTGTAATCAAAAGAACTTTTAATTCGAGACCCTTGAACCTACAAAAGTATCACCTGGTCCAGTTACAAAGCGATACCTTTCCTTTTCGCATTTGTTGTAGGTGAATTATATGGCATTGTGTAAGGGCTATATATACACTGAAGTGACAAAAGTCATGGGATACCTCTTAATATCGTGTCGGCCCTCCTTTCGCCCGGCGAAGTGCAGCAACTCGACGTGGCATGGACTCAACAAGTCGTTGGAAGTCTTCTGCAGGAATATTGAGCCATGCTGTCTCGATAGACGTCCATAATTGTGAAAGCGTTGATGGTGCAGGATTTTGGGCACGAACAGACCTCTCGATGATGTCCCATAAATGCTCGATGGGATTCATGTCGGGTGATCTAGGTGGCCAGATCATTCGTTGGAATTGTCCAGAATGTTCTTCAAACCAATCGCAAACAGTTGTGGCCCGGTGACATGGCGCATTGTCATCCATAAAAATCCCATCGTTGTTTGGGTACATGAAGTCCATGAATGGCTGCAAGTGATCTCCAAGTAGCTGAACATAAGCATTTCCAGTCAATGTTCGGTCCAGTCGCACCAGAGGACCAAGTCCATGTCATGAAAAAACAGCCCACACCATCTTGAACAGTGCTTTGCTGTCAGTTTGAGTCCATGGCTTCGTGGGGTCTGCGCCACACACGAACCCTACCATCAGCTCTTACCAACTGAAATCGTGACTCATCGGACCAGGCCACGGTTTTCCATTCATCTAGGGACCAACCGATATGCTCACGTGCCCACGAGAGTCGCTGCAAGCGATGTCGTTCTGTCAGTAAAGGCACTCGAGTCGGTCTTCTGCTGGAATAGCCCAAGAAAGCCAAATTTCTCCGCACAGTTCTAACAGACAAGTCCCTTGTACGTCCCACATTGATTTCTGCGGTTATTTGTCGCAGTGTTGCTTGTCTGTTAGACTTTACAACTCTTTGCAGACGTCGCCTGTCTCGGTCGTTAAGTGCAGGCGGTCGACCACTGCGCTGTTCATGGTGGGATGTTATGCCTGAAATTTCATACTCTCGGCACACTCTTGACACAGTGGATCTGGGAATGTTGAATTCCCTAACGATTTCCGAAATGGCATGACCCATGCGTCTAGCTTCAACTAACATTCCGCGTTCAAAGTCTGTTAATTCCCGTCGTGCGGTCATCATCACGTCAAAACCTCTTCACATGAATAACTTGAACAGAAATGAAAGCTCTGCGAAAGCACTGCGCATTTATACCTGTTCTACCCGATGCTACTGCCATCTGAAAATTTGCATATTGCTATCCCATGACTTTTGTCACTTCAGTGTATAGCCCGTATGTAATTATATAGCCCTTAATATAAAATATTTCAGTTATAATTAATAAAACAAAGATTTAAAAACAGCAAAAATATACTTTTCATTTTAAACACTAACCGCAAAATGCAGAGAAAGTAGACAAAATTCCATGGCGAGGTTATAAAGTTTGGGAAATTCTCACAAATGGTAATCGCATTACAATTTGTCAGCAATGCCACAGTTATAAAAATAAAGGAAAGCAAAATTTTATTCTTAGAAATTAGGTCGATCGTGTTTAATCAAAATAAGTCGTGTGAAAAGGGAATTAATTTTTTTTTCTAATTCGCTTTAAATCAAAATCGTGTTAAAACAGAATTGAGTGTAAAAAATACTTTGTGATTATACTACTATTTTTTGATCATTTAAAAATGTAACAATTATCACAATCTGATGTGCTTTCTCAAATATTAAAGCGAATGTTTTTTTTTTAATATTACTATTATTATATAAGCAGGAATACCCTGCATATTCATGGTGTTATTTGTCTAAACAAATGTAAGAAAATAAACCAAAGACTTGATATGCAGCTATTTTAAAGTTGGAAATACAATACCACGGATTAAAATCTGGTTTAACCTACATTCCTGGTGTAATTATGAAAATCGCCAAGGTTGCCTTATTTAATTAGTAGCAAACTTTCTTTGGGAATATGTGTGAATTAAAAGTGCAAGACTTTGGAACATTATATGAAAACATTTTTATCGTCAAGGGTTAAACCACGTTTTAAACTTTCCAAGTTTTGTCTAAAATGAATTATAATTCTTTATTCCAAACCCAGTTTCTCAAAAATAATAAAAATATATATTAATAGGCATTAAAAATGTTATATTAGAATTATTCATAACAATAAAGTACATATAATGATAGTTAATTAAAGATAAATAAATCATTATAAGGCTTGAAATTTAATTGTTAAGTACTTGATAAATGGGAATAACGTTGTTGGCTTTTGATGAAGCGATTTCGATTGAGAATATATAAATACGATGAGCTCTTTGAAAAGCCATATGCAACTTTCGAACATCCCATTGTTTTCAATTACAATTTTTGTGCTAGTATCAGAAAATACGAATTCCAAACAAGTAGTACAAATGGCGTTAAAATATAAGAAACATCGGAAGGAATTTGTAGTTCTCTATTGCTGATCTCTCTTACTTTTCATTAAACATTACTAATGCTACATTTAATTTTAGATCAGTGAAAATATATTGCATTTTTCTTATCTAACAATTGAATTACGTCCATGGATTCTCTGTTAAAAATTATTTGTTGTCTTTATTTTCGTCGATTTTCTACAAAATTTCTTTCTTCTCAAATGCATTCAAAATTTGCGGGTTTGGTATTTATGATTGCAATGCCATGAATGTTTGTAATCCACTTTAAGCCGTAGGTCCCAGTCTCATATGATTGTAGAGCGCTGGGCTTAAAATGGACTACCCTACCCCTTAAAATAAAAGCAATTCCTGACTCGAAATCTGTAAGTAGACAGATGGCCTTGGCCCACCACGTGGGCTGTTGGGCCAATGAAAGAGAAAGAACAGTCAATAATTGGTTGAATTTTATTTGGTTTGAATAAAAAACATCTAATTATGTTTTTAATTTTTCTTCACCTAATTTTTAATTAATTATTTTAATTCTGGCTAATTATTTTTCTACAAATTAGTAATATTTTAAGCATAGTAGAATAATAAGTGGGGCCTGATGGCCGAGTGACTAGCACTCTGGCACTTGGAGCCACAAGTTTTGTTTTGGAGCCTCGGGAGGCTTTTAGCATATGACGATAACGGGCCTCATGGCCTTGTGACTGCTGGCGCTCGGTAGTACAGGTTTCTGGTTCGAGACCCAGCGGTGCCATGAATGTTTGTAGTAGTTCGGAATCCACTTTAAGCCGAAAGTCTCTGTCTTAGGGCGTAGTCTCGGGCGTAGCGCTGACGATCCTACCCTGTAAAAAGAAAGCATTTCTTGTCTCGAAATCAGCCAGTCGGCGGACGGCCTAGGCACTAGGTATCGCACTTCAAATTTGTTTTCTGATAGTAAGATTATGTAAACATTTTCCTCATAAACATCTATATGTATTAATATTTTATATTCTTCTAATTTTAATGTATTTTAATACAACATAATTGACAACTTTCTTTTGAGTTTTTTTTTTTTTTTTCAATATATTGCCTTAAAAGATAAAAGTGTTTCTACCTTATTTTTATTTAAAGAATCGTTGGTGTGTAATGAATATTTGATAGGGCATATAAAATTTTCTTCTCTAATGGTATTAAAACACCAAAAATAATAGTAATAATTGTTTAAGAAACATTTTATGTATTAGAACAGTGTTTGCGAATATTATAGCGTTAAAAAGCTTTTAAACACATACACAAGTCGAAATTCTCATTTTATAAAAGTATTCCAGGAATCTGAAATTTATTTCAAAGAACTCCAAACAAGCGAAAAATAATCTGAAAAACAGTCAAATGTTAAAGAAAAGTCTGAATATTTGGTTTTCATGAATTATTTATAAGTTCGTAAATTTATGCTGAAAAAATAAATGCTTTATCAGTCTCAAAATATATTTTATCGGAAAATTAAAAACGATGCTTGGTTTATTTCAAGAAATTTTTATTTTTCAGTTTTTATATATTGCGTTAAAAATGCAGATTTTTTCTCAAATGCATTTTGAATACCTAAAGAGTTATTATTTATTTAATTTAATATTTAGATATAAAGAAAACTGTAATGTATATCAATAATAATTTGACGGCTTAATGTTTCTGAATAATTTATCGTTTTCTCAGTTATTTATTATTTTTTTTATAAATCAATATCAAATTTGTTAAATTTTAATGATTATCTTTAGTTAGTTATTAAAAAATGTAACATTGGTTCCACTTGCGCAACAATGTTTTCTCTCTTTCCTTTGGTGTTCAGAAGAAATGGTCTGTTGGTCTCGAGACTCTCACCCGAGAAGAAGTACAGCGCAATCACGCGATTCTGATGACACGCTTCTGATCACTACTTAGTTTAAACTCTATTTTCATAGAATAAATATATTAAGTGCAACCCTGATTATCGGTTCACCTGCAGAATATCATCCGGAGAGGAAATATATTTTACGCATCCTGCACATCGCTGAGTATCAGATTATCGGTTTAGAAGTGGAATCCTTCCACTAATTTATAAGTATGTGTCTTTAAATGTGTTAACTACCGGGTCTCTATTTTTATGGTATTTGTGCGTGTGTAAATAAAGCAGTGAGTTCTCCAAACTGTGCCACAAGTATCTCAATCCAACCCCACCCAGTTACAATCTGGTTGACAAACCTACACACTAGAAAATGTTCATTTTAAATTAACAACCTAAAATAGAACAACAGAAATAATTTTTTTGAATTTATTATTAGGTGATGTTGTTAAAAAAAAGTAATTTCTCTTAACGCCGCAAGGGGCACTCTTGTAATTGTTCGTAGGCAACAAATGTCTCACGCAATAGGACGTATGGCAAAACAGGCGCTGCCGTTAGTTGCGGTCTCTCATCCCGAGAGCTAGAAGTGGAATCTTTCCACAAGTGTATAATTAGCTGCTACTTCAGAGACGTTTAGTTTACAGTCTCTAACCCTGAGAGAAGATGTAGTTAGCCCCATCCTGTGCATTAATTGGCTTACAGACTCTCATCCAGAGAGGAAATATGTATTTCTCTATCCAGCGTGTACCTGAATAACTTTATTTACAGCTAGAATTGGAATCCTTCAACGAATCTTCGATTAGATGTTTGAAATATGTTTATTTTGTATTTTTGGTATTTGTGCGCGTTAAAATAAATGTGTTCTTGACTTGTGATTCAATTCTACCCCCCCTCCCAGTTTCCAGCTGCACAAACAAACAAACGACGACACAACGACTACAAAAAATATATCCGAAAGACCATACTAATTTTCATCAAAATTGTTATCGTCATATGTTAAAAATCTTCGTAGATCAAATTACAAAATCACAAAACTTCTTATAACAATGTTATTTAAAAATATATTTAACTTCAATGAAATATTTTTTAGCTATTGATTTATGAAACTGTTCACAATTGTATTTATTATCCATTTTATTTTTAATCAATAAAATTGCTGCTTGATTACTAAACCTTTAGAAAGGACATATTGCTTTAATGATGATTTGGCACATTGTAACCATATAATGCTAAATTCTGTATCACGTATTATTCTCTCATAGAATATAATTGATTAGAAAATGGGATGAACATCATCTGTTTGAGGACTGGTAATCTTAAGTCTTTACACAACTGCAATGTTTACCAATTATCCTACTCAATGGTCAAACTCATCAATGCCGGTTAGTTTAACCAACCGGCACTGTTGTCAAAACGCACCTTTCGCAGGTTTTGTCCTTAAAGTATGAGGAATATGCTGGTATTTGATTTTCTTCTTCATTCTAACTGACCTATTTCTCCATATACTTAAATTGTTAAAAATAATATTGTGCGAAAATAAACAATTGAAAAGTTACAAAGAAAACTTTTAACTATTCCGATGCCTTCTTCTTCTTCATTGGTGCAATAGACGCATGAGAGGCCAAGGCCCTCTGCCTACTGGCGGATTTTGAAACAGGACATGTTTTGTTTTTACAGGGTAGGGTTGCTAGTCCTACGATCTATTATCGTATTAGACCACGGACCTACGGTTTAAAGTGGATTCCGAATCGTTACTAACATCCATGACAGCGCTGGGATTGGAACCCAAACCTGTGGCACCGAGCGCCAACTCCTATATGTAGATTGGATTGGTATGATTTGTCGACTGGACATCGACGATGATTTGGACATTTTGTGCACACTTTGGGATAATTAGATTGGGACCTACAGTTTAACGGGGTTCAGAACCATTAACAAACATCCATGCCGTCGCCAGTATTCGAACCTGAAGTCTGTGGTACCAAAGACCAGAGCATTAGCCAACTGGCCATCAGGCAGCCCGATATCTAGAAGAAGAAATATAAAAGTTTAACAAAAAGTTCTTTAATTTCTGTATTAAACCAACTTATACGCGATGATTAAGTAGCTTTAGATAAGAAAAGAATACTCACTCTCTGTAATTTTTACTGTAATTAAAAAGAAATAAAGTTTAATTAAATTAATGCTAAAAATCAAAGTTTTAATTAAAGATAATCGTTTATAAATATATGTGTGGAATTGTGCCACTACTATTTGGATAATATAATTTGCCAATTTGTTGAAACTTTCACAAAGTATTTGTTATAGAATAGCAATACTATTATTAATAATATCCTTCAATAAAAGAGACCAGGAAAGGTTTGCAATAAATATATTCGCCATTTTGTATAATTTGAAAAAATCCAAAAATTTCGACTTATTACGAATTTTTTCATAACCTCCCATTATTGAATCTGCAAAACTTTTAAAACTGCGTTTGCAATGCATGTCCCCACAAATTCGTTCTTGCACTAAGTATTCATATAATAACTATCCCATGTTAGAAATTTTAAATGAAATACTTAAAAAAAATTTAAATTTTCTACATCATGTTAATAATAAAACTATAAATATTGATGCATTACAGCTTAAAGATTTAATTTAACTTTGCTTGTATTTTGCATTTTTTGAACATTAATTATAGAAGATAAAATGAAAATGAAAACTTTTGCTAGAATCACATTACAAAATCTTGCATGATAAATTGCCTTAGTTATAGCAAAGGAGAAAAATTAAAAAGAACCATTTTACATTTTTAACTTTTAAACTATTTAACCATTAATTTTAAACCAAACTATTTAAATTTTTTCCCACTGTTTAAAAATGTAATAAATGCAACAATTTTTAACCTGAATTATTTTTACTATAATGGACGGTTATAAATTTTCAACTATAGCTATGTAACACACAAGAAATTTGTAACTAACATTAAAAATTGGAAAATATTAGCTAATTACATGATAAAATTGATAAATGCCTCTTTTATCCAAAAATATTTTTTGACTCTTAACTGATATTTGACTCTTTAAGAGTAATTTTAAAATTTAAATATTTGTATACTAATTTTATGTTTCATTACAAGAATTTTACGTTGAAATAGATTTAAAATAAAAGAAAAAAAAATATATTTTAGAGTTCAAAATTTCAAAAGTTTTGGCTAGATTAGAAATCATGCAACTTCCAAAATTTTATTACAAAATATAATAGGCGGCGATGGAATAAAGTTTTACTTAAAATTATTTAATGAGAAAATTTAAATAATTTTAATTATTTTAGATCTTGGGGAAAATATAGCGAAATAATTATTTATATAAAGATAGATTGTTGGAATGGTATTTGTTAAAAAGAACCAAATATTCTTTACTTTTTTTAAAAAGATTATAGTTGTTATTGTTTTGAGTACAAAACAGTTACTATTTTAGCTATGATAAACTGAAAAATTTTTATTAGAAGAAATTTTAGATCTACGTTAAATGTTAAATGGTTAGTATTTTTCCCACGATAAAGGATACAGCATTTCTGTTCCAAGAGGAAACGGAACGTATATTCTTTAACAAATGCATAATAACAACCTATCACTCAAATCTAACAGCAGATAAGCAGTATCGTGGATATTTATAGTATAAGCAATTAGTGTTTTGTACTAATGAGAACAACAAGTGTATAATGTGACTCATGAAATTAGCGATTGTATGTGCGATTTTCACACGTCGCAGCAATTACAGATGGAATATGAACTACGTGATGATTGGTGACTGAGAGACGCATGAAATTAGCGATTGTATGGGCGACTTTCACATGTCGCAGCAATTACAGATGGAATATGAACTACGTGATGAGTTGTTGAATCGTGATTGGTGATAGGCCATGGGCTGATGAGAGACTCATGAAATTAGCGATTGTATGTGCGACTTTCACACGTCGCAGCAATTACAGATGGAATATGAACTACGTGATGAGTTGTTGAATCGTGATTGGTGATAGGCCAGGCGCTGAGGAAGTATCTTCTCCAATGAAAAGTGAGGGAAGCTGAAACACCACTCCCCTCTTGACGGATTTTTTAAAGGCAGGATTTTGGAGAAAAAAAGAGAGTTTTGAGACGAGTCGAAAAGAAGTTTTGTTCTTCTCTTTTCCTGAAAGAAATTGAACAAACCACAGTTTCCGCCCGTTTACAAAGTGATCCCTTTGTGGTTTCGTTTATCACTCCGTATGATAATTGAGGTCTGCCGCAGACCTCGTGGATTGGATTCGTCAATGACTCGAGAACTCTGAAAATCTCTGACCTTGGATTGAACTACACTTATGTATCTAATTCGTATATTTAAATTTCCTTTTTTTCTAAATAGACTTTTGTATATATACATACACACACACACACACACACACACACATACACTCAAGAGCCAAAACATTATGGCCACCAGTCAATAACGAATTGGCCACAGAACGCAACACAGCTTCAACCCGCCTGGGCATGGATTAATACCACCACTTAATACTATTTAAATACCACTTCCACCTGATTACGTGCCTTCCACGTCATCCAGGCGAGTTCATTGCAAAATATAGGGGTAGTCTTAATGTTTTGGCTCTTGAGTGTATATATATACAGTTTAGTTTTAGTTTTATTTAAATTATTGTACTAAATTTAAAATTCTAGTGCAATATAAAAGAGATGATTTTGAGAATTTTTTTTTATTTTAATGCAGCTGGCAAACACTTAGACGATTGTCTTTGATGCCTTAAGGCAAGCGCTGCACCTACGTTACTCACTTAGCACTACCCAGAAGGTGCGTGTAGCTTGAAGATTAGCTATGGAAGCGGGATAACAATACCTCCACAAAGTGGATTCAGAACCAATACAAATATCCATGGCGCCGCCGGGAATCGAACCTGTTATACCGAGCGCCAGAGCGCTAGCCACTCGGCCATTCAGGCCCCTGATTTTGAAAATAATTATTAATAATTAGGAAAAATTAAGATATAAAGAATATTACATATGCTTGTTTATTTCAAATATAAACATGTACAAAAATAAAAAATAATAAACGTTGTTTGATGTAGTATTATATAAATGTGGGGTACAATGCAAAAAATATTTTTATATTTCGAAACATTTAAAAATAACTTAATATTAATTAAGAGTTAATAATTAACTAAATACAATTATTTAATTACTTCAATATTAATAAAATAATTAATAACTGCCTGAAAATTATAAGTAATACAATAGTAGACAATTGATGAATTTTTGCTCTTTGACATTAAATGAATCTGCTGGAAAATTTTCAGAATGTAATATTGATTATTTAGATTTACTAAAAGGTCTTTAATATTTAAATTCAGTTAAAATCACTAATAATGTTTTCTTGAATTTTTTTTCATTTTCATTATAATATAATATATAATTTTATTGATGAAATTTAAACGAAATGAACACCTTCTTCTACCATATCTTCAAAGAGAACCAAATTCTAAAGTGATGAAAATATAAAATTTTTAACAAATCCTTTTTGTGACAAAAATTTAATACCGAATATACATATTTCTCTTTAATCCTTTCACTGTTCCAATAACCTTTTCCGTGAGAAAATCCCATAATTTCCCGGATCAATCCGGAACTTCTCGATTCCCGGATCCGCATTCGTCCGGACAAGGATCTCATCCGCCTTACGTGAGGACTGCGGGCACGTGCAGGAATGATGCTACATTCGGAGATTGAAGTGTTGAGAGCGGAGAATTTATGTCTCCCGGTATTTGAGAGCACTTTTGGTTTATGAAAAGTAGTCTAGTAGTCTAAAGTAGTATTCCCAGTCTTTATTGGAGAAAGATAAATGCGAGTAAAAAAAAAAAAGAATGTTATTCTGAAAAAAAAATTGTTTCCTTGAATGTTCATAAAAAAAAAAAAAAAAAAAAAAAAAAAAAAAAAATGGCACCGCCGGGACTTGAACAGTGTGGTTCGGATCCCCAAATCGCTAGTCACTCGGCCTACAAGTCTCTTATTACGCAATTACTTTAATAGTAATAAAATAGTTAATTATCACTATTGATTTATTCACTATTGAATTTAATTCTGCCTTTTTTTTATTTTTTATTATAATTATAATTTTATTGATGAAGTTTAAAACAACTGAACATCCTTTTGAACTGTATGTTCAAACAGAATCAAATTCTAAAGTGGCAAAAATATAAAAGTTTAATAATTCCTTTTTATGACAAAAATTTAACACCGAATATATATATTTCTCTTTAATCCGTGCACTGTTCCAATAACCTTTTCCGTGAGAAAATCCCATAATCTCCCGGATCAATCCGGAACTTCTCGATTCCCGGATCCGCATTCGTCCGGACAAGGATCTCATCCTCTTTACGTGATGTATTGCGGGCACGTGCCTGAATGATGCGACTCCTCACACTCAGAGATTGAAGTGTTGAGAATTTATTTCTCCCGGTATTTGAAAGCACTTTTGGTTTATTAAAAGTTGAAAACGGGAGAGTGGAAAATCAGTTTTCCGAGTCTATATTGGAGAAAGATACATGCGGATAGAAAAAAATGAATGTTATATTGAAAAAAAAATGTATTGAACATTTTAGTTGTATTTTTGATTTATTTCAGGTGAATATTTTTAGATATAAAATTTTCTTGCAGTTTCAAGTATGAAGTTTATTTTCATATACATGATTAACATTAAAAGAAAAATTTATAACAATAGATCTAAAACAAAATATAGAAAATTAGTATGAAGAAGCAATTAAATATACGAAAGTAAAATTGTTTCATTATTTTGAATTCGATTCTATTAAAGAATACGTAACTTGCATCATCATAATCATATTGGTGCAACAGCCCCATTGTGGGCCAAGGCCGTCTGTCTACTGGTCGATTACGAGACGACAGATGTTTTTCTTTTTACGGGATACGGTTGTCAACCCTACGTCCAACGCTCTACCGTCACATTAGACCGGGACCTACGGTTTAAAGTGGACACCGAAAACACAAATATCTGTGCCTCCACCGGGACCCGAACCCTGTGGCAACGAG
The DNA here is from genome assembly GCA_021605075.1 of Caerostris darwini. NCBI lineage: Eukaryota > Metazoa > Arthropoda > Arachnida > Araneae > Araneidae > Caerostris > Caerostris darwini. The sequence goes on from BPLQ01001613.1 coordinate 110,391, forward strand.
TGCCAGAGCGCTAGTTACTCGGCCATCAGGGCCCCCAATTACTTAATTATTTTAGTAGAAAAAAAAGTTAATAATTATCTAGCAATACGAGAGCAGTTAATTGTTGAATTTTAAAACATACATATGTACCAGATTTGCTCTTTGACACTAAATGTGTCTGCTGGAAAATTGTCAGAATGTAAATTGATTAATCATATTTACAAAAAGGCCTTTTATATTTAATTCAGTTAAATTCACTATTAAATTCTTATCTTTAATATAATTATTGCTTTTATTGATAAAGTTTAAACCAATTAAGCATCCTATTCAACTCTAACTTCAAACCAAATCAAATTCTTAAGCGGCAAAAATATAAAATTTTAATAATTCCTTTATGTGACAAAAATTTAATACCGAATATATATATTTCTCCATAATCCCTTCACTGTTCCCATAACCTTTTCCGTGAGAAAATCCCATAATCTCCCGGATCAATCCGGAACTTCTCGATTCCTGGATCGGCATTCGTCCGGACAAGGATCTCATCCTCTTACGTGATGTAGTGCGGGCACGTGCCGGAATGATGCTACATTCGGAGATTGAAGTGTTGAGAATTTATTTCTCCCGGTATTTGAGAGCACTTTTGGTTTATGAAAAGTGGAAAATCAGTTTTCCGAGTCTTTATTGGAGAAAGATTCATGCGAATAGAAAAAAAAAGAATGTTATTTAAAAAAAAAAAAGTTTTTATTGAAAATTCGAGTTGTATTTTTGATTTATTTTGGACGAATATATTTTTCTGTATTGGTATGTAACTTTTTTTTGTAGTTTTTTCATATATAGGTAACATCGAAGGATAAATTTGTAACAATTGATCTAATTCCAAAATTAAATAAGAAAATTAGGATGAAGAAGCAATCAAATCTACGAAAGGAAAATAGTTTCATGATTCTGAAGCTGATTTTATCAAGGAATATATAACCTCAGTAAACCATGGTTTTATTTCCATGCTTTTGATAGTTTGATCTAATTCAACGTAAGCGGCCACGTGGCTAAGTTGCTAGAATACTGGCCTTTGGTATCACAGGTTTCCGGTTCGAACACTGGTGGGGACATGGATGTTTGTTAGAGGTTCGGAATCCACTTTAAACCGTAGGTCAGGTCTTTTGAGCTTCTCCCGCGTGCGCACAAAATGACCGTATAACGAGAAACAAAGCCAATTCGACGTAACTAGCGTCGTATTCTGTTAACACAGAGAATCAAATTTCATGCTATAAATGGCTATTTAAAAATGTCTTGATTTTCAGGTTTATATTAGTTAATCACAGGATTGCAGACTGAATAAAATTTCTAATGAGAAATATATCGAAAATTATAAAAAAAAAAAAAAAAAAAAAATGAATATTGATAATTTACATTCAACACCGTCACTCGTTTTTGTCAACAGAGATTTATTAATCGAATTCAAAGTCATGACTTGTGAAATTAAAAATAAATAAATTAAATAATTAAGTTGCGATTTAAATTTTTTAATTGAATATTTATAAATTTGTTTTATTTTATTTTAAATTATTTTTAATGAATTTGCAAATAATGTTTATGTGGAAATTATTAAATTAAGGCATTGAAGAATTGCCGGATTGCTACAAAATTTGGCATGCAGATCTGTGTCAAACACGTATGCAAATTATTACAATTAAAGCAAGATTGTATATAGCTAGTTAATGGCTTTGATGTGTGTCCAATGTATTCTTTAAAATGTTGCTTCAAGGGTCATGGTATTTTTTTCTGTTGTAGAGGAAATCTTTTTTATTATGGACTTCCTTACATTAAAATCACAGCAAATAGTAGCAACTGTTAGAGTTTTAGAGAGAAGGAACCATTTGGATTTCAAATAATGGGTAATCACCTCGACGAATTAACTACCACCTCAGCCGTTTTAGAGACCTGATAAGCAATAGGGTGGCGCTTGGACCTTTGGTACCCCAGACATCGATTTCGCATCCTAATGGTGGCATGGAGGTTCGTTAGTGGTTCGGAATCCACGTTAAACTGTAGGTAACAGTCTAATTAACCTAAAGTGTGCACAACATGACCGTAGAGCGCTACAAACTAAACCAATCAGCTGTTATGACAAAACTTTAAGAAGTTAATGACACCAATATACAAGAGTAGGTTGACACAAACTTTGTACTTGTTCAGAACGCCTAATTCGTCGGTCAGTACGGATAAAGTGGAAGAATATCCTTATCATCCGACAGACCGACATTCATTATTCGACACAACTCTCTTTGTCCAAGCATGCTCACTGATAATCATTTGTATCAGAGAGCCCCTTTAAGTGTAATACTATAATAATAGCAGCCACTCATCGTCATTTTCATTTGGAGAAATGAGTGGGGTTAGACTAATTTGGGATGATGATTTTTAATGACAAATCGCGCCATTCAGAAACGTTGCATTGCTTCCTAATGTTGAAGAAGTACAGTGCGCTTGCATTTGGTGTGTTATTTTGAGTGCTATTCCACATAGTGTGTTAGTTTGAGTGCATTTCTGACATTCGATTCCCTCTACTAATGATTCCAGGCATCATGAGAGTTCAACTGCACGTCCTTCAGTACGTGTTGCTTCTAATGTATAGTATTTTCCTACAGGTTATTATTTAGTTACACACAAGGCTGTCATAGGGCTGCTTCCTCAATATTGACCTCTGGCCGGCCAGATCGCCGGATATATCACTGATTGAAAATTTGCGGGATAACCTGGTAAATAAAATTTAAAGCATAGTCGAACTAGATACTATATTCATACCTATATACTATGATTATACTATAATCATATACCTCATATACTATACTAATACTATATCTCATATACTATACTCTATGCCTGTATACTATAATCGTTCCCCAATTACTGTAAGTAATTGGAGAATGAGATGTTGTAGGACACATTAAAATTTATGTGTACCATAATGTCCGGCCATATTACTTTGTGCTGTAAAGCTAGAGATGGGCCAATTATCCAGTTGGTAGATTGATGTTTAATCCTATTGGTTACTAGATGCAAATATTTTAATAGATGTTTCTTTTAACTACTATAATTTCTTTCGCATATAAAGAGCACTAAATGCGAAAATATAAAACAAAAGTTTTATTTTTCTTTCAAAATATTTCTTTAATCATTCATCTTAATTAAATAGAAAAAATTGATATAAATATTTTTTTACAAAAAAGTCTTTATCACGGGCTTTTCCTAATTTTACTAAAATCTTCTTGAAAAAAAATATTTAATCAATTGGTTTTTGCCATTCAACAATATAACAATTCTTACAACATTACATATGGTGACTTAATTAAGTTGCATCTTATCTTCTATCGTAGTGAATTTAATTCAGTTAATTTATCTATGAGGTAAAAAACATTGTTATATCATTTTAATGACTTCTCTAACTAAAGGTTTAACAAATTATAAATATTCTTACTTTAGAACATTAACTTTTGTGAATAAAATAACTTAATTAAGATTTCTTAAAACTTCATTGAATTAGCAGCTAATTTATTTTAAATTTTGGCATGGTAAACTGTTACTTAATTATTTTTTTAAACTTAAGCTCCTTTTTTTTAACTTTTAATGTTTTCTTCTTAAAATACTTTTTTAAAACTCTTTAAATTAAGCAAATGACTTAAAATTGCTTAAAATAGAACTGTTGTACAATATTTCTAACTCTAAAAGCTTTTTTTTTAGTAACAGTGTGTTAGTTCTTTAAAAATGGTAAATGAGATTTTAGTTTGGCTTGAGTTTAATGTATTTAAATATTTAATTAATTTATTTAAGCATTATTAATTTCTTTTAAGTGATTTTAAATGTATAAGCAAATACGTTACGTCGTTAATTATATTCTAGATGATGGCACAAATGATGTTTAATTAGCGTTTATTTTCTACCAACTTCTTTTAAAAGAATTTATAATGTTGCATTTTAAAATAGAATAATGGAATCAAATGGTAAGCATGAAGGAGAACTACAATTAGTGAAATACTTATAAATTTCTTTCGAAACTTAACTTAATATAATGATTAAATAGAATTTAGGCATCGAATCATGCTCAAAATGTATAAAACATTAGTTACAGACTTATATAATTAGTTAAGAATTTATTCTGCATTGCATTTTAATACACTAAGAATTAAAAAAAACTAGCTGGTTAAAAAGTAATAAATTTAACCCAATCTTTAACAACTTAGATGAATGGAAAATATTTCACAGGCAATTCTTGGCTGGATATTTTATTATTTCAAATATCGAGAGCTTAATCTGAGAATTATTAGTTCATTCATGGGTGAAATTGATTCATTTTTTAATTCCTTCAGAGACGATTTTTTATAGTGAGAAAAAATGACTTAATTTGTTTTTATGACGATCCATTCATTTAATATTAATAGGAATTTTTAAAAAAATCGTAACGTTCATATTTATGGTCGCTGAGCGTTAATAGTAATTTATAACTGAAATGATTTCATACATTACGGGCAAAAATTATTCATTATTATTACGGGTATTGATTATTAAAAATAAGTATATTTAATATATCTGGTATTATTTTTATGAAATATTGACGATTTCCAATAACTCTAACAATCGAAATACTACTTTACCTTATTTTCACATCTCTAACTGTACATCGTAAATACCGATAATGAGCCTGATGGCCGAGTGACTAACGCTCTGGCATTGGGTATCGCAGGTTTCGGGTACGAGTACCGACGGTACCATGGATGTTTGGGGTTCTAAATACAATACTGAATACCTTTAAACCGTAGGTCGCGGTCTAATAGCATTGTAGAGCATTGTGGGGTAGTGTTAATCGCGTCCTTAGCATATCTTCAAACCTCACGTTCCCCCTGGGTGGTTCTAAGTGAGTAAAATATATCTTTCCTTATGGTATAAAGATAATTGTCTCTGTATTACCAGCTGCATTAGAAAAAAATAGTAAATACCGATTGCCATTTGGGTAGCACTGTAGCTTCCACACTTGCTAGCCACAGGCTTCAGGCTGGAATTCTAGCGTAGGCATGGATGTTTGTTAGTGGTTCATAATGCCCATTATACTGTATGTCTCGTTCTAATTTGTCGAAATGAGAAAAGAAAATGATTGTAGAACTACAAAACAAAACGTTATCAGTGCAACCAAATCCTTTTGTGTTTTCCTTGTTGAGAGCTTCTGTAGTAAATAATTTATTATCAAATTTTTGTTCTTTTTATTACTGATTGCAATTATGTTTATAAAAATTAAATGCCCACATATGTGGCCAAGGGCTTCAAGAGGTTAAAATATATATTAACCTTGGAATATGGTATCAAGAGAATAAAGTAAATTGTTTTTGAAATTTGGTGTCAAATATTTAAGTAAATTGGCTTTGGAATATCATGCCAAGAGGTTAAAGTAAATTGGCTTTGGAATATCATGCCAAGAGGTTAAAGTAAATTGGCTTTGGAATATCATCCAAGAGGTTAAAGTAAATTGGCTTTGGAATATCATGCCAAGAGGTTAAAGTAAATTGGCTTTGGAATATCATGCCAAGAGGTTAAAGTAAATTGGCTTTGTGATATGGTGTCAAGAGGTTAAAGTTAATTGACCTTGGAATATAGTGTCACTCGCATCTCTGAGGTAGTATATGCTAGTATGCCTAATTGTTATCAAGAGCTCGATTGCAATTGGTAGCAAGCGCTATAATCATTTTTTTTAAGAAAAAAAAAGAATAGAATTAATAAGGTGGTCTAATACGAGTTGCAAAAGCAAAAGTATGATATTTCTGAAAGTGTTGTAGATTATTACTCCCATATCTCCCTTAATATATTTAATATTGCGGACCCATTTCTTCTATACACCCTGATTAATACATTATCCGTATAATATACATTATCAGGTATATCATCAATATTTGGTATCAATTTAATAATTTAATACCAAATATTGTGATGAAAATCCACTTACGCACTTTCAAGTTAGTTCCCCCCTTAATATTTATCATGCACAGGTTTTAGGCCAATACCGCACACAATGAACAGGATGAGAATCCTTCCGCGTGTTTGTTATACGAATGAACGGCCATCATTTGGCTGACGCATCATTACATACTGGTAATGGATTCCGTTTGTAAATACTGCGATATTTACTTTACTTACGATCAGTGAAGTAACGAATGCGAAATGAGAGGGAATATATCTCTCACTTTCGAAACTTGCTTTTATACAGATGCAAATATCATCAGCAGGCTGAAATGCAAAGATCCTGCTGTATTGCCATCACTATCTTATGGGGACGATTTGTAGGCATGGGTATATCGGATTACAATTACTAAAAAAATGAGAATTATTCGCTTGCATGTTGCCTTCCTTTATGTGGATAGTATTCTGTCTGGTTAGTTTGCTATTATATGGCCCTCGCCTTTGTACCTCGATATACAAAGTGGTCATTTCCAGTGCTTGCCTATTCGATAGCCATGTCATATGCGATTACTGTCGTTCCTTTTTTGTGTTTCGATTAAAGCTTCTTTTCTGTGTTCCATATGTAATCTTATACGTTTTATTTTGCACTTTTCTCGAAAACTACGTATGTATCATATTGGTATGGTTCTTTTGCCTCTATCCAGCTAGGAGTTTTACAATGCACAGATTATGAAGTAATGATAGATTTCCCTGTATATTCCGTAATTTAAAATATTAAAATATGTGTTATTGTTATATTGGACTCAAAAAATACACTACATTTTTACAAAAAATATAGACGCATAGAAATGTTTCTTTAGTGTATATTATAAGAAAAACTACAAAAGAAATATTGCGAGTGCTTGAAGAATAGGTGAAGAAAAAAAACACGCTATTCCCATAAAGGGGTTCTCGGGTTTCATCTTCTGTGGCGATGGGCTACTTGTTCGTGGTGAAAATGTCATAGAACGGCAAGTAGGCGCTTGTGCTGCATTGATAGGGTTTCAGTTTTCTGAAGAAATAGGAATAGGACTTGCCGTTTGGATGTGTATATTTACTTTGTTATGGTTGATATAGTAAACACATTTTTTGATTTGGAAAGATAACGTGCTATAGTAATAATTTTGTTTTATAAAGAACATTGCGAAATTTTGAAAACTTGTTTTTAAATGGAAGCATGAAGAATTTTATTTTAGTAAAATATATATGTATCATTATTTGATTTATTTAAAATATAGTATACTAAGTCAAATTTAAAAAAAATCATAATCAAATATAAATAAACTTTTTTAAGTGATAATTATATGATTAGCCAATGATTTAAAAGGTTAAGGAACTGCTGCGCAATAATCATTATTAATAGAAGATCATTTATAAAAAGACCTGATATTTAATGAAACATAAATATATTTTACTCTTAATTAGATGCTCCATTGATGAATGGTCAGTTAATATGAAACTTATAAATCATTGCTAATCATACAAAGCTGTAAACAAAAAAAAAAAATACATGAGATTTAACCAAACATTAAAAAACTGTTTAATTATAATTTCACGGTTCACATTGATTACTACTACTACACCATACCACAACACATCATTGTGCCTAGAGCTGAGTTGCCCGTATGCAGTTCGGGAATAATGTGGAACAGGAGTCTGACTGGGGTCTGTGATTCTCTTACAGTCATAAGAGACAGGGACTTAAGTTTTAAAGTGTATTCCGAAGGCAAAAAAAAAACATCCATGGCAACGCCGGGACTCAAACCCGAATCCTGTGATACCGAGCGCCAGACACTCGGCCATTCACGTCCCTATTAAAATATTTAAAGTAATTTATAAAAAAAATACATGGCACGTGGACTAATTATTCCAGAATGTCCTCTATCAATAGGGAGTTTTTGCATACCGTAAATTAGTTACCGTAGGACGTCCGTTAGCATTTTTCTCCCTAGCGCGCATGCTCATAGGAAACTGAGCACGCGCGCTCTATCAATGTCTATAGTGCGGCTTGATGGCCAACTTGCTCTTGTCTTTGGTACCACAGGCTACAGGTTGGAATCGTGACGATGGCAGGGATGTTTGTTATTGATTCGAAATTAACGCTAAACTTTAGGTTCTGGTATAATTAGCCTAAAATGTCCATTGGGGCATTTGAGAATAAATGACCGTAGCATGACAAACCAAATTATCAATGTCTATCAGATAGTCATCGCCAATCCTCTAACCTTCCTAGAAAACAACGCTACCCCACCGAAGTTGTTTTATCCACTGTAAAATAGCAATTTCAGTGACTTCATGGTGATCTTAAAAATGCACCTTTGCTGTAAGAAAAAAACCTTGCAAAAATATTTGCTAAACAATATTTCTTTATTTCCACCTTCATATAATATTCAGTACCATTTGGGATTTATTCACACGTTTGCATTACGGAAATGGACACTTTACATGATTTTTTTCACATGCCTTATCTCCACACGAGAATAGCGTCTGCCGCATAGAAATGTTTCTTTAGGGTATTATTATAAGAAAAACTGCAAAAGGAGTATTGCGAGTGCTTGGAGAATGGGCGAATAAAAAAAACACGCCATTCCCATAAAGGGTTTCTCGAGTTTCATCTTCTGTGGCGATGGGCTACTTGTTCGTGGTGAAAATGTCATAGAAAGGCAAGTAGGCGCTTGTGCTGCATCGATAGGGTTTCAGTTTTCGCAACAAATGGGAATAGAACTTGCCGTGTTGATGTGTATATTTACTTTGTTATGGTCGATATAGTAAACACATTTTTTCGATTTGGTGCTATAGTAATAATTTTGTTTTATAAAGAACATTATTAAATTTTGAAAACTTGTTTTTAAATGGAGTGATGCAGAATGTTGTTTTAGTAAAATATGTGTGTATTATTTTTTTATTTAAAATATTTTGTATACTAGGTCAAATTAAAAAAAAAATACTTAATCAAACATAAATAATCTTTTTTAAATGTTAATAATGATTGATTGGTTAAAAAGGGTTTGGTTTTCACCAATGATTGATTGGTTAAAATCATGCTTCACAATAACCACCAATAAAAGATCATTTAAAAATACATGAGATTTAATGAAACATAAATATAATAGAACTACATAATTATAAAAATAACTACATGGTACAGAAACGTAGACTAATTATTCCATTAAGTGTTCTCTCTATCAATGTCTATCAGCTAGTCATGGCTAATTCTCTCATCATCCTAGAAAACAATGTTACCCCACCGAAGTTGTTTTATCCATGCAAAATAGCCAAACCCCTTCATGATGATCTTAAAAATGCACCTTTGCTGTAAGAAAAAACCTTGAAGAAATATTTGCTGAACAATATTTCTTTATTTCCACCTTCATATAATTTTCAGTACCATTTGGCATTTATTAACACATACATTGCATTGCGGAATTGGACACTTTACATGATTTTTTCATTTTTCTAAATCTCCACAGGAGAATAGCGTCTGAAGCATAGAAATGTTTCTTTAGTGTATATTATAAGAAAAACTGCTACAAGCAATATTGCGAGTGCTTGAAGAATGGGCGAATAAAAAAACACGCTATTCCCATAAAGGGGTTCTCGAGTTTCATCTTCTGTGGTGATGGGCTACTTGTTCGTGGTGAAAATGTCATAGAAAGGCAAGTAGGTGCTTGTGCTGCATCGATAGGGTTTCAGTTTTCGCAACAAATAGGAATAGAACTTGCCGTTTTGATGTGTGTATTTACTTTGTTATGGTCGATATAGTAAACACATTTTTGGATTTGGAAAGATAACCAACTACGCTGTAGTAATAATTTTGTTTTATAAGGGACATTGCAAGATTTTGAAATGGTTTAATTTGTTTTTAAATGTGGGGATACAGTATTTTGTTTTAATAAAATGTATATGCGTCATTTTTTTATTTAAAATATTGTGTATACTAGGTCAAATTTTTAAAAAAATTACTTAATCAAACATAAATAATCCTTATCAAATGTTAATTATGATGACAAATGATTAATTGGTTAAAAAGTGGTTGGTTTTCACAAAGGAAAAAAAATGGTTAAAAAGTAGTTGGTTTTCACCAATTGAGTGGTTGGTTTTCACCAATGATTGATTGATTAAAGAGTGGTTGGTTTTCACCAATGAATGATTGGTTAAAGTCATGCTTCACAATAACCACCAATAAAAGATCATTTAAAAATACATGAGATTTAATGAAACATAAATATAATAGAACTAAATAATTATAGAAACAACTACATGGTACAGAAACGTAGACTAATTATTCCATAAAGTGTTCTCTCTATCAATATCTATCAGCTAGTCATGGTTAATTCTCTCATCATCCTAGAAAAAAATGTTAGCCCACCGAAGTTGTTTTATCCATGCAAAATAGCCAAAACTCTTCATGATGATCTTAAAAATGCACCTTTGCTGTAAGAAAAACCTTACAAAAATATTTGCTAAACAATATTTCTTTATTTCCACCTTCATATAATATTCAGTAACATTTGGCATTTATTCACACGTTTGCATTGCGGAAATGGACACTTTACATGATTTTTTTCACATTCCTTATCTACACACGAGAATAACGTCTGCCGCATTGAAATGTTTCTTTAGCGTATTATTATAAGAAAAACTGCAAAAGGAGTATTGCGAGTGCTTGAAGAATGGGCGAATAAAAAAAACACGCCATTCCCATAAAGGGTTTCTCGAGTTTCGTCTTCTGTGACGATGGGCTACTTGTTCGTGGTGAAAATGTCATAGAAAGGCAAGTAGGCGCTTGTGCTGCATCGTTAGGGTTTCATTTTTCGCAACAAATGGGAATAGAACTTGCCGTGTTGATGTGTATATCTACTTTGTTATGGTCGATATAGTAAACACATTTTTTCGATTTGGTGCTATAGTAATAATTTTGTTTTATAAAGAACATTATTAAATTTTGAAAACTTGTTTTTAAACGGAGTGATGCCAAATGTTGTTTTAGTAAAATATGTGTGTATTATTTTTTTATTTAAAATATTTTGTATACTAGGTCAAATTAAAAAAAAAAATTCTTAATCAAACATAAATAATCTTTTTTAAATGTTAATAATGATTGATTGGTTAAAAAGGGTTTGGTTTTCACCAATGATTGATTGGTTATAATCATGCTTCACAATAACCACCAATAAAAGATCATTTAAAAATACATGAGATTTAATGAAACATAAATATAATAGAACTACATAATTATAAAAACAACTACATGGTACAGAAACGTAGACTAATTATTCCATAAAGTGTTCTCTCTATCAATATCTATCAGGTAGTCATGGCTAATTCTTTCATCATCCTAGAAAACAATAGACAATGAAATGACAATAAAACAAAACAAACTATATAGAAAACAATGTTAAGTTGTTTTATCCATGCAAAATAGCCAAAACTCTTCATGATGATCTTAAAAATTCACCTTTGCAGTAGGAAAAACCTTGCAAAAATATTTGCTAAACAGTATTTCTTTATTTCCACCTTCATATAACATTCAGTAACATTTGGCATTTATTCACACGTTTGCATTGTGGAAATGGACACTTTACATGATTTTTTCACATGCCTTATCTACACACGAGAATAGCGTCTGCCGCATAGAAATGTTTCTTTAGGGTATTATTATAAGAAAAACTGCAAAAGGAATATTGCGAGTGCTTGAAGAATGGGCGAATAAAAAAACACGCTATTCCCATAAAGGGGTTCTCGAGTTTCGTCTTCTGTGGCGATGGGTTACTTGTTCGTGGTGAAAATGTCATAGAAAGGCAAGTAGGCGCTTGTGCTGCATCGATAGGGTTTCAGTTTTCGCAAGAAATGAGAATAAGACTTGCCGTTTTGATGCGTATATTTACTTTGTTATGGTCGGTATAGTAAACATATTTTTGATTTGGAAAGATAACGTGCTGTAGTAATAATTTTGTTTTATAAGGAACATTACTAAATTTTGAAAATTTGTTTTTAAATGAAGGCATGAAGAATTTTGTTTTAGTAAAATATATATGTATTATTTTTTTTATTTAAAAAATATTGTATACTAAGTTAAATTTAAATAAAAACATAATCAAATAAAAATAACCTTTATTTAAATGTTAATTATATAAATCATCAATGATTGGTCTGTTAATGTCATGCTTTACAATGGTCAATATCCATAAAAATCATCTATAAAAATACTTGAGATTGAATTAAACATTAATATATTTTTAAAGTTAATTAGATGTTCTGATGTATGATCAATTAATATCAAGTTTCTAAAGGCTCGTGCCCACTGAGGCGAGAAGATGTAAGCGAAAAAATTTGACCAATCACTAGCCTCACCACGTTCGCCTGAAACCGATTTGAAATGCACCGCTCCGAGTTGACTAACTTTCAACTCGAAGCGGAACTTCACTAAGCGTAATGCTATTTCTGACGTTTCGCTGTGAAGGGATCGAAAAAATTTTCTCGCTTGCCTCTTGAATCTTCACGTCTCTCGCCTTGGTGGGAACGAGCCTTAAGTCATTGCTAATCATACAAGGCCATATACAAAAAATGCATGAGATTTAACTGAGCATTAAAAGAAGTAAATTATACTCACATGTTTCCTATTCATTGATAGCAGTTAAATTTTGCTTTCGCAAATTGGTGACGTTTATGTTTTGTAAGTTTCTTCTATGAGTAGCACGAACATCAAATCAGTCACATATATAATACCTCTCAGAAGCATTAGTACAAGTTAGGGGCATATATGCTTGTGGTCTTGATTCAGGGTTGTTCACGAATACAAACTAAATTATTTCTCAAAATAAAGACGTGATGTTTAGTTGCCATATTTATTAAAATTGTAAAGAGTGCACTACACAACTGCAACACATGACACACATAACACAATTATATAACAAATATTTCCAAAATCATTTTAATAATCAGTTCGTTTAAGGGTCTTTTACCATCCGTACTGCCTGGAACTCTTCACTCGACTCTGCACACTCCATTTTCTCTTTTTCCCTCTCCTATTGCCGGTTCCAAAGTCTAACGGGCGAAAAAAAAGTGTGCAAAGTACAAAGACTAACGTAAGGGTTAACCCATACTTGAAAGGAAGATCTATCATCCTTGAACTCTTCCTCGTTGGCTTTATTTTGTTTCGGGAAGACATGGTGGATCCTTACTCATACGTTCGTTTTTTTCAAGAATGTAGAGTAAGATTTCTGCTATTCTCATCCAGTTATCATTCCGAATGTCTTAAAATCAATATGCATCACAAAAAAGTACTATAATAAAGTTTTAATCACAAGAAAGCATCTCTACTATTTAATTATATAATTGTAATGAATATAAAATTAAATTATAATTATAGTTATGAAGTTAATCATTGTTTGTTATGTTAAAATATCTTACAAATTCTGATTTTACATATGATACATCACATATTTTCATGCGTTGTGTCATATAGGAAACTGAATTAGGTATATTGGGTATAACGAAAATTTTCAACGAAAACTTTAACTTTTATATAGATCATACTTATAATCTTAATTTTTGAATTATACCATGCTAATTTTTCGATTTTTATATAAAAAACAGTAAAATAAGTAAACCTGCTCAAAGTTTCTACAAACAATCTTAAAGTGATCGAGGTGAAACTAATTAAAGAATTATGTCTAACTATCACGTGACTCTGAATTGAATATTATTTTAATCTTTGAGAATTTTTCTGCAAACCTTTAATTTCTACATACAAAAATTACCTACAATTTAATATTATTATGTAATCAAAAAAATGAATATATAGTAGATTATTTATTTACATTAGTATATTTTTACATATTACATATTTTCATTTGTATATAAAGATTATTAGAAATAATTTATGTAGATTAGCCATAGGATTGAAGAAATTGAATTGGAAATTTACTCATGTAATTTGTAGAAAAGTATCTAAAATAAGTTACAAATTTTATAAATTGTTTTATGTAATAATATTAATGCAAAATTTAACAGTATTTTAAAAATTGAGTTTTGACAAGCAATACATGAATATTCATTTAATTTTATTCATGATTTAAATTGCATAGAAAAATTATATTCTCAAAATTTTATATAAACGCCTTTATTATAGATTGTTTCATTTATTTAAACGTCAAGACATTTATGTTAAGTTGATTTTGTATGGTTTATTAATAATCACTATCAATATGCAGTTTTTTTGGATGAATCCAACTAAGTGCACGTTAATTTTCTTTTTCCAATTAAATTCCTCGAAAAAACATGTTAAGAAATTAATTTAATTTCCATTGAATTAATTACATTTTTATCTGGTTAATAACAAAAAAAAAAAAATGAAAATAATTTTTAAAATTAAATTTCAAAACGTTTTTAGTCAAATAGAATATTAAATTTGAAGAATGTTTTTAGATAATAAGATTGCTATCTTTTAACAATAATAATGCTCAAATTCTCCACAATATAAAGACCGAAATAGCTTAAAATAATATTTCTGAAACTGTAGTTTGCCAACTAACTTCCAAGGAAGTGCAAATATGTTAAAGAAGTTTACAATTTTCTCCTTCAAGTAAAACTTAAATCCCATCAAATAAATAACTTTTTGATAAACACAGTCTATTTTTATTTTACATTTCAAAATTTCTAATATTTAGTCTATGATTGGTAAAGAAGTTCTGGTTTTAAATGTAAAAACATTTGCAAATTTATTTTCCCTTAAGTTATTTATAAAGAAGTATTTTTTGCTCAGCTACCTTCAAATGCATTTCTGAAGATTTTTTCAGATTTTAAAAAATCTGAAAAAATCAATGAAAAATTTGAATAGTTTCGAAAAAAAATTTAAATTTGTATTAAATTATTGTTACATTTTAATAAAAACAGTAATAATCGAAAATGTATATTTAGAGTTAAAAAAAGATGTCATTCATGCATTGCTAATAAAAATAAACATGGTAACTTGTTTGATCTCGACTTCAACAGTTTTTCGGGTTTTTTATCAACTCTCTGCAATTTACTATCAGAGAATTATAAGAGAAATAATAAATTGCTTGAGTTTTAGCATGATTTTTTTTTATATAATCATTCTGACATGAATTATTTTGTATAAATTTTCTTATCGGCTGTACTTCAATGAGATATTTCTGTTTTTTGACATTCTTTGCTGTTTTTATCTGACAGCAGAGATAAGAAATATATGAAACAATTCGACTTTAGATAACTTGACTATTTTCTGAATTTATTTTCATAACTTTGCATTGAATTACAGACACTTTGCTGATCTTATTGCCTTGTTTCAAGTTAACAGCATTAAATATTCCTTTAGTTATATTTTCCCATTGTTCCAGAATCGTTTTTTAACCTTGAATTGACCTTTAAAATTTTACATCATCTACTTATGCGAGTGCTAGATTAAATTATTAAAGCCGCTATTATAGTTAATGTGGCAGATGATATAAGGAGGTGCAAATAGATTAAACAGGTCCTGATGGCCGAGTGAAAAGTGCTCTGGAGCTCGGTGCCACAGGTTTAGGGTTAAAGTACCGGCGATGCCATGGTTGTTTACAGTGATTCAGAATACACTTTAAACCATAGTTTCTTAGTTCCTGGTCTAATACAACTGTAGAGCGTTGGATGATTGACTGACAACTCTACCCCATAAAATGAAAGCATCTTATGTCTCGAAATCTGCCTGTATGAGAGGGACTTGGCCCACCATGAGGCTGTTGTGCCAATGAATATTAAGAAGAAATAAATTAAACAACTTTCTAAAGCCAATTTTAAATTTCCATTGATATTTTCTCACAATGTGACTATATAATATATATTAATAATTTTAGAAAATGGTTAATGATTGATTGTATCAATTCTTCAATTTATTCAATGTATCATTCAGCAATTTTACATAAGATTACTGGAGATAATATTTTTTTCAAGGAATTAAGTCATCTTACTTGTTTGGTACAATAAGTGTTCATATCTAAGTCCTAACCGATTCACGGAGAGAAATTGAAATATTCAATCTCTGCAAGGTCTGTATTTATAATGACTTGCCCCTCAATCATCCCATAGAAATTTTTAGACCGGCTCAATTTCAAATTTCCCGATATATTTGTATCTCACTCAATTGTGCATAATCAGTATGATTTTTTTTTATTTATGGCAGGTTACCAATTGTTCATTACGCATGAATACTATGATATTAATCTAACTTATTTTAAAAAAGTACTTAATTTATTTTTCCGGCAAGTAAACGTTTTGTACACATTCTCTAGAAAATAATTAGGTCTAATTCAATAAACAAAGGATTTAAAGCTGTTTGGTGCCTAGTGCGATGGGCTTCTATACTATGGAAATTCGATTAGGAACATAACAACAAAGTCAAAGATTCTACATTAGGGTAATAAGTAAGTCAATGAGATTCTCCATTAAATTTGTAGAGGAAAGTGCATACCTAAATAAGTCATTTTTGGAGCAATTAGTTCTCAATTTTGGTGACACGATAAAATATAATGCAGTAGTCTTACGTCTCACACTCTTGGTAATACTGAATTCCTTGCACATTTGTCATTCCACCGAGAATTAAATTACTAATGCAAAGAGATAGTATGAAACATTTGAGAATTTATCAGCTTATTAACCGATTATAATTTTTAAAAATTTTAATCGGTTTTTTATATTCATTATTATTATTATGTTAAACATTTTTCCCTTTTTTTATATACTCTGGTACACATATTTTATATATTTTTGTTGTATGTGTATAATAGATTATATAATTCAAAATTTATATTATACATATTGTATATATATTATTTATACTGCTATACACATTTCTTCCCTGTTTTGCTTATGTATTTAAGGAATTAAATGTGTTTTATTAACCAACAAAAACCAACATACGCTGGGAAACATTAATATACCCATTATCCAATGTTTGAAATAAAAATCATTTTGATAAATATCTAAGCACTTTATAAAAGAGGACATATCCCTTAATAATTTGTATCATAACTTAGAACTTTATCTGTAAATCTAAATAATAAATATTCAATAAAATGAAAATAGTACAAATACTATAGATTGTTGAAATTCTCATGTTTTATCCATGCGCTTAAAAAAATAGAATTAATATATGATTTTCCTATGTGCATTAGTTATTGAATAAAGGCTAGAATATCACTATTAGAGTTTTTATAAGAGATCTGATTTTATAAAAAAGGATATTTTAATTTCTTAATTAGCGTGGAAATTTACTTTTCTACAGTTCGCTAGAAGAACATTTGTTAAAAAAAAAAAAAAAAAAAACCCAGTAAATTTGAGGATGAATATACTCATTTATAAGCAAGTTAACATGAAGAATGCTTTGTACTTCTGTGAAGAAAATATTGAAGCGCAAATGTTTTTTATCAGGTCATTTTTTTTTTATTCTTTCCTATTTTAATAATTTTTTATACTCCTTATTATTAATACATTTTCATGTAATTGTTTAAATCAGTACTATGTTTCCCGAGTATTGTCATATTGCATGTATACAATTTGTGAATATTATTCTTGTGAGCTTCACGTTAGAAATGCGTGAGGTTTGAGGAGATCATGCTTATTTGTGTAAAAACTGCTCAATTAAATGTTTTCATTATCCAATATTTTTATTATAAAGTAAATCATCAACATTTATCGGGTAATTGAATCCAAATTATAAATTTTACAGTAAGATACATATACTACACACACAACAGCGTACAGTTATTTCCACAAGTTCATATTAGCCACAGTCACTCGTACAGTTATGTCAACAAATTCGTACAAGCCACGGTCCCACGTACAGCTATTTCCACTAACTCATTAAACTCAAGCCCCAGTTAAACGTACAATTATTTCACGAACGCGTACAAGACGCGGCCATTCGTATAACTATTTCCACAAGCTCGTACAAGCCACAGGCACACGTACAGTTAATAATACAAGCCACAGTGTCTCGCACATTTACTTCCCCAAAATCCTACATGTCACAGTCCCTCGTACAGTTATTTCCTTAAGCTTGTACATGACATAGTCACACCTGCAGCTATTTCCACAAGATCGTACAAGCAATAGTCACTCGTACAGTTATTTCCACAAGCTCACTTCTGTGATTAATGCAAACGACTTTTATGCACTTAACAGTTTTAAACAATAAACAATAACGTATTTTTATCTCATATGGTACTTTTTTGAGGGGTTCGAGGAAAGAAGTATTCTCTAAACAATCGAACAAATCATAAGCGTTGAATAAAAAAATCTAATCAACAAGTCTTTTGAAACTTGTTCAAAAACTGAATGTCTCGAGTTGTCCGCTAGGTCGTACTACTAATGTTATATTCTACCATACCGTATTACTAATGCTAAACCGTATTACTTATGCTATATTCTTCCAAAATACTAGGCCGTACTCCTAATGCTATATTCTTCCAAAATACTAGGCCGTACTCCTAATGCTATATTCTTCCAAAATACTAGGCCGTACTCCTAATGCTATATTCTTCCAAAATACTAGGCCGTACTCCTAATGCTATATTCTTCCGTACTGCTAATACCATATTCTTCCATACTACTAATGCTGTATTCTTCCATACTACTAATGCTGTATTCTTCCATACTACTAATGCTGTATTCCTCCATACTACTAGGCCGTTCTCCTAATACTATATTCTTCCATACTACTAATGCTGTATTCTTCCATACTACTAATGCTGTATTCTTCCATACTACTAATGCTGTATTCCTCCATACTACTAGGCCGTTCTCTACTATATTCTTCCTACTACTATATTCTTCCATACTACTAATGCTGTATTCTTCCATACTACTAATGCTGTATTCCTCCATACTACTAGGCCGTTCTCCTAATACTATATTCTTCCATACTACTAATGCTGCATTCTTCCATACAACTAGACAGTACTCCTAATGCTATATTATTCCGTACTATTAATGCTACATTCTTCCATACTACTAGGTCGTAATCCTCATGCTATATTCTTCCATACTACTAGGACGCATTACTAATGCTATGTTCTTTAATTAATTCAATCCATGTCTCTTGCATATCACGATATTCATAAAAGAGATAATTCCAAAGACTTTCAGATTTGAGAAATTGTAAATAAATCTGTCCTTTTTAATCCAATTTGAAATAATGTATTGTGTCTTATTCGCAGAAAATACGGTGCAATTAAAATCAACATTTCCAATACGTTTGATTGATTCTTTTGTATTTGTTTTTCAAGTAAAAGTAGGAGAAAAGGTTTACTATGAAAGGATTTAAGAATCCAGGCAAAAAAGAAATTAAAAAAAAAAAAACATCTTTTGTTCAAAGTACCCTCTTTATATAATAAACAAAACCCTAAGAATAAATTAGCTGACAAAACTTTTTTGGCATTTTGCCAGATCATATCATTTGTTTCGCTCTTTTTTTTTTCTTATACTTTTATTTCTATTTTAGTGACTTGTAAGCAATTTAAAATGAACTTTTTCAGCCCCTGAACTATTTGTGGTCGTCATTATTAAAAAACGCTAACTGGAAAAAATTAACAGCACTCACTGCTTACATGAGTTATTATACTTCTTAATTGATGATTTTTTAATACGGTGCATAAGAACTGCTTCTAACTAGCACAGCATGGAAGGTTAAACACTAATGAAAGTGTAAAAAAATGCCGTAAAAACTCAAGAGCGTGTAGTTTATTTATCAAAAAAAAAAATCAAGAGTTAAATCAAGCAATTCTAAATCTTCGCGTTTGCATTTCTTTACACGGAGTTTTTATAAAAACCGGAAGTCTGAATTTACTTTATCCGTGGCATTTTTTTTTTTTTTTTCATTTTATCTAAATAATTTTTTTTTATTTTAAAATTAATGAATGAAGTGCAATTAAGATGCTAGAGTAATTCAAGCGTCATAATAAATTTTATGCATTAAAAACAAGAGTGAAGGGTAACTGAAAAAAATAATTTGAGATGTTATTTAACTAATGCATCATAATTCAAATTAAATAAAAAATTAAATATTATAATTGTTCATAAATATTTGCAATACAGAATACATCAAAAAGTATAAAATAAGCCAGTACAAGCCACAGTCACTCGCACAGTTATTTCCACCAGCCACTGTCACTCGTACTGTTATTTCCACAAGTTCCTACCTGAGATCCTATCAATGAGACCTCTGAAACTTTTTAAAAAACTAAATGTCTGAAGTTGGCCTCTAGGCCGTACTACTAATGCTATATTCTGCCTTATTACTATGACGCCCTCCTAATGCTATAATCTACTTTAGTAAAGTAGATTATAGCATGAGGAGTACGCCATAGTATAGTACGTCATAATATAATACCACATATTAGGCCGAACCCCTAATGCTATATTCGTCCGTACTACTAATGCTATATTCTTCTATATTTCTAGGCCATACTCCTAATGCTATATTCTTCAATACTACTAAGCTCTACTCATAATGCTAATTTTTTCCGTACAACTATGCCGTACTACTAATGCTATACTCTTTAAATAATTTAATATACGTATCTTTCGTATCACAATATATATTAACGAGATAATGCAAAAGATTTCTAGATTTGAGAAATTGTAAAAACATCCGTTTTCTTTTTATCTATTTTCAAAGCGTGCAATACGACAGAAAGTACGGTGTAATTAAAATCAACATTTCAATATGTTTGATTAATTCTTTTGTATTTATTTTTCAAGTAAAAGTAAGAAAAAAGGTTTACTGTGAAAAGATTTAACAATCCAAGCAACAACAAAAAAATGTCTTTTGTTAAAAGTACCCCCTCTATATAATAAACAAAACCCTTAGGAATAAATTAGCTGAAAAAACTATTTTGGCATTTTGCCAGATCATACAATTTGTTTAGCTTTTTTTAATTCTTATACTTTTATTTCTATTTTAGTGACTTGTAAGCAATTTAAAATGCACTTTTTCAGCCCCTGAACTATTTGTGGTCATTATTATTAAAAAAAAAATTAACTAGAAAAAAAAATGTAACAGAACTCAATGCTTACATGAGCTGTTATACTTCTTAATTGATGATATTTTAATACGGTGCATAAGAACTGCTTCTAACCAGCACAACATGGCAGGTTAATCACTAATGAGAGTGTAAAAAAATGCAGTAAAAACTCAAGAGCGTGTAGTTTATTTATCAGAAAAAAAAAATCAAGAGTTAAATCAAGCAATTCTAAATCTTCGGGTTTGCATTTCTTTACACGGAGTTTTTATAAAAACCGGAAGTCTGAATTTACTTTATCCGTGGCATTTTTTTTTTTTTTTTTTTTCATTTTATCTAAATAATTTTTTTTTATTTTAAAATTAATGAATGAAGTGCAATTAAGATGCTAGAGTAATTCAAGCGTCATAATAAATTTTATGCATTAAAAACAAGAGTGAAGGGTAACTGAAAAAAATAATTTGAGATGTTATTTAACTAATGCATCATAATTCAAATTAAATAAAAAATTAAATATTATAATTGTTCATAAATATTTGCAATACAGAATACATCAAGAAGTATAAAATAAGCCAGTACAAGCCACAGCACAATTATTTCCACCACCCACTGTCACTCGTACTGTTATTTCCACAAGTTCCTACCTGAGATCCTATCAATGAGACCTCTAAAACTTTAAAAAAAACTAAATGTCTGAAGTTGGCCTCTAGGCCGTACTACTAATACTATATTCTGCCTTACTACTATGACGCCCTCCTAATGCTATAATCTACTTTAGTAAAGTAGATTATAGCATGAGGAGTACGCCATAGTATAGTACGTCATAATATAATACCACATATTAGGCCGAACCCCTAATGCTATATTCGTCCGTACTACTAATGCTATATTCTTCTATATTTCTAGGCCATACTCCTAATGCTATATTCTTCAATACTACTAAGCTCTACTCATAATGCTAATTTTTTCCGTACAACTATGCCGTACTACTAATGCTATACTCTTTAAATAATTTAATATACGTATCTTTCGTATCACAATATATATTAACGAGATAATGCAAAAGATTTCTAGATTTGAGAAATTGTAAAAACATCCGTTTTCTTTTTATCTATTTTCAAAGCGTGCAATACGACAGAAAGTACGGTGTAATTAAAATCAACATTTCAATATGTTTGATTAATTCTTTTGTATTTATTTTTCAAGTAAAAGTAAGAAAAAAGGTTTACTGTGAAAAGATTTAACAATCCAAGCAAAAAAAAAAATGTCTTTTGTTAAAAGTACCCCCTCTATATAATAAACAAAACCCTTAGGAATAAATTAGCTGAAAAAACTATTTTGGCATTTTGCCAGATCATACAATTTGTTTCGCTTTTTTTAATTCTTATACTTTTATTTCTATTTTCTATTTCTTGTAAGCAATTTAAAATGAACTTTTTCAGCCCCTGAACTATTTGTGGTCGTTATTATTAAAAAAAAAATTAACTAGAAAAAAAAATGTAACAGAACTCAATGCTTACATGAGCTGTTATACTTCTTAATTGATGATTTTTTAATACGGTGCATAAGAACTGCTTCTAACTAGCACAACATGGCAGGTTAATCACTAATGAGTATGTAAAAAAATGCAGTAAAAACTCAAAAGCGTGTAATTTATTTATCTGGAAAAAAAAATTAAGAGTTAAATCAAGCTGTACTAAATTTTCGTGTTTGCATTTCTTTACACGGAGTTTTTATGAAAACTTGAAGTATGAATTTAACTGTATCCGTGAATTTTTTTTTTTTTTTTTTTTACTCTAGTTTAATAGATTTTTTTAAATTTTAAATTAATGAATGAAGTGCAATTAAGAAGGTACAGTAATGCAAGCGTCATAACAAGTTTTATGCTTCAAAAACAAAAGTGAAAGGTAGCTGAAAAAATAATTTGTGATGTTATTTAATTAATGCATCACAAATAAAATTATCAGAAAAAATTAAACATTACACTTGTTTATAAATATTTACAATACAGAATACGTGAAGAAGTATAAAATAAGCCGATACAAACCACAGTTACTCGTACAGTTTTTTCCAAAGCCACAGTCACTCGTACAGTTATTTCTACAAGCTCCTATCTTACCTCCTGTTAATGAAAGCTTTCAAACTTGTTCAAAAACTGAATGTCTGAAGTTGCCCTCTAATCCGTACTCATAATGCTATATTCTACCTTACTACTAGGCCGTATTCTAATGCTATATTCTACCTTACTACTAGGCCGTATTACTAATGCCATATTCTACCTTACTACTAGGCCGTATTACTAATGCCATATTCTACCTTACTACTAGGCCGTATTACTAATGCTATATTCTACCTTACTACTAGGCCATACTCCTAATTCTGTATTCTTCCGTACTATTAATTCTATATTCTTCCGTACTCCTAATGCTATATTCTTCCATACTACTAAGCCGCACTTCTAATGCTATATTCGTCCATACTACTAGGCCGTACTCCTAATGCTATATTCTTCCGTACTCCTAATGCTATATTCTTCCGCACTACTAGGGCCTAGTGCTATATTCTTCCGCAACTAGGCCGTGCTATATTCTTCCGTACTCCTAATGCTATATTCTTCCGCACTACTAGGCCGTACTCCTAATGCTATATTCTTCCGTAATCCTAATGCTATATTCTTCCGTACTCTAATGCTATATTCTTCCGCACTACTAGGCCGTACTCCTAATGCTATATTCTTCCGTACTCCGAATGCTATATTCTACCTTACTACTAGGCCGTATTACTAATGCTATATTCTACCTTACTACTAGGCCATACTAATTCTGTATTCTTCCGTACTATTAATTCTATATTCTTCCGTACTCCTAATGCTATATTCTTCCATACTACTAAGCCGCACTCCTAATGCTATATTCTTCCATACTACTAGGCCGTACTCTAATGCTATATTCTTCCGCACTACTAGGCCGTACTCCTAGTGCTATATTCTTCCGCACTACTAGGCCGTACTCTTAATGTTATATTCTTCCATACTGCTGGGCCCCACTACTAATGTTATTTTCTTCCGTACTACTAATGCTATACTCTTTAAATAATTTAATCCATACATCTTGCTTTCTCGATATATATGAATGA
The DNA here is from genome assembly GCA_021605075.1 of Caerostris darwini. Lineage (NCBI taxonomy): Eukaryota > Metazoa > Arthropoda > Arachnida > Araneae > Araneidae > Caerostris > Caerostris darwini. The sequence goes on from BPLQ01001613.1 coordinate 134,510, forward strand.
GATGATGTCAAAGAATTTCAGATTTGAGATATCGTAAGTAAATTTGTTCTTTTAATTCTATTTTCGAATCGTGCTTTAGGCCAGAAAGTACGGTGCAATTAAAATCAACATTTCCTATATGTTTGATTAATTCTTTTGTGTTTCTTGTGCAAGTAAAAGTAAGAGAAAAAGTTTGCTGTGAATGGATTTAAGGAAGCAGGCAAAAAAAATGCCTTTTGTTCAAAGTACCCTCTTTATATAATAAACAAAACCCTTAGGAATAAATTAGCTGAAAAAACTGTTTTGGCATTTTGCCAGATCATATCATTTGTTTAGATGCTTTTTTTTCCTTATTCTTTTATTTCGATTTTAGTGACTTGTAAGCAATTTAAAATGAACTTTTTCAGCCCCTGAACTATTTGTGGTCGTTATTATTAGAAAAAAAGTAACAAGAAAAAAAAAATTAACAGCGCTCATTGCTTACATGAGTGGTTATACTTCTTAATTGATGATTTTTTTAATACGGTGCATAAGAACTGCTTCTAACTAGCGCAACATGGCAGGTTAATCACTAATGAGTGTGTCAAAAATACAGTAAAAACTCAAGAGCGTGTAGTTTATTTATCAGAAAAAAAAAATTAAGAGTTAAATCAAGTAATTCTAAATCTTCGTGTTTGTATTTCTTTACATGGTGTTTTTATGAAAATTGGAAGTCTGAATTTAACAGTATCCGTGGCATTTTTTTTTTTTTCATTTTAGTTAAATAGATTTTTTTTTATTTTAAAATTAATGAATGATGTGCAATTAAGATGGTAGAGTAATGCAAGCGTCATAATAAATTTTATGCATCAAACACAAGAGTGAAGAGTAATTAAAAAAAACTTAATTTTAATTATAATGTATTAGTCGAATAATATCAAAAAAATACGTAAAAAAATAAGTATTATATTTATTTATACATATTTACAATACAGAATATTTGAAGAAGTAAAAAAAATTGTCTCTGCTTTTGAAATACATTTTGTTTCTTATCTCACTTGGTAGACAGCAACTTCTAGACAAAGTCAAAGAACCCATGTGGTGTCATGGAAAAAGGGAAAGGGGGCAGCTTCTGTTGGGACGGAGTTTCCGTAGGTAGAAGTCTGACTACGGGTGCTCTGTGACGTTGAAGAAGGAGATCAGTGTCTCCCAGGAAGACTTTTAAGCGAACTATCCTGAATTTGCTTATCGTAAGAGAGAAAGCGACAAGCTCGTGCAAGCTGTACTCACTCGTGCAAGCCACAGTGACTCTTATAGTTATTTCCACAAACTCGTATTAGGTCCAGTCACTCGTGTAGTTATATCAGAAAGTTCATTCGTACAGTTATTTCCATAAGATCGTACAAGGTATTGTCCTACGTATAGTTATTTCCACAAGCTCGTACAGTTATATCAGAAAGCTCATTTCTACGATTCATGCAAACTGCTTTTATAAGCTTAACATTTTGAGTAATCCCCACAAATAGATAATTATAATAAAGCGTATTTATCCTGTAGAAAACATTTCTGGTGGGTTCGATTACAGAAGTATTCTCGAAACATTTCAACAGATTATAAGTGGTTAAATAAGTAAAAAAAAATTAATCAATTAAACCTTTGAAACTTGTTCAAGAACTAAACGTCTTAAGTTTCATCTAGGCCGTACTACTAATACTATCTTCTACCTTACTACTAGGACGTATTACTAATGCTATACTGAAGCTTAGCTGAAAAAACTATTTTGGCATTTTGCCAGATCATATCATTTGTCTCGCTGTTTTTTTTTTTTCTTATACTTTTATTTCTATTTTAGTGTCTTGTAAGCAATTTAAAATGAACTTTTTCAGCCTCTGAACTATTTGTGGTCGTTATTATTAAAAAAAAAAAAAAAAAAAAAAAAAAAAAAGTGAACAAGAAAAAAAAAAATAACAGCACTCATTGCTTACATGAGTTGTTATACTTCTTAATTGATGATTTTTTAATACGATGCATAAGAACTGCCTCTTACTAGCACAACATGGCAGGTTAATCACTAATGAGTGTGTAAAAAAATGCAGTAAAAACTCAAGACCGTGTAGTTTATTTATCAGAAAAAAAAATCAAGAGTTAAATCAAGCAATTCTACATCTTTCGTGTTTGCATTTCTTTACATGGAGTTTTTATGAAAACTGGAAGTCTGAATTTAACTGTATCCGTGGCATTTTTTTCCATTTTAGATAAATAGATTTTTTTATTTGAAAATTAATGACTGAAGTGCAATTATGAAGGTACATTAATGCAAGCGTCATAATAAATTTTATTCATCAAAAAGAAGAGTGAAGATTAACTGAAAAAAAAAATGATTTTTGATGTTATTTAAATAATGCTTCATAAAAAATTAAATATTATATTTGTCCATAAATATTTACAATGCAGAATACATCAAGAAGCGTAAAAAATTAATGTGTGATATTATTTAACTAATGCATCATAATTAAAATTATCATAAAAATTAAATATTATATTTGTTTAGAAATATTTACAATGTAGAATAAATATAAAAAAATATAAAAAAAAGTATAAAAAAATTTACTCTGCTTTCGAAATGCATTCCTGTGGTATATACAAGAAAGAAGAAAAATATAAAAAATTAAGAATATATGATAGCGCTAACATATATTCTCACATAAAACATTGCGATATATAATAACATAACTTGTAATATTGTAAGTTTAATAGTTTTTAACATGTATGCCTTTAGTTTGTTAATATTTGTAAAAATAATTAGTAAAAACTGTTTATAATTTCTAAGAAAAAATATTTAAACATATTAAATATTAACAGTGAAAAAAGTAGTTTAATTTCAGTTAAATTTTTTAGCTATTTATATTTATTTTTAAACTTATTAATAATTAAATTTATGCTACTTTTGGAATAGAAAATAAAAAAATAAATGATACTTGGAGGAAACTAATACACGCACTTTAATAATAAAAACTATTTAAGCACCCGTATGCTTCTTAAAATAAGAAACAATGTTTTATATTCAAATTATTCTTAAAACTTAATTATTTTTACACTTAAGAAGATAAGCTCTAAATAGATATGTTCTTCCTCCTTACAATTTTGTTTGGAATTTTCAGGAATTGAATTAATTAAAACGTGTATTTTTAGTAACACGGCAACTCTACTTTTTTAAATTTGAGCACCAATAAGAATAATATATTATGCTTCTCATGCGTATTATATTCCTGTTTATATTTTATTAAAACTCAACGATCCCATATGTAACCTTTTGTTGTTTTTTCTTTTAAATTTAGTTTGCTGAATTACTATAGATATCAAATAAATAAAATTTAAGAAAACATTTCTTTTAAAGCATTTTAACCATTTTTTTTTTCACTACTGTAAATGACCAATCCTCATAAAAGTTAAATCAATTCTTAATATTGAAAAAATCATATTACTAGGATAAATAAGGATATTATATTATTTTTATTAAGCGTGTTATATTGCTCTTTTTAAAATATTTATATTATTTCTTAAATCAAGTTAGCAGAGAAAAATTTGTCATATAATATTAAAATTAAAATGAACTGCGCAATTCAAAATTTACTGTCTAATATCATTATCATATATATATATATATTAAAAGGACAAAATTGCTGGGGGCTTCTTTTGTGATCAGTGTCTTTAGAAACATTTCCCCCCTGTAAATAGCTGTATTTTTAGAATTTAAATAGAAGTATGCATAACACAATCTTTTGAAAATGAACATTATTTTGTTATGAATATGGAAAACACGATTAAATAAATTTTAAACCGCTTTAGACTCCATTTTTTTTTTTTTTTTTTTTTTTTTTAAACTTTTCTTGCCGTGAGGGATTTGAGGGATAAATTCTTTCCAAATAGGAGATATACTGACACACAAAATTTCTATCCAAGAGAATGGCAGAGTTTTCTTTGTTTTTTTTTTTTTTTTTTTTTTTTACTCATGTGGTAATTCTTTTTCTACATAAAGTCTGGAGAACAATTTATGTTCTTTTTCTTTTTCGATGTTACTTTATTTCCTTTTTTTTTCTCATTTTCTTCAGTGCAATTTTTATATATATTTTTTTTACAAAATGATATTTTTCTTAAGTTTTTTTTTCTCCTTTCTTCGTGATCTGATATGTTTTCTTTCAGTATTTTTGGGGAAAAAAAATAGACCGAAATTTCAACTTTTCTATAAGATAATAATATATTAAGACGTATAGATAATGCCGGTTAAAGTTTTTTTTCACCTTTAATTTTTTTTCTTTTTCCATATAAAATCCTATTATAAATATTTTTTTTTAAATTAATCAATTAATTCGAAGAAACTCGTATATGGTTTTTTTTTCAAGTAATATAGATAAAAAAAATCTATATAAAGATAGCATACAGAAATAAAAGTCAATTTATTTGTAGTAGTCCAAATTATCTAAGAAAAAAATTTATAAAGTCACTGCCCGATTCGTAGCAATGTGCAACGCTGGGGAACATAAGGACTGAGGTTCAATCCGGTGGAGGTTTTGTCGTTCTAAAGCATCTGGCAATACAGAGACAGTAAATCGTTATGCCATAAGCAATGGCTGCACCTCTGTTACTAATTTTGCACTGCACAGGGGGGACATGCAGCTTGAATATATGCAACGGAAGCGAGTAACACTACACCCTTGGCGGCTTTGCTCAGACACTGTTTCAAAATACGAGAAGACTCGGTGACGTTTTTGAGGGTCAGCATCTTCCCTTGTGAGTCGGACTATCTGGTGGGAGTTTTCAGGATGTTTTCCCATACGATACTCAAATGCGGGATAGTTACCGTTAAAGGTCATTCCTGACAGCACTACCCTCCTTCTTCAGCGACATGGTGCCAAATCAGACTTCTACCTGCAGGTGCTTCATCAACAACAGAAGCTGTCCCCTTTGCCTCCATCTTTGTGTAGATTACTTGTGGGATGTCCGTCCAGCACTGCAGGACACTGACGATTAGACACATACACACAGTGTATTATATTGTTTTTTTAATGTTTACATTATTTCTTAAAGTAACCATCGAAAATTTTGCCATATGAAAATTAGATGTATAACATAAAATTTACTGTCCAACGTAATTATCATTATAAGTATTCTAAAAAGACAAAATTGCTGGGGGCTTCCTTTGTGATCAGTGTCTTTAGCAGCATTTTTCCCTCTGTAAATAGATGTATTTTTAGAATTTAAATAAACGTAAGCATAACAGAATCTTTTGAAAATAAACTTTTTTTGTTATGAATATGGAAAACACGATTAAATAAATTTTAAACCGCTTTAGATTCCGTTTTTTTTTTAACTAACTTTTCTTGCCACTGGGGAATTGAGAGATAAATTCTTTCCAAATAGGAGATATACTGACACACCAAATTTTTATCCAAGAAAATGGCAGAGTTTTTTGTGGGTTTTTTTCTTCATGTGGTAATTCTTTTTCTACATGATGTCTCCAGAACAATTTATGCTCTTTTTCGATGTTGCCTTATATCCTTTTTTTCTCATTTTCCTCTGTGCGATTTTTATATTTTTTTACGAAGTTATATTTTTCCTAAGTTTTTTTATTCCTTTTCTTCGTGATCTGATATGTGTTCTTTCAGTATTTTGGGGGAAAAATAGATTAAAATTTCGATTTTTCTATAAGATAGTAAAGCGTAGATAATTATATATTAAGCCATAGATAGCACCGGTTAAAGTTTTTTTTTACATTTAAATATTGCTTTTTCCTTAAGCAGTATACATAATCCTATTATAAATTTTTTAAATTAATAATTTAATTCGAAGAAACTCGTATTTGATGGGGTTTTTTCCAAGTAATACATATAAAAAAATCTATTTAATGATAGCATAAAGAAATTAAAGTGAATTTATTTTTAGTAGTCAAGATTCTTTAAAATAAAAATATATAAAGTTACTGTGCCGACTTGTGGCCACGTGCTGCGCTGGTGAACATTAGACCTGAGGTTCAATCCGCTGGCTGCTGTGTTGTTGAGACTGACCAATAGTGTTTCTAATGTTCATCATATTGCCTCATGACTACTACTAACTACTTACTACCCTCGGACTACCTGATGGAAGTTTTTCCGGGTTTTCTCTTATACGATACGAAAATTCAGGGTAATTACCATTAAATGACTTCCCTGAATGCTCTACTTTCCTTCAGCGACTCTGATCCAAGTTCGACTTCTACCTACGGGTGCTCCATCACAACACAAGCTGTACCCTTTCCCTCTATCCGTAAGTAGATTACTTATAGGGTGTCCACCCCTCACTGCAGGACGCCGGATATTAGAAACACCCACTCAGCTTATTATATTGCCCTTTTTGAAATATTTGTATAAAGTAAATAATTTATTTATATAAAGTAATCATGAAAAAATTTGTCATATAAGTTTAATATGAAAATGAGCTGTGTAATATAAATTTACTGACCACTGTAATTATGAATATTTTTGTTCTAAAGTGACAAAATTATTGAAGGTTTCTGTTATGTTCAGTATCTTTAAAAATATTTGCCCCTACGTAAATAGATGTATTTTTTGAATTTAAATAAGCGTACGCATAACAGAATCTTTTGAAAATAAACATTATTTTGTTATGAATATGGAAAACACGATTAAATAAATTTTAAACCACTTTAGATTCCGTTTTTTTTTAAGAAAAAAACTTTTCTTACCGCGTTTGATTCCTGAGATAAATTCTTTCCAAATAGGAGATATTGACACACCACCGGTTTTTTTCAAGTAATACAGATAAAAAAAATCTATATAAAAATATCATAAAGAAATAAAAGTCAATTTATTTTTAATAGTTCGGATTATTTAAGACAGAAATATATAAAACTACTGCCTGACTCGTCACTCGTGGAGTATTACGGCTGAGGCACAATCCGCTGATGGTTTTGCTGTTCTAATGCATCTGGCAATACAAAGACAGTTAATCTTTATGACATAAACAAGTTCTGCACCTCTATTACTCGTTTCGCTCAACCCAGGGGTTACGTGTAGCTTGAAAATATGCTATGGACGCTTGTAGCACTACCCCCTGTCTGCTTTTTTACAGACACTGTTTAAAATACGAAAAGACTCGATGTCGTTTGTGAGGCTCAGAATTTTGCCTCGTGAGTCGGACTACCTGCAGGGATTTTTCCGGTTTTTCTCCCATAAGTTATGTGAATTCGGGGTAGTTGCCCATAAAGGTCCTCCAGGACTGTCCTACTCTTCTTTTTTAGCCACAAGGAGACAAATAAGACTTCTACCTATGCGTGCTCCATCACAACAGATGCTGCCCCATTTGCCTCCGTCCATGAGTAGACTACTTATTAGATGTCCGTCCCTCACTGCAGGACACTGAGGATTAGAACACATACACACTGCATATTATATTATTCTTTTTGAAAAATTTATATTATTTCTTAAATAAAGTAACCAGAGTAAAACTTTAATATGAAAATGAGCTGTGTAACATAAAATTTTCTGTCCAATATAATTATCCATATAAATATTCTAAAAGGACAAAATTGCTGAGGATTTCTTTTGTGATCAATTTCTTTAGAAACATTTTTTACCCCTGCAAATAGATGTATTTTTAGAATTTAAATAAACGTATGCATAATAGAATGTTTTGAAAATAAATATTATGAATATGGAAAACACGATTAAATAAATTTTAAACCGCTTTAAATTCCATTTTTTTATAAAAGCCTTTTCTTGCCACGAGGGATTCCAGAGATAAATTCTTTCCAAATAGGAGATACTGACACACCAAATTTATATCCAAGAAAATGGCAGAGTTTTAGAGAGAGTTTTTAGAGTGTGTTTTTTGTTTTTTTACTCATGTGGTAATTCTTTTTCTACATGATGTCTGGAGAACAATTTATGTTTTCTTTTTCTTTTTCGATGTTGTTTTATTTCCTTTTTTTCTCAATTTTCTTTGTGTATTTTTTTTACAAAGTTATATTTTTCTTACGTTTTTTTTATTCCTTTTCTTCTAGATCTGATATGTGTTCTTTTAGTATTTTGGGGAAAAAAAATAGATCGAAATTTTAACTTTTCTATAAGATAATAAAGCTTAGATAATAATATATTAAGACTTAGATAATACCGGCTAAAGTTTTTTTTTACCTTTAAATTTGTCTTTTTTCTAAAATAGTATATAGAATGCTATTATAAATATTTTTAAATGAATCAATTAATTCGAAGAAATTCGTATTTGTGGGGTTTTTTCCAAGTAATACAGATAAAAAAGCTATATAAAGATAGCATAAAGAAATAAAAGTCAATTTATTTTTAATAGTCAATTTATTCTTGACGAAAAAAATATATAAAGTAAGGGAGCATTATGGCAGATTTTCGCTGACGGCTTTGTTCTTCTAATGCATCTGGCAAGACAAAGACAGTTAATCTTTATGCCATAAGCGAGGGCTGCACCTCTGTTACTCATTTAGTACTACCCAGGCGGGACGTGTAGCTTGAAGATATGCTACCGACATGAGTAGCTCTGCCCCCTATCTGCTTTGTTATAGACACTGTTCCAAAATACCACAAGACATGATGACGTTTGTGATGTTCAGCATTTTGCCTCGGTTTGTTCTCATGAGATATGTGAATTCGGGCTAGTTATCCCTAAAAGTCCTCTTGGACGATCCTACCCTCCTTCTTCAGCGACAAGTTGGACTTCTACCTATGAGTGCTCCATCACAACAGAAGCTGTCCCCTTTCCTTCCATGCATGAGTAGATTACTTATGGGATGTCAGTTCCAGCACTCAGGACATTGAGGATTAGAGACACACACAGCGAATATATTGATCTTTTTGAAATATATTTATTGTTTCTTAAATAATGTAACCAGAGTAAAATGTAAAAAAGAAAATGAGCTGAGTAATATAAAATTTACTGTCCAATGTAACTATCAATATAAATATTCTAAAATGACAAAATTGCTGAGGGCTGTTTTTGTGCAGTTTCTTTAGAAACATTTTTGCCCTGTAAATAGATGCATTTTTAGAATTTAAATAAACGTGTGCTAACAGAATTCTTTTGAAAATAAACATTATTTTGTTATGAATATGGAAAACACGATTAAATAAATTTTAAAGCCGCTTTAGATTCCATTTTTTTTTATTTGAAAAAATTTTCTTGCCACGAGGAATTTCAGAGATAAATTCTTCCCAAATAGGAGATTCTGACACACCAAATTTCTATCCAAGAAAATGGCAGAGTTTTTATATTTTATTTTCTACATGTGGTAATTCTTTTTCTACATGATGTCTCGAGAACAATTTATGTTCTTTTTCTTTTCCGAAGTTGCCTTATTTCTTTTTTTTTTTTTTTTTTTTTGTCCTTTTCCTCTGTGAAATTTTTATAAATTTTTTTTTTGCAAAGTTATATTTTCCTTCAGTTTTTTTTTTATTGCTTTTCTTCTTGATCTGATATGTGTTTTCTCAGTATTTTGGGGAAAAAATTATATCGAAATGTCATCTTTTCTATAAGATAATACAGTGTAGATAATAGCACTACCCAGGGGAGATATTAAGACTTAGATAATACCGTCTAAATTTTTTTTTCACCTTTACATTTTTCTTTTTCCTTAAATAGTATATATAATCCTATTATAAATATATTTTTTTTATAATCCTATTATATATCAATTTATTCAAAGAAATTCGTATTTGTGGGGTTTTTTCAAGTAATACAGATAAAAATATTTATATAAAGATAGCATAAAGAAGTAAAAGTCAATTTATTTTTAATAGTTCAGATTTTTTAAGAGAACAATATATAAAGTCACTGCCCGACTCTGGGCACAGTTGCAATGTGCGCAGCTGATGAGCATTACAGCTAAGGTTCAATTCTCTGCTGGCTATGTTGTTATAATGCATCTGGCAATACAGAGACATTACTCATTTAGCACCATCCAGGGGGGACGTGTAGTTTAAAGATATGCTACGGAGGCGAGTAACACTACCCCCTGTCTGTTTGTTATAGACACTGCATTTCAAAATACGCAAAGACTCAATGGCGTTTATGAGGCTCAGAATTTTATCTTGTTAGCCGGAATGACTGGTTGGTGTTTTTCCGGGTTTTCTCCCACAAGATATGGAAAATCGGAATGTTGCACCTAAAAGGCCTCCTGGACGGCAGACTCCTCCTTCTTCAACGACAAGAAGCCAAGTCAGACTTCTACCTACGGGTCCTCAATTACAACAGGAGCTGCCCCCTCTTTCCCTCCATCTATGAGTAGATTACTGATGGTATGCCCGTCCAGCACTGCAGGACATTGAAATTTAGAAACAAACACAGCGTAATATACTGTTCTTTTAGAAATATTTATATTATTTCTTAAATAAAGTAACCAGAGTAAAATTTGTCATGTACTTTTAATATGAAAATGAGTTGTGTAATAAAATGTACTGTCCAATCTAATTATCAATATAAATATTCTAAAAGAACAAAATTGCTGAGGGCTGTTTTTATGATCAGTTTCTTTACAAACATTTGTTACCCTATAAATAGATGTATTTTTAGAATTTAAATGAACGTAGGAATAACAGAATCTTTTGAAAATAAACATTATTTTGTTATGAATATGGAAAACACGATTAAATAAATTTCAAATCGCTGTAGATTCAATTTTTTTTACAAAAAAAAATTTTCTTGCCATGAGGATTTCAGAGATAAATCCTTTCCAAATATGAGATACTGACACACAAAATTTCTATCCAAGAAAATGGCGGAGGTTTTATGTTTTTTTTTTGTTTTGTTTTACTCATGTGGTAATTCTTTTTCTACATGATGTCTCCAGAACAATTTATGGTTTTTTTTCTTTTTCGATGTTGCTTTATTTCCTTTTTTTCTCATTTTCCTCTGTGCAATTTTTATATATTTTTTTACAAAGTTTTATTTTTCTTAAGTTTTTTTATTCCTTTTCTTCGTGATCTAATATGTGTTTTTTCAGTATTTTGAAAAAAAAATTCGATCGAAATTTCAACTTTTCTATAAGATAATAAAGCGTAGATAATAATATATTAAGACTATATCGGCTAAAGTTTTTTTTTTCACTTTAAAATTTTTCTTTTTCCTTAAATAGTATATATAATCCTATTATTATTATTATTTTTTAATTAATCGATTATTTTGAAGAAACTGGTATTTGTGGGGTTCTTTCCAAGTAATGCATATGAAAATATCTATATAAAAATAGCATAAAGAAATAAAAGACAATTTATTTTTAATAGCTCAGATTCTTTCAGATAAAAATATGTAAAATTTCTGCCCTACTCGTGACAACGTGTGCCGCTGGGGAGTATTAAGGCTCGTGCTCACCAAGGCGACAAGATGCAAGCGAAAAAGTTTGACCCATCACTAGCCTCACCGCGGTCGCCTGAAACCGGTTTGCAGTTCGCCGCTTGGAGTTGCCCAACTTTCAACTCGAAGCGGTTTTTCACTAGGCGTAATGATATTTCTGACGTTTCGCTGTGAAGGGGTCGAAAAAATTTTGTCGCTTGCCTCTTGAATCTTCCCGTCTCTCGCCTTGGTGGGAACGAGCCTTTAAGCCTGAGGTTCGATACGCTGGTGGCTTTGTTGTACTAACACATCCGGCAATATATATACAGTTAATCTTTATGCTATAAGCTATGAGCAAAGGCTGCTATAGCTTTATGCTATAAGCAAAGGCTGCATCTCTGTTATTCATTTAGCACTACCTAGGGGGGACATGTAGCTTGAAGATATGCTGCGGACGCGAGTAAAAGTACCCCTCTTGCTGTTTTGCTAAAGACACTGTTTCAAAATAAGAGAAGACTCGATGGTGTTTGTGAGGCTCAGCATTTTGCCTCGTGAGTCGGTCTACCTTGTGTGAGTTTTCCTAGTTTTGTCCCATAAGATAACTGGATTTGGGGTAGTTGCCCCTAAAAGTCCTCCTGGACTGTCCTACCCCCACCCTTCTTCAGCGATAAGGAGTCAAGTAAAACTTCTACCTGTGTGTTCTCCATCACAACAGAAGCTGCCCCCTTTCCTTCCATCCATGAGTAGATCACTCATGGGATATCCATTCCGCACTGCAGGACATAGAGGATTAGAAACACACAGTGTATTAAATTGTTAATTTTGAAATATTTATATTATTTCTTAAATAAAGAAACCAGAGAAAAAATTGTCATATACTTTTAATATGAAAATTAACTGTATAATGTACAATTTACTGTCCAACGTAATTATCCATATAAATATTCTAAAAATTGACAAAATTGCTGAGCGTTTACTTTTGAGATAAGTTTCTTCAGAAACTTTTTACACCTGCAAATAGATGTAATTTTAGAATTTAAATAAACGTATGCATAACATAATCTTTTGAAAATAAATAATATTTTTTATGAATATGGAAAACACGATTAAATAAATTTTAAACCACTTTAGATTCCATTTTTTTTTTAAAAAAAAAAAAAACTTTTCTTGCCATGAGGGATTTCAGAGATAAATTCTTTCCAAATAGGAGATACTGACACACCAAATTTATATCCAAGAAAATGGCAGAGTTTGTAGAGAGAGTTTTTAGAGGGTTTTTTTTTTTTACTCATGTGGTAATTCTTTTTCTACATGATGTCTGGAGAACAATTTATGTTCTTTTTCTTTTTCGATGTTGTTTTATTTTCTTTTTTCTCATTTTCCTGTGTTCAGTTTTTATATTTTTTTTTACAAAGTTATATTTTCTTAAGTTTTTTTATTCCTTTTCTTCTAGATCTGATCTGTGTTCTTTCAGTATTTTGGGAAAAAAATAGACCGAAAAGTCAACTTTTCTATAAGATAATAAAGCGTAGATAATAATATATTAAAACTTAGATAATACCGGATAAAGTTTTTTTTTTACCTTTAAATTTTTCTTTTTTCTTTAATAGTATATATTATCCTATTACAAATATTTTTTTAATAAATCAATTAATTCGATGAAACTCGTATTTGTGGGATTTTATCCAAGTTATAAATATAAAAAAATCTATATAAAGATAGCATACAGAAATAAAAGTAAATTTATTTTTAATAGAGCGGATTCTTTAGATAAAAATATATAAAGTTCACTGCCCGACTCTAGCTCAGTGGTAACGTGCGCCGTTGGTGACCTTAAGGGCCTAAGTTCGATCCGCTTGTGGCTTTGTTGTAGACAATATTTCAAAAAAAGAGGAACTCGATAGCGATTGTGATGTTTAACATCTTGCCTCGGGAGTCTCAGTACTTGGTGGGAGGTTTCCGGGTGTTCTCTTATACGATACCCCGCAAATGCGGCGTAATTCCATTAAAAATCCTTCCGGAAAGCACTACCGTCCCTCTTTAGCGACAAGGAGCCAAGTTAGACTTCTACCTACGGGTACTCCATCACAGCAGAAGATGCCGCTATATCTTTGCCCTACTTCCATGAAATCACACGGGTTTTTGGACTAGGTCTAGATGTTGTTGTCGACAAAGGACGAGTCGGCAAGATAGGAAACAACAACAACAAATTTTACTTTTATTTTATATATATTAATGAAAACTGATATTCTTGAACACACAGAAGATTCTTCTACCAAAATTAATACCACTTAAAAATCAAAATGTTAAATTTTGTAAAATAAAATTTAATTCATTTAGTTTACACTCATTCATATTTTATTTTGAGTATTAAAATTTTTCCTCCAACAGTTTAATTGATATCCATTAATGATTTTCCTAAGAGAAGGAACATTAGTAAAACATTTTGCATTTGTAGATACTGCAGCCAATTCTAATAAACTATCGGACAAAATTTCTCTTTTTAATAAGAATTAGACATGGAACTACTTTGGACCAAAGGACCAAAGTAGTTCCAAAAAGGACGATGCAACTAAATTACATGTGTACTAAAATTATCCGCATTCAAAGCTGCATAATATTTCTGTTTACATTTACACAATGAATAATATCAAGAACATAGCTAGCAGTAATAGTATAAACATTAACAGCTATTTCTAATACACTATTGAACTACGATTTTACTTGCCAATCAGAACTATAACACGAAAGTGCGCCAAAAAAAAAACCGATACAACTAAATTACTCCGAATATGTCTATTGATATGATCCATAGCTGTATAATATTTCTGTATACATTTACACAATAAACTAGATCAAGAACATCATATTCCCATCAAAACGAATAACAAGCAACATCAACACCATTTTTGGCTTTGGGTATTTAAATCACCATCAGCTCAATCTCCATCGATCTGGCGGAGATAGGGTTTATGATCTGAGGAATTTGGAACTTAATCCTTTCCATTAAAGATGGGGCGCCGTGATGAAGTGCCGCGGAATTGCTCTCCACTAAGACTTAGGGGCTCCAAATCAGCGTTCTGTCTAACCGACCTAATAGGGCTTAGCCAGCTTGATTTTAGCGCTATTCTTGCAGTGGGGGCTTTTGGAAGAGAGAGGTAAAGTCTTGGGATAAAGCGTTTCACACGAATTGCATGGAGAAATTTAACCACTTTTATAATAGGGAGTACTACTTCAATTTAAAAGGGAAGGTACACTATTCCTTGGTATTTCATTCTGCGTTCTTTTAAAATAGATTTTTGCATACGGGCTGTGGGGCGGGACTGTTTGTCTGATATCATACCACCAGTAATTTGTTGGAAAGGAAAGCATTCGATTTAAAATCGAAAATGGACGAAAGTAAACAAGTAATATAAAAAAAAAAATTTTAAGTTAATTCCTACTTTTTAAGTTGAAATTTTCCTCTTACATCTGGTGCCATCTATTGGTAGATACATGCAACTTAAATCTAAAAAAAAAAATGAAATTAATTAATTAAATATAATTAATGAATTAATATTTGAAAAAAAACTGTATTCACATCCAGTGTCATCCACTATAAGTTAAAATAAAAAAATGTATTTGAACTTGAGTGGATGAATAAAAAGTAATTTATGAACGATTGAAAATTTGAACAAGATGTATATAGGGAGAGTGTGAGCTAATAATAGAATTGAAAAAATAATTATTTTTCTTTCTGTGGTGGAAGACGCGAAACTGTTAGATCTTACACTTGGGGTGCCCTGATGGTCAATTGGCTAGCTCTCTGGCCTTTAGTAGCACAGACTTTAGGTTCGAATCATGGCGGGTCATGGATGTTTGTTAGTGGTTCGGTATCCACATTAAACTGTAGGTTCCGATCTAATTAGCCCAAAGTGGCTAATTAGCTTTTGTGGGAGTTTCGGGTGTGTCTATGTGCTGTTACAGGCGGTTGTAGGTGTTGCTAAATCTGTTGCATAACTGCTGTTCTAGTGGTAATTTTTCGTATTTTATGCGTTCGGTTTTAGAAAACAACAGCATGTCAAATGTTCAAATAATTCAATTGTTCTTATAAATATAGTGATTCCCAAATTGTCGAGCGTGAATCCTTATGGGTTACGAATGCGAGCAAAAGTATTTTATTTTACTTTAAAAGGGGAAAATAAACAATAATCTCTTTTAGCAAAAGAATAGCAAAACATTTCGAAAAGTTGGCACTAGCATTCATTATCAAAGATTTCAAAGTTATCAATAGTTCGCAATGTTATCCATTCGCAATTTTAAATGTAAAAACATTGTGGTTCTTGATGATGATTTATGTGAGAGTGACCATGATGATTTATATAAGAGTAATTTTGGTGATGATTTACGTCAGATGGTTGTTTTATCATCATTTGCCTGTTATAAAATAATTTGTTTAACATTTGATTTTATCAAAGCTAGTTTTGAATATAATATCAGGTTAAAAAATATTAAAGCCGACTTTTCTTAGACATGTTTATCGATACCGAAGTAAAAAAAATTTGATAAAGTGGTCAAATTAGATTTATATGAGATTTATGCCTTGATGATTTATGAATGAGCGATGTGGATGATGGTTTATATGAAATTGCTTATTTATTATTGTTTGATATTATCAATTCCTAAATTAAAACTAATTATTTAACATTTAATTTTTACTGAATTTTTTTAGTGCTATTCTTGCAATGAAGAAGTGTGAAATTGTATTGAGAAATTTAGAATTGTATTTGGTAATTTATTGAATCGTATTGAGAAATTTTTGCATTGTTGAGTAATTTAGTTGAATTGTATTGAGAAATTATTGCATTGTTGAGTAATTTAGTTGAATTGTATTGATAAATTATTGTATTGTTGAGTAATTTAGTTTAATTGTATTGAGGAATTTAGCCACTTTTATAATAGGGAGTACTGCGTCAATAAAAAAAGGGAGGGAACACCATTCTTTGGCATTTCTTCCTCTGTTCTTTTAAAATAGAATTGTGCATAGAGGTTGTAAACTGTAACTGCTTGGTTGATATCATTCCACCAGTTATTCGGTGGAAAGGTAAGCATTCGATTTAAAAACGGAAATGGACGAAAGGAAAAAAAAAGTTTTAACAGTTTCGCGTCTTACTTCAAAGAAAGAAAAAGATATTACACTTGGGGGAGGGTAGTTTTGTGGTATGTCTGAAGGCGAAGGAGCATGGTTGAAGGCCCATCCTTGTAATATCCTGGATAAATCTAAATTTGTTGCATATCTGTTGCTTACATTTCTGCTGCATATATGTTACTGCAAGGCGAAGCTTGAAAATCTTCATCATTACTTTTCATAGGTATACAATTATAAAACCCATTATAATTTAACTTTTTTATTAAAAACAAGTAATATAAAAAAAAATTAAGTCAATTCCTACTCTTTTTTCACTCTATTGCAAAAAGTCCTTTATAAATAATTTTCATTCATTTTTTTCAGTTTATCTGGTGCCATCTATTGGTAGATATATGCAATTTATATCTAAAAAAAAACTAAAATTAATTAATTAAATTTAATTACAGAATTAATATTTGAAAAAACTATATTAACATCCAGTGTCATCCACTACAAGTTAAAAAAAATGTATTTGAACTTGAGTGGAAGAATAATAAATATTTTATGAACGATTGAAAGTTTGAACAAGATATATATAGGGAGAGTGTGAGCTAATAGAAGGAATTGAATAAATTATACATTTTGCATTTTTGTTATGAATTTTTACTATTTGCATACATTTTTTTTATTTTTATTATGAGTTACAAATATTTTAAAATTCTTATTGGGCCAAATATTCCGGATTATTTTTTTAATTACAATGACTTCACCTACTCGTATTTAAATCTGCTAGTTTGCCGTTTAATCGTAAACGTACAAATGTTTTAAAGTGTTATTCGTAAAAGTCATTAAATATGCTGTTTTGCCGTTCAAGTTTACGGACGATTATGAACCCAAGTGAGTATGAAGGTAATGTGTATGAAGTAAAGAATACGCCTGTCTTTCGATTGGTAGCGCGAAGCCAACATGACTCCAACTTTGACGAATCAGATAAGCGTTAGTGAATGATTGACAGTAAAGGTTAATTCTTTCTAAAAATTGATTCATTTCAAAATTCTTGATTCATTTTTTTCAATCATTCTCGATCGCTAACCTGATTCGTCAAAGTTTACGTCCCGTTAGCGTCCCATTGCCAATGGAAATGCACCTTTAGATTTAAAATGTAGCTTTTATTATTATACTTAACTATGTATATTTAATTGTATTTTCTGAATTATACTTTTGTTGCAATCTTTATGCAATCTCTTTGCAAATTTATGATATTTTAATTTATTTTAATATTTTATCAATAATAGAAATACTTTTATATTGTTAAAATGAATTTTAAAATTTTGAAAAAAAAATTGAATAATGCAGATAATTTGACATATGCGTAGGAAACACGCATGTAGTAACAACTTCATTTTATTTAAATATTTCATTTATATACTAGAAATTTCTTCAAAAATTACCGAATTAGGCTTTTAAAATTTCTTTTCGACTCCAGATTCATCTCTTTTACTTTGAATTCAAATATTTCAATATAACATCTAAAGAATTATTTAAAAATAAATAAATACATATTGACTTGATATTCTATTTAAATCATTCATACAATATTTGGAATGATATTATAAATATTTCTTGTCTGAACAAAACACTTATAAAGTTTTTCTATGTATTTTTCATCTTTTGCTAATGTTTTCTAATTCATTTTACACTCTGAATCATAGTCATCGTTTTTTTTTTTTATAACATTCCTGATTTGATGCTTTATATTTAATTCTGAAACAGCACAAAAATTGACAGTAAATATTACGTTAAAAATCTACTAAATGTATAATAATAATGGTGTGTCAAAATGCTTAAACTAATATAAACGGTGCTAAAATACTATTGGCAATAAATCCGGAATAAAATATTCCCCACATTTCAATTTCTAAAACGCACCATAAACTCATATCAGTAAAAGTGCAGGTGGTTTAATAACAAATTTCCATTTTAAATGATTAAATAAAAATTAAAAAATGCTAGATAAAATATTCTAGGAAATGAACACATATTTGTACGTATTATTTGCTGCTTTAAATTAAATATATTCTAGCCATTATATATATTAGATAACATTACAATAATTCCACCACAATTTTAACCAAATAATCATCGTAAATCATTCATAATGTTGTTCCATTATACGCAATTGTAAACAATGGAATGTTAAAATGTAACAGCCACTATTCCAAATAAATCCTACAATCTTTCAAGTTTTAAATTTTCCAAAACAAAATTTCTGTATATTTTAAATAGAACTGTTATTCCCTTAATGAACACAATACATCTTCTTCTAATGAACAAATACACAATACATCTCTTTTCATTCTGAATTTACCATGGATGGTTACATACGTGATAACAATATATGTATATTTTTAAAATCTGTTTTAAACTAAATAATGTTTTCCTATTAAAGTTTTAGTAAAATATGGTTCTTGTTTTGAATCGCTAGTATACTTAAAAAAAAATGGAATTTAACATTTTATATTTTCGATTAAATTGAATTAAAATTATGTTCGATATTTATTAGGTAATTATAACACTAAATAATAAATTAGTTATTACAGACACTCACACACCACACTCCCAAACACATATATTTCTGATTCGCTGATTATGAGCAATAAAAGAATAAAATCTAAAGTATTGTAAAAAAGTCATTTACGCATTTAATACAAATATGGAGATATTTTTCTCATGATATAAATTTATGTATTTTAGCTTAGCTTAAAAATGGAGAAACTTTATTAATCATTACTATTAAATATTAGAAAGCTACTTCCCAATCTTTTATTTACTCTTGTTTTTTTAAATCCATTTGTTAAAACAAACATTTATTTATTAGCTTAAAAATGGAGAAACTTTATTAATCATTATTATTAAATATTAGAAAGCTGCTTCCCAATATTTTATTTACTCTTGTTTTTTAAATCCATTTTTAAAACAAACATTTATTTATTAGCTTAAAAATGGAGAAACTTTATTAATCATTATTATTAAATATTAGAAAGCTGCTTCCCATTTTATTTACTCTTGTTTTTTAAATCCATTTTTAAAACAAACATTTATTTATTAGCTAAAAATGGAGAAACTTTATTAATCATTATTATTAAATATTAAAGCTGCTTCCCAATATTTTATTTACTCTTTTTTTTAAATCCATTTGTTAAAACAAACATTTATTTATTAGCTTAAAAATGGAGAAACTTTATTAATCATTATTATTAAATATTAGAAAGCTGCTTCCCAATATTTTATTTACTCTTGTTTTTTTAAATCCATTTGTTAAAACAAACATTTATTTATTAGCTTAAAAATGGAGAAACTTTATTAATCATTATTACTAAATATTAAAATGCTTCCCAATATTTTATTTACTCTTGTTTTTTAAATCCATTTGTTAAAACAAACATTTATTTATTAGCTTAAAAATGGAGAAACTTTATTAATCATTATTATTAAATATTAGAAAGCTGCTTCCCAATATTTTATTTACTCTTGTTTTTTAAATCCATTTGTTAAAACAAACATTTATTTATTAGCTTAAAAATGGAGAAACTTTATTAATCATTATTATTAAATATTAGAAAGCTGCTTCCCAATATTTTATTTACTCTTGTTTTTTTAAATCCATTTGTTAAAACAAACATTTATTTATTAGCTTAAAAATGGAGAAACTTTATTAATCATTATTATTAAATATTAGAAAGCTGCTTCCCAATATTTTATTTACTCTTGTTTTTTAAATCCATTTGTTAAAACAAACATTTATTTATTAGCTTAAAAATGGAGAAACTTTATTAATCATTATTATTAAATATTAGAAAGCTGCTTCCCAATATTTTATTTACTCTTGTTTTTTTAAATCCATTTGTTAAAACAAACCTTAAAAATGGAGAAACTTTATTAATCATTTTATTAAATATTAGAAAGCTGCTTCCCAATATTTTATTTACTCTTGTTTTTTTAAATCCATTTGTTAAAACAAACATTTATTTATTAGCTTAAAAATGGAGAAACTTTATTAATCATTATTATTAAATATTAGAAAGCTGCTTCCCAATATTTTATTTACTCTTGTTTTTAAATCCATTTGTTAAAACAAACATTTATTTATTAGCTTAAAAATGGAGAAACTTTATTAATCATTATTATTAAATATTAGAAAGCTGCTTCCCAATATTTTATTTACTCTTGTTTTTTTAAATCCATTTGTTAAAACAAACATTTATTTTTATTAGCTTAAAAATGGAGAAACTTTATTAATCATTATTATTAAATATTAGAAAGCTACTTCCCAATATTTTATTTACTCTTGTTTTTTTAAATCCATTTGTTAAAACAAACATTTATTTATTAGCTTAAAAATGGAGAAACTTTATTAATCATTATTATTAAATATTAAAAAGCTGCTTCCCAATCTTTTATTTACTCTTGTTTTTTTAAATCCATTTGTTAAAACAAATGCAAATAATGATCTTCTCTTACACTTAAAAAAATTACCTGAATAATTTTTTTTTTACTAAATTTTTACAGTTTTTGAAAACTAAACTTGAGTTTGTGTTATTATCTTATGTCTTGAATAATTGTTTTCTAATACAACGATAACTTATTTGAATATGTATTTATACTACTGTGTTTATAATTATTATGTAAATCAAAATTTCCTAAATAGGTTTTTGATTAAAATTGATTAATTTAATTCATAAATCAATTACGAAGAAATATTTTTATCGGGTCGCATATAAACTCAATCTGGAGGAAAACTGTTTATTTGTATCTATTTCTTACATGAGTATTGTGGTTGTCTGGTGACCAAGTGACTAGCGATTTGGCCTTTGGTATCACAGGCTTCAGACTCGAAACCTGGCATTGGCATGGATGTTTGTGAGTGGTTCGGAATCCACTTTAAACTGTAGGCCCCTGTCTGTTTAGCCGTCGTGTGCTCACGATAACCGTAGAGCGACAAACTAAGTCAAACCTACATAAATATTGTAACATACGTAGTAATTTGTAACATTTTGATTAATAGATATAAATTCCCTTTTTTTAAATAAATAATGGCAAGGTAAAGAATGAAAAATGAATTTCGAATGCATTCTTTAAAAAAAAAATATTGTAATTAAATAAATATATTATTAATAAAGAAATAATAATAAAAATTATTAAACTTAATTAATAATATATTCAGCTGTTCGATTGAGAATTGCTATTTGCATTCAGTTTTACCATTAATGATTTGATAAGTATATCAAGATTATAGCGCAATGAAATGCTATCTATTTACAGTTTTCTTTTATATGTGTAGCATCAAACAATCACTGTGAATTTAACTTAAAACAACACAAATTTATATTAAATTTTAAATATTTGTATCTATAGAGAAAATTATTATTCAAAGATAATCCTAGACCACGATATTGCATTTAAAAGAATTAATTTAAAATAATACAAAACAAACGATTCTGGATTCATCCATGCAATTTAAAAAAGATTCTAATGCTATACGATATATATCAACTCCCACACACTGAAATAAATTTGGTGTTCAAAATTTGAACTCTGTGGGAATTTAGTTTCATACCACAGGAGTATTTTGCTAAAATCTTGGAAAGTTTTCGGCAGAGCAACACCTTTGCATCACGCAATTATCATAAATATTCATGTTCTGAAACTAGTTGAACTAAACTAGTTGAAACTAGTTGTTAAGAAGATGCATGTCTGCAGGCGGGGACATTTTAGCATCTTGAAAAATGCAGATAACCTATAATCTATACCAGGAGAAATATTTTTAATTGTAGGGAAATAAAATGTTCGGTAGAATCCTATATATTCATTGTTGACATTGAATCCATTACAAATGAATAAATTAAAGACCTATATATATGTAATCTTGTTTTTTACGTGTATTAACACTGTTTCTAGAGGAATTGAGATAAATAATACTTTCGTTAGAACTCTCAAGTATATATATATACAAGTATATATATACAAGTATTATATATATATATACATACATATGCTACTCTCTCATATAATATATGAGAAAATTTAAGTAATTTCATTTGATGAGCTTAGTAAAAGATGTTTAATTTTCATTTCAAATCCATTATATTTATCCATTAAATATTTATTAAATATACAATGGATTTGAATTAATGAAGAAAATACTTTGTGTTGTTTGTAGTTTCGTTAAGAAAATATAAACTATTGATATAAAATATTCAATAAAATAAAAAATAATAATTAAAATAAACTGTCGTTTAGGAAAATAAAAGCACATAATATATAAGTATTGATAAAAGAAGTTATTAAAAATTATCCCAATGAAATTTTCAAAACAACTACTAATAAATTTGAATTTGAAGACACTAATATTAATTAATTGTTGCATTCATTTTTTTGGCCTTATAAACCTGCTAATCAGTTAGCAATTTTTCAAGCTAAACACTATTTGACGTGACAACGTTATTTTCTACAAAAGAGGGAATGGCACACTTTTAGATATTTTAGACATTTGTAGCGTTCCTTTTATTGTCATTGTAAGAAAAAAAAATAAAAATCTATAATTTCACTACTAGTGAGAACAAAAAAACACTTGATATTCTTTTTTTCTTT
This sequence comes from Caerostris darwini, assembly GCA_021605075.1. Classification (NCBI taxonomy): domain Eukaryota; kingdom Metazoa; phylum Arthropoda; class Arachnida; order Araneae; family Araneidae; genus Caerostris; species Caerostris darwini. Next base: position 157,578 of record BPLQ01001613.1, read on the forward strand.
TTTTTTTTTTTTTTTTTTTTTTTTTATTGCATGAAACATTGTTCAATGTTAGAAATGAATTCGCGCATATCTAGATTTGTCATTTGATGTCTAACTGTTTGGCTGAATATCATTCGCCATTAATAAAACAAAGTTTTAGTAAATTATTTTACATAAAAACATACAAATTATAACTTAATAACCAAATATGAAAATATATAAAAAAAACCTTTTAATACATGCATACGTATAGTAAGGGAAGAAATGGCTTAAAGTCCTTAAATTTACATATTAAGGGATCCGTATACAAATACATTTAAAGATCTAAGACTCGTAACAAGACGATTTAACTAACTCATTTACAGGACGACATACAAGAATAAATAGAAATTCACTTAGTAATTGCTCTTTATGGGTAATGTCATATTCTTTGAATTGCATAAAATTAATTTTTTTTTATTTGTATACTATGTTGGGGCATGTTGGCCGATTGACTAGCGTTCTGGACCCCTGTGCCATGGATCTTTGCAGTGGTGTGGAATCCACTTCACACCGAAGGTCCCGGTCTAATATGACTGTAAAGCGTTGGGGATAAAAGAGTAGAGCTGATAACTCTCCGCCGCTTTCCCCGTAAATCTCCTGTCTCGAAATCTGCCAATAGGCAGACAGCCTTGGCATATCATAGGGCTGTTGCACCAATGAAGAACAAGTATACTGTATTAGAAAAAGAGAGTATTGCAGAATATTGTGTTCTAAAAAAAAATTCCGATTCTTCAATTATGTTTGAAGGAAACCAGCGTGCATGAATCAATACAAAAAAAATTAAGATAACAGAATTAGCTTTTCCAATTCTAAAAATTAAAGAAAAAATCGGTATTTTATATTCTTTCTTTAAATACTGTTTAAATATTATTCATAATACAATGATTAATATAAATCCCAGTATATACGTAATAATGAAAATACATACTTATTAATTAGGGTACTTACTTAGAGTCGTTACCCTCATTTTTAACAAAGGCAATTCATTTTCCACTGTAAAAAATTACTCAACAACAATAAAAAGATTTGTTAACAACTAAACAAAGCTCTTCAAGATCCACCCTCCAACCTTCAAGCAAATCCTGAAGATCTTCGTACCACATTTATAATGAACTTCACCTATGTGGTCCCATTACTACAGCCTTCCTTACATGTGACAACGACCGCCAATCTACGACTTCCCTAAACATGTCGTCCATTAATCACAACACTAGAGGGTGGCTCACTTGAAACTTTGCCAACCACCAAGCTCCGGAAGCGGAAAAACTACTGTCTCCAGAAGTCGTCTGGCAACCACCAGTTGTTCCTGTTGGTGGGACTCCTGTTGCTCCACTGTCTGCTCACATGAAACTGGTCAATTTGTATGGGGTCTTCGTCTTTTCATCGACCCCCGAAGACCAGAAGACGGATTGGTTTGGGGATTGTTGGAACGTGTCCAAATGGCATCAAGTATGGATGGATCGCTTGATGTCTTTCGGAATATATTTGGAATGATGCTTTTGGTTTATTTGAGATTTATGTGGATGTTTTTCCATACAAAGATCTGGCGTTATAAATCTCTTTTGTGTTGTGATTTAGCATTGAATAGAAATGGAACATTAGAACAAAATACATAATTTTGTGATTTTAACAATCGTTCGATGTCTTTCGGAATACATTTGGAATAATATAACATTGCTTTTGGTTTATTTGAAATTTATGTGGATGGTTTTTTCAATATAAAGATTTGGCGTTGTCTAACTTTTTGTGTTGTGATTTAGCATTGAATAGAAATGGAACATTAGAACAAAATACATAATTTTGGGATTTTAACAATTTCGAAATATTCTTGGAATGATGTGGTATTGCTTTCGGTTTATTTGAGATTTATGTGGATGTTTTTTCAATGCAAAGAGTTGGCGTTGTGTATCTTTTTGTGTTGTGATTTAGCAGTAGCTAAGAATGGCAAAATTCAAATATTATCCAAACAGTATACATAATTTTGGGATTTTAACAATTTAGGGATATTTTTGGAATGATGTAAAATTGCTTTTGAAATTGTCATTGCCTTTTTGGTTTATTTGAAATTTATGTGGATGCCTATTCCATTCAAAGATTTGCCGTTGTAAATCTCTTTTGTGTAAAATAAGCATAATATACTTTTAGTTTTGTCTTCGTATTCATGTTATAAGTTTTTTTCCCCGAATGTTCATATCATCGAGCTAAATGAAGCTAGTGGATAACACATGGTTTTTCAAAATAAAAGAACTTTATTGATACATAGCAAATGGAGCCGAAAAGAAAGCTTTCGTGTATATGCAAGAGGAATCCATAGGGTAAAAAATACTCCATTGGGTTCCAGGAAGTTGGATGTAGTGTCTTGTTGATTCTTTGGACTTAACCCTGCAGATGACACCTTTAGATGTATTCGTTAGAAAATGCGGTGGCAAAATTTAAGTGCAAAAAAGTGTAAAATTCCAATCGTGGTGCATCCTACGTAAAGCTAAATATGTTATATAACTACCATTTTTAGTGTCAAAGCGTCTGCCATAGGATAATTGCATGTTGATATTACTTACAATAATTAAATCAAATAATTTAAATGAGTCATAATTTAAATAAACTATCGCAATGAAAACTTATTTAAAAAAATTAAAATACATATTATACGACGATAAATTTAGAATGTGTTTACACATGAACTTAAAATATATAGTAAAATTATGCTGCATTCATGGCAGTTAAAAAAATCAATTATTAAAATTTGATATTAGTTTAATTTATTTATAAGCATGTAGATGATTTTTTTTTTGAAGAACTAATTTTTTATTTAATAATGCATTGTTTATTTTTTGCATTAATCACTTATGTTTTTATGAATTTAATGCTACATTATTAAATTATAAGTGGATCTATTAAATCATATATATTTCTATATGTGATTATTATATATTCATTGTACTGAGATTTATGATAACTTATGCTTTCTTCATAGGGGCCTGATGGCCGAATGGCTAGCGCTCTGGCGTTCGGTACCACAGGTATCGGGTTCAAATCCCGGCATTGCCCATGGGTGTTGTAGTGGTTCGGAATCCACTTTAAACCGTAGGTCCCAGTCCTAAAAGGACCGTAGAGCGTTGCGGGGGCATTGTTACTCCGCGTCCGTGGCTTACCATCAAGTTGCACGCGCCTCCTGGGTGATGCAAAGGGAGTAACATCGGTGCAGCCCTTACGGCGAAGATCACGGTCTATTTGCCAGCTGTATTAGAAGAAAAAAAAAATGCCTTCTTCATTGTAGATGAGTTTATTTTATAAAAGTGTTTCTCTAAAGTGTGAAAAGGTGATATTTTTTCTGTAATACAGATTGATTTCTTCTGTAAAGCAGAATAAAAAAAAAATATTATTAATTTAAACCCCATCTGATGTTTTAATTGGTTTTTATTATTGCTCTAATGCAGCTGGCAATACAAAGATAGTTAATCTTTATGCTACTAGCAAGAGCTGAACCTCTGTTACTTATTTTCTACGACCTAGGGGGCACGTGTAGCTTGAAGGTATGCTACGGACGCGAGTAACTCGACCACCACAACGCTCTACGATCATGTCAGACATGGAACTACGGCTTTAGGTGGATTCTGAACCACTACAAACATATATGGTACCTGTGGTACCATATGAAACATATATGAAACCTGTGGTACCGAGCGCCCTAGCCATTGGGCATCAATTATTTAATCGGTTTCTTATCCCAAATTTGCGGCCTAATTCAAATAAATATCACATATTTATTTGTAAATACCACTAATATCTGTTCATGTATACTACAACAAATTTCTATTTCGAAAAGGAATAATATATTTTATGTTAGTTAAATCTAGTTTTGTGTAAACAAAACCAAGATTTTTCAGAGTAAAATATAAGATCCTTATTTTTTTTATGTTGTTGATTTGAATTGTCAATCTAGCAAATTGCAAGTTTTTGCCTCATAATACACTCATGTCCATAAATTAAGGATAATGAAGTTCAGGCAAAGAAAAAGGCAGAAGCAAAACAAATTTGACTTATTTGTAAAGTCTATTTATTAAACAAAAGGTAAAGAGAAAAAAAGATGCTATGTGTTTGACATAATTAATAAAAATTGCGATTTTTACTCCCTGGAGCAAATTTCAAAAAAGAACCTATTTACAAAAAACAGTATAACATGGTTAGTATGATGGTTAATATGGAGTATGTCTCCCGGACGATGCAATACAGGCCTTACAACGCCTAGGCATGCTGAGTATCAAATTATAAATCTGATCTTGGGGAATATTACACCACTCATCAAGCAATGCCCTCCGAAGTTCCGGTTGACAGGTGGGAGGGGGTTGACGGGCTGCAATTCGTCGGCCAAGCATATCCCAAACATGCTCTATTGGATTTAAGTCCGGTGAGTATGCTGGCCAATCCATACGGGTGGTATCCTCCAATTGAAGGCATTCGTCTACAATGTTTGCACGGTGAGGACGGGCGTTGTCATCCATAAACAGAAATTCAGCACCCATGGCGCCCCGAAACAAACGTACATGTTGTTCCAGAATGACATCCCGATAGATGTGGCCTGTCATCGTTACACTCTGAACATGCAGGTCAGTTCTGGAACCAAGAATAATTCCTCCCCAAACGAGCCATCCTGCACCCTCGTAACGGTGTCGTTCAATGGTGTTCTCTTGGTGGTAACGCTTGGTGGTACCTGGTGCTCTCCATATGAAAGTCCGGTGAGAATCAGACTGCAAACTAAACCTGGACTCGTCGGAAAACATCACACAAGACCACTGTTGCGGTGTCCACAATGCATACTCCAGGTTAATCGCAGGCGACAGTGAGTTGCGGTAAGTGGAGCACATCTGACAGGCCTACGAGCATATAGACCAATGTGCCCTAAGCGTCTGTACACGGTCTGCCTTGAAACTGTCGTACCGGTAGCTGAAGAGAGCTGACGAGACAGGTCTGATGCTGTGCTCCGTCTGTTTCTTTTGGCAGTAATTGCTAAATACCGGTCCTCATTCGGCGTTGTAACTCAGGGGCGACCTGTGCTGTAACATCTATTCACATTATCATCATCTTGGAATCGTTGCCAAAGCCTGGAAATGACACTATGGGCGATTCCAAGTTCCTCGGATACTTCCAGCTGGGTACGTCCACATTCCAGTCGTCCGATAATTCTACCACGTAAAAAATCCTCCAAATGCTTCCTTTGTGCCATAACTATGCGGTTATTGCACTGAGAGGCTTTTAAAGCGCTTATGAACAATTTTACTTCTTTGCCACCATTCCTTATATACCCCTCTCTTACACTCTCGTCATTGTGACGTACTATCCGCGCCATCTGGTGGTTTCCTGTAATTTGCATATTCTTCTTCAAGATGTGTGTGTGATAATTCTACAGGTGAAATTTTTATTTTAGAGTTCAATTTCTGAATTATGCTTAATTTATGGACATGATTGTACATTGAGAATAGCTAATATTTATTTCCTTTTATACCATTTAAAATTGTTTAATTTTTACTTCCCCTTTTTAATTATATATTTCTATAACAGCTTTTTTAACCTACCCTTATCTTTCAAATCCAATATTTATAATGGCATAAACATGATAAAGTGAAATAACGTGAATGGATAAATTAATTTCTTTTTTCTTTTGTCACATCAGTTAATAATCTTTTGCCATCTAACTGGTATTGTTTTGGCTTTTCTCTTCCTATGTATGCAACATTTTTCATTAGACCGTTTATTGTTTCTTTAGTCATATTACAGATAAAAAATATTTAATAACTCGCAGAAGTTAATACGTACTAAGTTTGTAATTAAGAAGAAAGTAAATCATGTAAGATCGAATTTTGCTTAACAGCAAAAGATTTCTATCAACTTAATTAGTGAAATTCTCTCAATATTCATATACAGATGTAATATAATATTTATGTATGTATAAGAGGAACCATTAAATAAGAAAGATTTCTTATTTTCAAGAAGAATTATGTTAACAACTTTAACAAAAATGCTTTAAAAAAATAAAAATTCTGCAATTGAATAAACGTCTTTTTTTATAAAAGAAATCTGTAAGTTTAGTTTTATATCTGTAAGAAATCTGTAAGTTAAGTTTTCGAAAATTCAGAAATTTTGCAAATTTCTCATGATGAATAACTAATATTTTAAAGTTTATATGTTCTTATCAAATTCTTTATATTAATAACTTTAAATGATTTTTTGTATGTAAGTAACTTCTATTTTTAAAATACAGGATAATTTATTTAATACAAAAATTTTTTCATATTATTAATTGATGAGTTTTTAAGAAAATATCCAGACAAAGGAAATTAATTACTACACGCATTTGTAGTTCTTAAAACTCTCATTTTATACAAATTAAAATATAATAAAAAATTATAAAAAATAAAAATTATTATTATTATTAAAAATATTAAAAATATTGTTGATTTAATAATTAACTCAAATCTTTCAAAATATACACACATTTTTTATAGTATTTCTGTGTAATGCCAGTTACATTTTAGAAAATATTTTCATAAAATATAAAAAAGGGTTTTTTTAAAAAATTATTTTAGTGTTCAAAGAGAAAGAAGGATAATAAAAATTAATGCATCAAATTTTATTAATCCGCTTTTCTTTTTGTACTTTAAAAGCAAGCATTTTTTTGGAAAAAAAATCCATTAAAAATTATAAAACAACCTTAAAAGACATCAAAGAACACGTAACTAACATATTCAACAAAGTGAAAAGACAAAAAGAGAGATAAATAGGGAAATATTGTTTAAAAATTAATCAAATAATAATTTTTTTTTCCTTCTTTATAAATTTCGAGGGAAAAATTTAATATTTAAATAACTTTTTGATTTTAATAAATACAAATATTTGTACGAAATTTTTTTACACAATTTTTTAATAAAATGTGCGTAATGTTACAAATTTTAAAAATAATGTTAAATAACGTTTAAAAAATTAATCAAGTATTAATTTTTTTCTTTTTATAAATTTCGAGAATAAAATTTAGTATTTAAATATCTTTAGATTTTAATAAACACCAATATCTGTACGATATTTTTTTGAACACAATTTTTCATAAAATGTGCTTAAAATTGTTTATTTGACTAAAACTACATACACTTTTATTATTAAATAAAGATAAATACGTATATTAAATGAATATATTCAGGCAATGGAGCGGCATGACACAGGTTTTCAAATTATGAAGCTTATTAGAAATTAGAAAACGGATTTGAATTCTTATATTTAGCCTGAATTTAAGACTAAATTCAGCCTATAGACATATCATGATACTAGTAATCTTGATAAATCTAAAGGCTGAAATTCCATCATATTGCATTCATATTGGAAGGGCACATGTGTAAAATGTTGGAGACATTCATTCCAAATTGCATTGCCACCAGGATACAGTACTGAATCACTAAACAGTAGTTCCTTTGAAGATGATCAACGAAGAAATTTTTATGGATCAATAAATGTAGAGGTAAATATCATTGATTGGTAAAAATATTTTAGAAAATATTTCTATCATAAAAAAACTCAATTTCAAGTTTATTTTTAAAAATATTACTAACCAGCAAAGAACACAATGGCGAAAATCGGTGCATTGAATTTTACCAATTCTTTTTTTCCTCTGTACCTTTACTCTTTTCCTTGTCAAGGATACAGGACCGAATCATTAAAACAGTAGTTCCTTTGAAAACGATCAACAGACACCGTTTTATGGATCAAAAATGTAGAGGTAAATATCCTTTATAGTAAAAATATTTTTAAAATATTCCCTTCTTAAACAAACGCAATTTCAACTTTATTTTTAAAAATACTACCAGCAAATAATACAATGACTGCAATCGATGCATTGAATTTTACTAATCCATTTTCCTCTGTACCTTTTTTTGAAGTAAAGGTACAGATAAAAATTGTTTTTGAATTACTTTTTCTTCAAAAATAATTACAATTTGATTATAATTTGAATTACTTTTTCTTCCTGTCATAATGATACAGGACTGAATCATTAAAACAGTAGTCACTTTGAAAATGATCACCAAATAGAGTTTTATGGATCAAAAAATGTAGAGGTAAATATCATTGATTGGTAAAAATATTTTAGAAAATATTTCTCTCATAAAAAAACGCAATTTCATAAACTTGAAATTGCGTTTTTTTACGTTTGCTACTACTATCCCCTGAAATCGGTGCATTGGATTTTACTAATCCATTTTCCTCTGTACCTTTACATCAAAAGCAATTTTTCTTTGAAACAAAAAAAAAAAAAGCAAAAAATATAATAACGCACCCACAACGAGAACATCAGTACCAGAGAACACATAAATACCAACAAAAAGAAATAAAAAACAAATAAAAAACATACTACAGAGAAGGAGCGGTTTGAAAAATGGATCAACAAATAATCAACAACGACAGTTTTACGGGTTAAAAAACGTAGAGGTAAACAGCATTTATTGTAAAAGTATTTTGAAAAATATTTCATTCATTCATTACTAAACGTTTCATATTGATAATTGTTTGAATATCATTGAATTTATTGAATATCATTGATTAATAAAAATATTTTCACCATAAAAAAATGCAATTTCACGTTTATTTTTAAAAATACTACTGTCCCGCGAAGAATACAGGATATAGGACTGAATCATTAAAGCAGGTTCTTTTAGAAAATGATCTACAAACACAGTTTTATGGATCCAAACAGTAGAGGTAAATATCATTGATTGGTAAAAATATTTTAGAAAATGTTACCCCTATAAAAAAACGCAATTTCAAGTTTATTTTTAAAAAATACTTCTATCCCGCGAAAAATACAATGGTTAAAATTGGTGCATTGGATTTTACTAATCCATTTTCCTCTGTACCTTTACATCAAAAACAATTTTTCTCTGTAACCAAAAATAAAAAAGCACGAAAAAAAATAATAACACACCCACAACGAGAACATCAGTACCAGAGAACACATAAATACCAAAAAAACCAAGCAAAAACAAATAAAATATAGTACAGACGAAGCTCGGTTTGAAAAATGCGGGAGCCTTAATAATCGGGCAAGGTAGAGCGAAAAGTCGCCAGTTGGCGCTACTCTCTCTCTCTCTCACCTTATCGATTCGATGGAAGAGGTTGCATCCCTGTGCTCTCCGGCATCCTTCTCCTGATGGGGACGTTAGACGCAAGTGGGGACCGGAAGAAGCGCTGATCACGGCCCACCACCAGTCGCAGCAGCAACACCGCCCGAACCGGAACTGAACTGGTTGAGAACCGCTTTGCTAGAACCGGTTGGGAAAAGCGCGCCAAGTTTGAATTGCGATGGAGGGGGATAAAAAGAAAGATGTGGAGGAAAAGAAGAAGGACGTAGGGGACTGCGAGAAGGGGGAGTGTGAAAAAGTTTCGAAGGGGCCCGCGAAAGAAGGGGCCCCCATTGCCGAGTCTGAGCCCGCAACGACCGGTGAAAAAGAGAGGAAAGATTCGACCACCGAGTCTCTGATTGCAGGTAGGAATTGTTTGGGATGACATTGCTTGCTGATGAAAATATTTGATCATTTTTATCTATGTAGAATTACTTTTAATGTATTGTGGTATGTTTATGTCATGCACGTGACACGCATATTAACGTTTATTTATTTTTTGGATGTTTTGATATTCATGCATTTCTCGTTACAGTCGTTATTTGACTTGAATCCTAAAATCAATCATTATTTGACTTATTGTCTAATGAGTCATATATGAATAAAAATATTTCATTGTAGTAAATATAGTTATAATTACTCTGCTAATATTAATTTAGTACCGAAATTTAAATTGCTATATATTGAAAAAGGGACACTATAATCATTTCAATATTGATGAGTGATTGATTTGTAGCTTTATCAAATGCCATTAATACGAAAAAATTATTACATAATTTTTAACCTGATATATTTTGTTTATGTTATTAATATGGGTATTTTTTGTGTAATTCAGTAAATATTAATGATACAAAACAGTTAGAAGATTCAAATAGTGAATAAATATTTAACGAAAAACAACAATAATTTTTGTGCTTTTTGCGTTAATTATTATTTTTATTTATAAAGCATTTAACTTCCAATTTTCCTATAGACTAATAGAAAAAAATATATAAAATTTTTTATGTATATATATATATATATATATATATGTATTTCTAATTTTTAAAATACATATTTAATTCGAAATACAGAGTTTGAAAAGGATTTTTAAAATTGCATCATAGAAGTTACCACATAAAGTATGATATAATTCGTTGTAGAATAAAATAGAGCAGAATTTTTTATGTTGTATAAAAATGACTGAACGTAATTAAATATTTAATTCGGTATAGTAAAAAAACAATTTCCTTAAAATGTTCAGAAATAATTTCTTCTAGATATTTTTTTTTTTTTGCTTGGGGAATTTATGAATATATTACATAAATTCAAGTTTGCTTTAATACGTTGTAGATGTACTTTCATGTATTTTTCTATTTCGCTACTTAAATGCTGAGTTATAATTTCTTGTCAAATTATTTGTATTGTATTTTTATTTCTAACATTAATAACTCCAAAAAATATTTAACTATCAAGAAACTATTTTAAAAAAACTATTTAAAAATCCAAAATTATATTATGATGTGTCCCCAAACATAAATATTTAAAAATTTAAAAATAAAAAATAATTATATTATATATTTTTTGGTGTTTTGTTAAGGTTGCTAATAGTTGAAAATTTATTTATCTAAATATTGCACCTCAAATTATGCATTTTTTGTAGAAATAAAAGTTACTCAAATCACGAACACTAATATCACTAATAATTTACGTACTTCGGGATTTTCATATATAATTTCGTGATATTTTTTTATAGTTTTATATACATTTGAGTAAAAATTACTACTCAGAAATATTTTATAATTTTTTATAGTAAATATCCTGTTCAGAAAAGTACAGAAATTTAAGTTATATTAAATATTCATTAATTTTATCAATATTTAAGAAATGATAAAAATATTAAAATTTTGCAGAAATTAAATTTTCACATTTGATTTATTATTTGAGTTTTTCAAACAAAAAAAAATCTTGATTTATTTCTAAAAATGCAAATTGTACAAATGGGAATCATTTATTATATAAACTGTAATCTTCTAGACATGTTAAGTAAAAAAACATCGATAAGTTTAATACTAATAACAGCAATATTTTATTAAATTATTCATATAAAGCATAATTGTATAAATAATATGTATGCATAAAAATATCTCTTTATCATATAATATTGATATATATATATATATATACACTGAAGTGACAAAAGTCATGGGATACCTCTTAATATCGTGTCGGCCCTCCTTTCCCCCAGCGAAGTGCTGCAACTCGACGTGGCATGTACTCCACAAGTCGTTGGAAGTCTTCTGTAGGAATATTAAGCCATGCTGTCTCGATAGACGTCCATAATTGTGAAAGCGTTGATGGTGCAGGATTTTGGGCACGAACAGACCTCTCGATGATGTCCCATAAATGCTCGATGGGATTCATGTCGGGCGATCTAGGTGGCCAGATCATTCGTTGGAATTGTCCAGAATGTTCTTCAAACCAATCGCGAACAGTTGTGGCACGGTGACATGGCGCATTGTCATCCATAAAAATCCCATCGTTGTTTGGGTACATGAAGTCCATGAATGGCTGCAAGTGATCTCCAAGTAGCTGAACATAAGCATTTCCAGTCAATGTTCGGTCCAGTCGCACCAGAGGACCAAGTCCATGCCATGGTAAAACAGCCCACACCATTACGGAGCCACCACCAGCTTGAACAGTGCCTTGCTGACAGTTTGGGTCCATGGCTTCGTGTGGTCTGCGCCACACTGGAACCCTACCATCAGCTCTTACCAACTGAAATCGTGACTCATCGGACCAGGCCGTGGTTTTCCATTCATCTAGGGACCAACCGATATGCTCACGTGCCAACGAGAGTCGCTGCAAGCGATGTCGTTCTGTCAGTAAAGGCACTCGAGTCGGTCTTCTGCTGGAATAGCCCAAGAAAGCCAAATTTCTCCGCACAGTTCTAACAGACAAGTCCCTTGTACGTCCCACATTGATTTCTGCGGTTATTTGACGCAGTGTTGCTTGTCTGTTAGAATTTACGACTCTTTGCAGACGTCACTGGTCTCGGTCGTTAAGCGCAGGCGGTCGACCACTACGCTGTCCATGGTGGGATGTTATGCATGAGATTTCATACTCTCGGCACACTCTTGACACAGTGGATCTGGGAATGTTGAATTCCCTAACGATTTCCGAAATGGCATGACCCATGCGTCTAGCTCCAACTAACATTCCGCGTTCAAAGTCTGTTAATTCCCGTCGTGCGGTCATCATCACGTCAAAACCTCTTCACATGAATAACTTGAACATAAATGAAAGCTCTGCGAAAGCACTGCGCATTTATACCTGTTCTACGCGATGCTACTGCCATCTGAAAATTTGCATATTGCTATCCCATGACTTTTGTCGCTTCAGTGTATATATCAAATGAATCGTACTTTACTGAACCTCGAGATTTTTTTTTTTTATTTTATTCAAAAAAAATTTCTGATCTAGAAGAACTTATGTAATAAGTACGTCCGCTTGATTGTTTCACAGCTCATAAAATGTTCCAGAATGCTGTTCAGTTTTTATCGCAAATGTGTCATATATTTATTATTTAATTAGTATCAAATGAAAATCTTTCACATTTTACCTACAACGAACATTTTTATACCTAGGAACACTTATAAAATAAAATCCGAAAATACAACACTCTAAGCCATTGTGATTAACTGGCGGCCAGAGGAGCGCATCCGAGCCGCAGTTTGCTTTTCTGCGATCCGCACCAACTATGATTCTTTCTTAAAAATATTTCCACAGCTTTAATATCGTATAATTCAATTTTCAATAAAATGTTTAACTAATTTATAACATTTTGGAATAATATACGTACTTATATACTGAAAAGACCAAATAGTTTTTTATTTTATGTACAAGAAATTACGTTAAAATGAGTTTTCCAACTACTTATTTGTCATTAAATTACACTTTAATTGAATATTTAATCTCACTATTGGAGCCTGATGGCCGAGTGACTAGAGCTTGGTTTCAAAGGTTTCGGGTTCGAGTGACGGCGGTGCAATGAATGTTTGTAGCGATTCGGAATCCACTTTAAATATTAAATCCCGGTCTAATATGATTGTAGACAGTAGGCCGACAACCTTATCCCATAAAAAGAAACCATTTCATGTTTCGGAATATGCCGGTAGACAGACGGCCTTTTCCACCATGGGACTGTTGCGCCATCGGAGAAGAAGAATCTCATTGTTAGCTTCAGAAGTGAGTTTAAAAATGTGATGCATTATTGAAGAATATCGATAAGGCCATCATTGCAAAATTTACTTAATTTTTGAGGAAAGGAAGTAATAAATAATAAGAAAATATCGTCCCGTTACGAGCAGCAGCGTAATTGTGCTTAAGATCAACAAATGCATTAAGCCATGTTAAACAGAGAGGCAGTTTTTTTTAATAAACTCTCAAACTATATTGAATGTTATTTATAAAGGCAAATATTTTTTTAAATTTTAATTTTCATAATAAATAAAATCAATTTATTTTTCAAAATAAATAAAAAATATTTTTTTCAAAATAAATAAAATTAAATTAAAGTAATTATATTTCTGTCTTATTGAATTTTTATATATGTCTTTCAATATTACGGTTAATCGAAATTAACTGCCCCTTTTTTGTGTATTTTTCAAAAATTATGCAAAGTATTCAACATAAGTATAATAATTTTTATGCGTGAATTTCACAGAAGTGTGGCTGATATATGTATTTATCCAGTATTTTAAATTTATGAATAGTTATTTGGAAATTATTTTGAGCTACACGATGCAAATTTTTTTTCTTTCTAATACAAGTGGCAAACACTTAGACAGCTTGGTCTTGGATGCCATAAGGCAAGCGCTGCATAGACGTTACTCACTTTGCATTACCCAGGGGGCGCGTGTAACTTGAATATAAGCCACGGACGCGGAGTAACAGTGCCCCCGTAACGCTCTACGATCCTATTAGGACCGGGACCTACGGTTTAAAGTGGATTCGAGCCACTACAAACATCCATGGCACCACCGGGATTCGAACCCGAAACATGTGGTACCGAGCACTAGAGCGCTAGCCACTCGGCCGTACAAAATTGATGTTATTATTTTTCAGTTGAATGTTTTACAGCAGGGATGACCAACCCGCGGCCTGCCTTGAACATTTTTCCGCCATTTTTACAAAATATATTTGTTTTATAATGGCCAAAATAGTGAAAAACAATGTATTAAAAAATACATTATTTTTGCATCCATATATTCAAAAATTAATTTTGATTTTAAAATATTATTCTTGTGAATATATGACAGATATTACCTGTTTTATTTATGAGTTTACAGTTATGAGTTCGCAGAAGAATTAAATCATATTCTGCGAACTTATGATGCACACGCATCTTGGAACATTAAATATAACACGTTCTATGTTTCACTTTAAGTTACCTCAGACACAGTGACCATCCCTAGATAAGAATCTCTAGATATTTAAGAAATCTGGCGCAAAAAGGTATTAATGCGTTTGATCCAACGTACTACTGTGAATCTTTCTTTTTTTTTTTTTTCGGAAATGAATTTGACAAAACACTAAAACACGCTCAAAGATAAAGCAACACCAATTAGGATGTGCAAATACCCAAATTGAAAATGATTTGCAACAACTAAGTGAAAGACTGGATAAACAAATATCGCACTTGTAAAATAAATATTTTTTTCATGATTTAATTTTTTTTTCGTTTATTTTTATATATTTTTTATATTTAATTTTTAGTATTATATATTTCTTTACAATGTGCGTTTAGTATCATTATTATTGCATTATCTATATTTACACGTAAGAATTATAATAAACACAAAAATAATAATTCGTGTTTTAATTTTTCACTCCAAAAAATGTCTATAGAGGGTTTAAATCTAATATGGAGATATATAATTTTATATGCGGCCCACAAAGTTATGACATATTTCCAAAGTGGCCCGCATGATCATTTAGGTTAGCCACCCCTGTTTAAATTCCAAATTAAAGAATCTTGGTTTAAAATCTCACCATTTAGCAAATTTAATTTTCTTGCGTGAATTTTGGGTACACAGGAGATCACATTTTGAGATTTGTATTGTTCAGGGTTTCCAACTTATCTAGTGTATTCCCAAATTCACGAAAGATTTCTTGAGTGAATTTTCCTTTTTAATACTTTAAAAAATGGATGATGTATTGAGCAAAAATATTTGAACATTCGTTTTTTTTTCTTTATTTATGAGAAATTGGTTTTTACAGAAAAGCATAAATATAAAATATCGTCAAGTTCTGCTATTAAAAAGGTATTCTGAAAGAGATTTTTCATTCATGATGATTTTGTACAATAAAGCACGTGAGATATTTAATTTTTTTGTGATGATAATGTCTTTGTACACTTTTATGTAATTCAAACGGGGAAATCAAAAGTGGTAGCCAAAATTGTGAGAGCTAAAGGATAAAAATAATTGTCTTACAGAATACATTTAATGATGCTTGAATTTATTTTACATAAATTTTGAATTGCTTAAGATAATTCAAAGCAATAAGTTAATATTTTGTGATAAAACATAATATTTAGTCAGTAACAAAAATATAATTTATGAAAATGCAAAAAATGTGACTTATGAAAATTTATGAAAATGTAGTAATAGTTATTTAACGTTATTCACAGCGCAGGGAGGTATTTTAACGATGACGATTACATTTACTAGAAAAATGTATTTTTTCGTTTCATGGAATTCTCTCTCTGTATTAATTCATTCTCTGCATTAATATAGGCCATGTAATCTTTCTCAACATTTTATAGTCTTCTTCTTCATTGGCGCAACATCCCATAGTGGACTAAAGTCGTCTACCTTCTGGCAGATTCAAAATTAATGATGGCTGTCAGCCTTCTGGCAGATTCCAGATTTCCAGGTGTTTCCTTTTTAGGGTGTAGGGTTGTCAGCCCTACCCCAACAGTCATATTAGGCAGGGGCCTACGGTTCAAAGTGGATTTAGAACCACTACAAACATCCATGGCATCGTCTAGAACTCGATCCAGAAATCTCTGGCACCAAACACCGGAGCGGTAGTCACTCGGCCATCTGTATTAATAAAGACCATTGAATATTTCTCAAAACATTGTGCTTAAAGTAATTGAAATATAGTCTCGAAATGAAACGATTATTTTAAAATTCCGTTAAAAAAATTAAATATATATTATATCCTTGTAGGTGTGTTCTATATATGTAAGTAACAGATTAACATAACTTGTATTTATACAGTAACTGAAGCTGTTATACATCACACGACATGAACTTATTTATCATGTCGCGATCTACTTCGTTGTATGATTTATGTAATATAATGTTGCAAATGTGATATCAATAAGTTATTAGTAACAATTTAGGTTTTGATATACAAATTGTCATTAACATTGTCTTTTGACATTCAAAATTGAGAACACATGATTTCATAATGATATCTGAATAATTATTACTAATGAATTACTAAAAGTGTTTGCCAGCTAAAATTCATGACAGTTTTCCTGTAGACACGTTGTCATCTAACGTCATTATGCTATTGTCGATGACTGTTGTAATTTCAAACTACTAATGATCAATTTGCGATCAAGATCATAAGTGATTTTAAGTTAGGTGAAGATAATAAATAATATGATCTTAAGGGTATAGCAATGGTTATGTGAAATGAAACAATCTATTGGTTCGATTTTCAAAACCTGTTATAACTAATGCTAGTGTAATTTATTGCGTACACATGTGCACGAAACTCAATGCATTTTAAATATAGGATAAATGAAAATAAAGAATAAATATTTAAGTTTTTTTCTCATTCAAGCTTACAGTCCATTTAAATTTTTCCTCGAACTTGATAAATGTCCATGCACGTCTTGTCAAACCCACTGCCCTAGACAGACAAATACAGCCGCTATTTTCTCAAATAAACGTCAGGTAAAAGTATGTGCATTTGCTTGTGCTATAGAGAAAGTATGAAAACGAGAATCAAGAAGGCTATAAATTGATGCAAGTTCTTTAATACATTAACCAGCAAATCTACTCGTTTCTGAAACATTATCAGGATCTCATCCTTTAGCATCACAGCTAGCACGTTCTAATATGGGATCCCGTGTAGTGTAAATAACATCAACAAGTTTGAAAATATTTTTCTAAGTATTCATGTAGTGAATGTATTGTTATACTGTACAATATCGAAATACCTTTTTTTTTTTTTTTTTTTTTTTTTCGTGCCTAGAGTATTTTACTAAAATTACTCCCCAATAAACAAATTTTAACTAATGTTAAATATTATGTGGTATCATTATTAAAATACTGTCAGAATTGTAATAATAATTTACAATCGGTTCAGATCGGCTTGATGGTTAATCTGCTGAATTTCCAGATTATTAATGCTTGATGATACCGATAAAAGATGACGAATTGAAAACTGCCATGCTAAAGCGGGGTGTGGGCATTATTGATATGGCTAGAATATCATCCTATTGGGTTCATGGAGAAAGAGGGCAAGAAAATGTAAAAATCACAAATGTTACATTGAGGAAGGATCGTTCAAAATTTGATGCGTTCATCTTCACTCAAATAACTCTCTTGAGTGTGAAGCTACGCTTGTATTTAGCTCAATGATATGATGTGCTTATTAGAGATGGTCACTGCTTTCACAAATGAAAAGGTCGCTGGCGATTGCAACAAATCCTAGAAAATTAATTCTAAATTCCTCATAGAGGGCAACGTATTCACTTCATTTTGATTATTTCATAAGCAGAACAAAAGGCCATCCCAGTACAAGAACAAAAAAAATAATCGATAATTAAAAAAAAAAAACATTTTGCATACCTTACAAAAATGCATTAGTTCATACATTTTAATTGCTGACTAAGTTTCTAAGAGGATTACTATTTACAAATAGAGCGTACATATATTGTAACACAATAATTTAAAGTTCTAGTTTATTAAACGTACTATTATTCATATTTATTCAACAAAATGCTTAGTACAAAATATAGCTCAATTGTTATTTTTCGCCTTTGACTGATATTGTATACAAAAACATAAACTCTCTCTGCTTTATATCTAATATACTTTGTGCCAGACTCAATCAAGTGGATTTGAGATCTGCCAAGATGTCTCCGCAGAAATAACCCCACTGGAAGTTACTTGTTGCAGACATTTTATAACTTAGAAAATCACTTTCGGGACAAATATTTTCGAAAGCAAATATCTTTTCCTTAAAAGTAGTTAAAATAAAGATGAACCTCCTTATTTCCTCACTCAAATCCCTCATTCTCTTTTACAACCTTGTTTGAAGCCCTAGGCTTTGTGGCATTGTAAAGATTAAACCGGAGATCTTTAGTTCTGTGATGGGTATACGAAACTCCTTTGGGCTAGATATGTGCTTAATAATGGAAAATGAAAGTTCAGAGATAAATTTTTGATCATGTAAAAAAAAAAAGTTTTAAATAGATGTGACAGATTTTCACGTGCAGTAAGATTAAAGTGGTAGACGTAGCGAAGTATGCGAGGACAACTTGGCAGTTCAATTTGCAATATCTGGTTCAGAAAAAAAATCAGGACTCCTTCCTGTCAGCATAATAAAATCAATATAAGTTCTAATAACAATATTAATAAATGTTTCAAAAATATATATTAGAATGGAAATCTCATATATATGTATATATAAATATATGCACAGGGGGAGTTTTCAATTAATGGGAACATCCTAGAATTATAAGCAATCATTTAATAATATGGCATGTGATAACGTTTGGTATGTAATACAGCTTGAAGGCGCTAGGGGATCGACTCATACAAGTGCTGAATAGAGTTTAGAACAATATTTAACTATTCTTTATGTAGGTGTCACGAAATTTCAGGGAGAGATGCCAGTTGGAGGATATCGATTGCGGATTGCGGAAACCATAACTGTTCGATGATATTGAGGTCGGGTGACTATGCGGGCCAAAGTAGTTGTTTAACTTCATCCTCGTGTTTATCAAACCTTGATTGTATAAGTTCCGCTACCTGAATACGAGCATTATCATCCTCAAAAATTCCATATCCTGCAGGAAACAAATTTTGCAACCTAGGATGGACCTGGTCAAATAAAACTTTGTGATCCTTCCTTTCAGGGTTAAGATTGAGCAGCAGAAAACTATGACGTGGCTGCAGATACCATGACAGACCCATTTTCATGCTTGACAGTTAGAAGGAAAAAATCACGATCATACTCTTGTGCAGATGTCCTCCAAGCGTATAGACACCGTACCTTTAGAAAGATCTGTGATGTTGCGATCACTCTTGCTGCAGCTAGTGAGACTTCTATAATTTGGTCTCTTTGAAAGTCTGTGAGACGTGAGACCGAAGACGGATATAATTTCACTAAAACTACCTAATACTATCATGATATATATAAAAATTATATTAAATATTAAAAATATATATTTAAAAAAACGGTAGCTAAGATTACATTTTAAAGCTTAAGAAGCGCATTCTAAAATATCAATTTTATTTAGAAGTGTTTCATTATTTTGGTAACCACATGCTTATATGTATATATATATATATATATATGTATACACTCAAGAGCCAAAACTTTATGACCACCTGTCAATAACGAGTTGGCCCACAGGCTTTCCCATCACACACATAAGTAAGTGAAAGAATGATTCTTCAGATTCTCCAGCAGCAGTTAAATACCACTTCCACCTGTTCACGTGCCTTCCACGTCATTCAGGCGAGTTCATAGCAAAATGTAGGGGTGGTCATAATGTTTTGCCTCTTGAGTATATATATATATATTTAGATATAAATTTTATATTTGTATTTTTTTAATTTTTATATTTATAAGAAAATTTTTTTTATTTAGCGAATTTGTATTAATTAAGGCAAATTATTTAAAATTTCAAATTCATCATCATGTATATTTTTCCTTAATAAAATTTACCAAGATTATAAATGTTTTACTTTTGTTAAAAGGGTAATGATTGGGTATCTTCTAGAAAAGTTATAAACAATATAAATACGCATTTTAACCTATAATCATTATAAAACTGTAAATTTGTTATGATAAGTTATTTTTATATTTTATAAATTATTTTGATTTTCGCAAATGACTGTCTTATGAACAGTAATAGGCTAAATATAATAGCAAATATGTAACAAGTTCAACCTTATCAAGTGTATCCTACAGAAGGCCTGCTATATTGCATTACATACTTTGTGCCGCCTTAATTTCATAGGAATATTTTCAAGGGTATCATATTATTCTTGTCATATTTCTCTAGTTCATTAAAATAATTGCCCGGCCTATGGATTATAGTACCGAAAGATTTAGATTTTGTTGTAGAATTTATAACTAGCCTCTCTCAAATCCTGGCTGCCAATAGTCCGATTTTTTTTAATTACATAAATATATACATTTTTTAATTAAAAATTATTTTATGCCATGTACATCAAAGCTTAAAATGGTGTTAGATAAAATTATTCTATCTTTTTATGAAGGTAATGGATTTTTCTTATAAATAAGTCAAAGTATAACTGCATTCTACCTATGGTTCTAACATGTATACAAGTAATATATGTATAGGTATCTTGAATTTAACTGAACAATTACAATTGCAAAAAAGGAAAATATGTTTAATTAGCATTTTTACTACGAGTGTTAAAAAAATAATATATAATAAACTAATAACAAATGATGGTTTCTCGTTTTAAAATTCCTTTTAGCGTGTTTCATATGATATGCCAATAGTAGATTTGGTGCAAACATGGTTCCAGATATTGGAAAAATCTTTCTATTCTTAAAAAAAAAATCTTGAAGGTTTGACAAACATCCATACAGGATAAAAGCTTCAAAAATACAAATGCAATATTGTTCAATATTTTTATATCTAATATGAATGCCATATGATGTCTTTATATAGATTTTAGAATTATAGATTTCCTTTGTTCGTGAAGTAGTAAATATATTTATAAATGCTAAACAGTTTTCTTTATTATTGTGTATGATAATATATGATTCAAATATTTTCGTGTATGTTTTGTTACTGAAACTATAAAAGAATGTTGACAAAATAATTTTTTGTAAGCAAAATCTTATATCTTAAACTTAGATGGGGACAAATTTTCTGCAGGGCTTTAAAATAACTCAGTATATTTTAATGATTACTTAATTTCTTATGTTCATCAGTATCATCAAATCATCTTTTAAAATAAAAATGGCGTAACTATTTATAGCTCTTTCTCCATATAAAATTATTACTTTTATAATTTTTCAAGCAAATTATAGCTAATAATAATATTTTCATTATGAACTACTTCATAAATGATGTAATAATTTTTTTAAATTGTAAATTGCAATCATGCCATCTTTCTCGTCAAATAAAATGTCAGATTTTTTTTCTATTAGCAATGAACTAACGTATTTAAACCATCAAATTAAAATCTAAATTTAAGTTGATACAATATAAAAATTTATGATAACCTTAAAAGTATATAAAATATTTAACAAAAATAATTTGATTAAATGGCAGTAAGATAAATTACCGATTTATGTACTAAAGAAAAGATAAATGTGATAATAATTATATCATATAAAAAAATATTTAAATTTTCAAAATATTTTTAGTTATTTCAGTCTCACTGATTTAATCTTTAATATTTCGATAAACAAAAGCTGTAATAATTTCAACTTTACTTCAAAACAAATTTAAGCTATAAATATAGAAAAATGAACTTTTAACTTAATTTGTGCATTTAATTCATACGTTTACTACTTACGTATACCGCAAATAATTCATCCACAAGCAAATATAGAAGGTACATTGCTTTTATGCAAAATGAATTTTTCCATGACTGTAATTGTCTCAGGAACACATTTACTTACTAAACTTTCGCTTTTGCTTTTCTTTGCTTGTGTTTTATTTATGTAGCCCGCCTTTAAACGATGAAAAGGATAGTTTTAAGGATAATTGATTGCATTTGCATGTCGCACAAGAGTAAAATCTGAAAAGTCCCATTATGCAGCTTAACTGATAATACAAAGAAATTACACATGCTATCAAAATCTTTATTATATCTCTTCGTTTCTTAAAGCAGAGATTACAAAGGATACCCTCAGCTTATTTAATGCATAAACTTTCTGCATGCTAACTGTGCACCCTTCGGCTGGCCAATGAGTCTTCTTTTTCTTCATTGGCGCAACGCTCCACATGGTGAGCCTAGGCCGCCTGCCTATTGATAGATTTCTACAGGATATGTTTTCTTTTTACGAAGTAGGGTTATCAGCCCTGCGTACAACGTTGTACAGTCATATTAGACAGGAATTTACGATTTAAAATAGATTCCGAATCACTACAAACATCCATGTCACTGTCGGGACTCAACCCCGAAACCTGTGGCACCGAGCTCCAGAGGAAATAATTTTTAGCATTAAGAAATATCTTTGACTTTCCTAAATGCAATATTTTATATTTTTGTTTCATTATTTATACATCAATTTACTTTTGTGATAACATTTTGAAATTTTCCTTAAAAATTATGAAGAATAAATAAGCTGGCAGATTCCTAGACAGTAGGTGTTTCCCTTTTTACGAGGTAGGGTTGACAGCATTGCGCCCCACGCTCTACAGTCATATTAGACAGGGACCTATGGCGTAAAGTGTATTCCGAACCCCTACAAACATTCATGGTACCGCTGGGACTCCAATCCAAAACCTGTGCCACCGAGATAAAGGAAATATTTAAATATTAATTCCTAATTTTTTTACTTCCCTTTGGCTATTGACATGATTTTTATTGAATAATTGTATAAGTTTATTCTTTTAATTAGAAAATCAAATTATACATTAACCTAATGAAACAGATGGTTATTTTACACAGTATATAAGCCTTAACATGTCTAACAATAATTAATGGTTTAGATTTCAGTTTTCTTTCAACCTGTGCGATCTTAATATAAAGTGGACTAACCAACATGTCTCATTGCTATTGCCGGTATTAGTACTAGGATGGTTTCTGGTTTCCTTCATATATACTACAAATTATTCTTATTAAATATTAGCTTCAGTTGAAAGGAATACTGATATACACTGAAGTGACAAAAGTCATGGGATACCTCTTAATATCGTGTCGGCCCTCCTTTCGCCCGGCGAAGTGCAGCAACTCGACGTGGCATGGACTCAACAAGTTTTGGAAGTCTTCTGCAGGAATATTGAGCCATGCTGTCTCGATAGACGTCCATAATATTGAAAGCGTTAATGGTGCAGAATTTGGGCACGAACAGACCTCTCGATATTACCATAAATGCTCGATGGGATTCATGTCGGGCGATCTAGGTGGCCAGATCATTCGTTGGAATTGTCCAGAATGTTCTTCAAACCAATCGCGAACAGTTGTGGCCCGGTGACACGGCGCATTGTCATTCATAAAAATCCCATCGTTGTTTGGGTACATGAAGTCCATGAATGGCTGCAAAAGATCTCCAAGTAGCTGAACATAAGCATTTCCAGTCAATGTTCGGTCCAGTCGCACCAGAGGACCAAGTCCATGCCATGAAAAAACAGAAAAACACCATTACGGAGCCACCACCAGCTTGAACAGTGCCTTGCTGAAGTTAATGGGTCCATGGCTTTGGGGTCTGCGCCACACTCGAACCCTACCATCAGTTCTTACCAACTGAAATCGTGACTCATCGGACCAGGCCACAGTTTTCCATTCATCTAGGGACCAACCGATATGCTCACGTGCCCACGAGATTTCGCTGCAAGCGATGTCGTTCTGTCAGTAAAGGCACTCGAGTCGGTCTTCTGCTGGAATAGTAAGAAAGCCAAATTTCTCCGCACAGTTCTAACAGACAAGTCCCTTGTACGTCCCACATTGATTTCTGCGGTTATTTGACGCAGTGTTGCTTGTCTGTTAGAATTTACGACTCTTTGCAGACGTCGCCGGTCTCGGTCGTTAAGTGCAGGCGGTCGACCACTGCGCTGTCCATGGTGGGATGTTATGCCTGAAATTTCATACTCTCGGCACATTTTCTTGAAAGTGGATCTGGGAATGTTTTCCCTAACGATTTCCGAAATGGCATGACCATGCGGGCTCCAACTAACATTCCGCGTTCAAAAGATTCTGTTAATTCCGTCGTGCGGTCATCATCACGTCAAAACCTCTTCACATGAATAACTTGAACAGAAATGAAAGCTCTGCGAAAGCACTGCGCATTTATACCTGTTCTACGCGATGCTACTGCCATCTGAAAATTTGCATATTGCTATCCCATGACTTTTGTCACTTCAGTGTACAGATGTAGTGAATAGGCAAATATTTTCTTTATTGGTACAAGTAAGCGTTTTCATTGTATAGTTACATTAAATACTTGATTAAACTAATACAATTTTTGTAATGAATATTTTTCTTTACTTTACGGTAACGAATAAATATTTGTTTATTAAATTTGAAAAAAGTATATTACCTATGATTTTATTTATTATAAGAAAAAGGAAAGAAAATTATTTAAATAATAAGTTCTGTATACAGACAAAAACATATTCCCTTTCAGCATATAAAACAATGTTCAATCATTTAAAAAAAAAATGTCTTAACTATAATCAGTTAAAAAACAAAACGTAAGCGAATTGTTTTAAAAATATTTCTTTTATAAAATATGCAGAAAAATTGTTTGAAATGACGGTGATGTTTAATTAATATATTCTTTTTAAAATAATTGCCTCAATAATTTTTTAATTAACATAACAAATTTTGTATTATACTAATTTTTTAATTAAACTTATTTATTAAGCACAAAAATTAAAGAATTTTACCTTGGGTGTTGCCTGTACGGTAAATAAAAGTAAGACGTCAAAAATGTAACATACATTTTTATAATCCAAACAATTAGTGCATAGCAGTGGATAAATTCTTTCAATTTTTATTAACCTAGTGTAAAAGAAAAAGATAAAAGATGTGATAAGGAATTTAAATTTTTTTCTGTTAAAACAAATTTTTCCGTTTTTGAAGTCATGCCAAAGGGCCAATTATTTTCTTAAATGATTCTGCTCTTCAAATTAAATAGTTTTCGAATGAAAAGGATTTCGAAAATGTTAATTAGGTTTCAAAGAGAATTTTCAAAGCTGTCTCTTTGTAACCGAATTTCTTTATTTTTCGAAAATGATAATCTTTTTTTTTTTTTATTTAACTTTATTACACTCTGAATCATAATTAAGGGGCATATTTCTCCCTGAAATATGTGGAAATTTTCAAATTCCATTCTAAATATCTCATTATTTCAAAATGTTTCGGTAATTTTTTGGTGCATTTCACTTCTTTTTTCGCGGCTTTTAACTAATAAAGTGAATAATGTTTCTCAATCAGATTTGTTCAATTTTATCAGTCAATCAAAATGAAGTTGAAGAAAGACTCTCTGATGATAAAAACATTTTATTCTCGTCAAATTCAGTCATTTTGTGTGGTGTTCTTGCAAATCCATCTTTCTACATTATTACATGCATAAATTTTCATTTTTTAAAGAAATAATTTACTTCTTCACTAGTTAGGAAAATAAATTTTATATATAATATAGTGAATCATATATATATAATGAAGTTGTAGAAAAACTTTCTAATCGTAAAAACATTTTCTTATCGTGAAATTCAGTCATTTTGTGTAGTTTGCATAGTTTTGTAAATTCCACATTTCTACATTATCATATGCATACATTTTCATTTTTTAAATGAAATATATTTACTTTTTCACTAGCTAGAAAAATAAATCTTATCTATAATATAGTGAATAATGTTTCTCAATCAGAGTAATTCAATTTTATCAGTCAATCAAAATGAAGTTGTAGAAAGACTATCTGATGATAAAAACATTTTCTTCTCGTGAAATGCAGTCATTTTTTTAGTCGTTATTACATAATTTCAGTCATTTCATAATTCAGTTGTCTTGCAAATTCACCATTTCTACGTTATTATATGCATAAATTCACATTTTATTAAAAATTCTTTTTTGTTCTAATACAGCTGGCAAAGACTTAGACAGTTGTCTTTGATACCTTAAGGCAAGCGCTACACCAACGTTACTCACTTAGCACTAATCAGGAGGTTGGGTGTAGCTAGAAGATAAGCTGTATGATATAGGCGCGTTCAATTTTAGTAATCAAAATGAAGTTGTAGGAAAATTCTCTATTGATAAACAAAAATGTCCCTTTTATTTAAATAAATATCATTTATTTTTCACTATAATATAGTAGCTGAAGAAAAAATATGATATTTTGCATGGCTGTCTTGCAAATATATTGATATATACATAGACTTACATTTACTTTAGTGATATCTTTTTGAACACATCTTAAAATGTTTACAGTGATATGGAAAAATGAATTTTTTCAACATATTTAAAAATGTTTCATATATTTGTTTACATTTGTCTACACAAGTAATGCTACATCAGTCGGATTTCATGGAATAAATTTGAAAAGAGCACAAAGTTAAAAAACCTAATTCACATGATAACGTATTAAAAATGCTGATTCCTATACAAGTCTAAAATTATCATTTTATTTTAAAGAATGTATTTTTTTTTCTAGCTAGAAAAAATAATCTTTTGAAAGTAACTTATAAATGTTCATGATATTTGGGCATAGTTTTTTGGTACTTGTAATAACTAATTGAGTTTTATTACATTGCAAAAATTTTAAAATATGCAAATTCAAAATACATGTTTCACAAGGCAATGTATGTACGTGTAATTTGACAATGGAATCACTTGAAAATCCCACCGTTATCATTATCTTTGATGAAATATACTTCTTTTTCAAGCCAGAAAAATTATGAATAAAAATCTTTAAAAGTATCTTAAAATGTTTGATATATTTTTGTATTTTTTATTATATTTGTGATACTTAAATGTTACTGAGATAATAAATGAAACTTTAAGAAATAGATCCAAAAAAAAAAACATTTTTCAAATGACAATGCAAGCTCATGATCATGTCCAAAACTCCAAAATCAGTGCTTTTAAGATCACGAGATTGAAAATTTTAAAAAAAAATTTAAAAAAATTCTAAAGCAGTTTTCAGTATAGTACAGACATTTCTCCATTAAGAAACTACTTTGATAAGAGTTTTAAATGATGCAAGTTTAGAATTCAGCATAGCCCAATACCTTGATTACATTAATTTGTGGATAATGTAGCAAATTTATAAACTCCACATTAGCATATTCCAATATCGATAAAAATTTGCCTAATGCATATATGCGGTAAATTGGGTAATTTATCAAATTCTGACAAGAATAAGGGGTTTGATCTTATCTAAACCAGGGTGGATTGGCCAGTTTAATCACCAGATTTACAAGTTTCCAGTTTTTTTTTTAAAGCCTTTAAAAAGCTTTTTAGTTTATTAAAATTATATATGTGTCCTCTGCAAATGTAGTCGCTAGATCATTGGTTGCTTTTTAAATTATAAAAGAAACTACGATCCTCGTCAAAAATACATGCCAAATTTGTTCTTATACTTAAAAGCAAGCATCACAATTAATTCCATATTAAAAATTATTTTAAAAAGCATTTGTATATTCATTCAAAATAATTAAATAATAACTGAACTTATATTCTTTACTGATAAATATTGTACAAGTAAAATAAATCCAAACATTGATAAATTAAAAATTGCTCTTTAATTTATTCTTTTTATGTATTCTCTCTTTGTCGAATCAGGAGGAATAAACTAGAATCTGAGTAAAATGATTGAATTAGGAGTCTGAGTAGCTATTTATACTAACTAACAATTTTCCTATAATAATTATTTTCAAATTTCAATAGATGTTAGAAGAAAAAAAAGTAACGACATCTTTTTTAATACTTAATGAAATAGCTTTTGATTTCACTTAAAATTCTTCTTTAATAATAAAATTGTATCACAGAGCAAATATTTTTTTTTTTTTTGTAAATGATAATGTTTATTTATAAATTATTAAAATTATTTTGATGTTATTTCTATCCCGATTTAACGTAGCAAATGATTTTTTTGTAAATGATAATGTTTTATTAATAAATTATTAAAAAAAATATTTTGATATTATTACTCTTCTGATTTAACTTTTCCTCTAATAGATAAAAAGTACATACTATAAAATTTACAATCATGTATTATATGATATTTTTTTTAATATCATGATTATCATTTTTAATATATGCTGTTTTTCAATTAATAGTCTTAATTAACCAAAAATTGAAATTTTAATGTAATTTTATTTCTATTAATAAACAATGGAGGAAATATGAGTTGAGCAAAGTCATATATGATATTTTTAAATTGACTTATATTGATATTCTTAAAAAAATAAATTAAGAATTTAAAAAAATTATAAATAAATATTTAAAAACTGGAAGCTGAATATATTATTTATGAAAATGTTATAACAATAAGCTTTTCTCTGGCTGTTTAATTGATTAAAATTTCAAAAAATTCAAAACTATAAAAATCGAAAATTTTATAAAGAAATTATATAAAGTGCATTATAACGAAATTATATAAAGTTCTTTATATTGAGATAAAATTTTACAGAAAACAAGGAAATAAATTATTTTAATTGAAAAAATTGTTAAAACTATTGTCTAAAACAATAAAATTATTTTATTAAACGCATATTGCATTCAAGTTTATTTTCAAAAATAGCTTTACTTTTATTTTCATAATTTTTTAATTGAATCAGTTTGCATTAAGCTAAAATTATGGGTAGAATAACAAAATTATACTTAAAACTACCTATAGTGCTAAGTTATTTTTAGCCTTATTTTTAGTTTACATTTTTTGTGTAGAGCTTATTTAAACATTTGGTAATTAGAGTGTCTTTATGTTATCCTAGTTAATTAATAATTAAACAATTTTTAATTATTAATGTATTTTCTGTTTTAAGGGTCCTTAAATAACTAATTACTTTGAATAGAAGTTTTTAAGATTCAAAATATGCATTTTACAAACTTAAGATGCTAAAAATTAATTTTTCATAAAATATTCATTGTTAATACGAAAAAAAAATATAATTAATAATATTTATGTAGTAAAATTTATTAAAAACAATTTGCTATAATTAGTAACTGCTTTTTTTGTTTAGTTCAAGATGTATATTGATGTTTTTTTAACTTTATCTGTAGAAGATAATTGAATAAACAATTCATGTAAGCAGAAAATTCGTTTTTACAGTGTCTGAATAATAATTCTTTTTTTTAAATCAAATGATTTTTTTCCCGCCAAAATCACTTTAATGTATTTTTTTTTTTAATGTTTTCAAAAATTTGGAATCTCAATAATCCAAATCCTAGTAAATAGAGTTCCACTTAATAAGAGATTAACTCAGATAAGTTTTTTTTTTTTTTTTTTTTTTTTTTTTTTTTTTTTTTTTTTTGGTGCTGCTTATTCTTAAAATTATTTTTACTGACTACTCAAATGGAATTTTTGCTTTATTTTCTTAACATCGTTTGATTTTGAAATTCTTTGCATGCCAGTTTTGTTTTTGACGTATGCAGATATTCGCACTGTACATTAAGTGACTCCATCCAATGAATGCACTACATTGTATAACTCAGAAAAACAACACAGTGTTTTAGAACTCACAGAAACAAGACAATATTTTAGAACTCATAGAAATAAAATGCTGTTTGGGGGAACAGGAGAATGAATAGAAAAAAAGATTCCTTCTGCTTGTTTCCTTTGATGTTAAGATGATAAGATTCCTTGTTTCCGTTGACGTTAAGATAAGGATAATATTCATTGTTTCCTTTGATGTAAAGATAATGATAATATTCCTTGCTTCCTTTGATGTTAAGTTAAGGATAAGATTCCTTGTTTCCTTTGATGTTAACATAAGGATAAGATTCCTTGTTTCCTTTGATATTGAGATAAGGATATGATTCCTTGTTTCCTTTGACGTTAAGATAAGGATAAGATTTCTTGTTTCCTTTGGTGTTAAGATAAAGGAAAATGATGAAACTGATTTTGAAAAGGATAGTCTATTTCAAATGCAGAATGGGCAACAGCTCTGGATATTGTCGTTCTTTTCAAGAAAAAACAAATACTATAGGCTACTATATTTTTGAAATTCTAGCTGAGCGTCACTACATTACGTTAGCCATATATTATGTTATCATATATCTCTTTAATTCCTCTTGTTATCATAGGTAATGATGTTGTTTGAAATAATTGCTCGTTTGCAATTCTAAATGTTCAAAATTTTTTCGTTAAATCTGATTTTATCTTGGATTTTTATATATTTTTGGATGTATAAATAGTGTTTTGCGAATTGCAATTGGCTAAGATTTTCAGCTATCTCACTTGGTGAAAGTCTTGCCGTACTTGTATTTTTTGGAAAATAACTAAACTTTCAAATTTAGAAATTAAAAATCCCTTAAAATTTATCTTTTTATATATTATAATTATAAATAATCGACAAAATCAATTTTAACAACAAATTAAAAATATTTATTGGAATAATTTTTAAGGAATAATGCCCATCAGATATATGAAAAAGAGATTTCTGTTTATTTTTGACACATAAACAGTAATATCAGTAACTTGAAGAAATATTTACGTTTCACAAATACAACTAATATAGAAATAAAATATTCTTGTGTTTGCATGCTACAGTAAAGAATTAGGTAGTTTGTGTAAATTCATCTTCTTCAATGGCGCAACAGGCCCATGGTGAGCCAAGACTGTCTGCCTACTGGTAGATTCCGAAACATGAGGTATTTTCTTTTTACTAGGCATGGTTTCTAGCCCAACTCCCAACGATTTACAATCATATTAGACGGGGACTTACAATTTAAAGTGGATTCCGAACCACTGCAAACATTCATAGCACTGCCGGGACTCGACCCCGTAACCTGTGGCACCCGGCACCAGACGGAATAATTTTTAGCATTAAAAAATATCTTTGGCTTTCCTAAATGTAATATATTATATTTTGTTTTATTTTTATAGATGATTTTTTTTAAGATTTTAATATTCTCATTAACAATTTTGAAGTATAAATAATAAAGATAAATAAGTATTTAATTAAAAAGGGTATTAGAGAAGTTTCGTAAAACAGAATAATTAAGAAGTTAAATAGAAGTTTTTTATAAATAAAATTAATTAAAAATTTTAATTACCCATTAAGATGAATAATGATAAATAAGTATTAAAAATAAAAAAAGTTTAATTAAAAAGGATATTCGAGATGTTTCATAAAACAAAACAATTAACAAGTTCAATTTGGAAAGAATAATTAAATATAAATATTTCTTGTACGTCGATTATAGAGTATACAATCCGATTTATTTCTTTTACTATTTAAATTTTGTGGAAAATTCATTTCACGCTCTATACCAGTGAAAATGTTTTTATGGTGTTTTCCTTTCAAATAAAAATTACATATTTGATATTTTCTGTTAAAAAAGGGCCTTTGAAAGAAATCATGTCTGGTATGGGATAAAGACGCGCTTAGAAATATCAGTTTCTCTGATAGTCGTATATCACATTCTGTGACGTATTCCTGCTCTGTTTGATATTTCCATTTCGGGAGGATTTAGTGAAAATAGATTGAACTATTCATCTCGAAAGGGCTCTGCGACATTTCTCCATCCATCACAACTCTCTGAGAAATATTTAATCTCGGCACATAATAAAACTAAATGCTTATCCAATTGTACTCCCTATGATACAATTATGTTTACACACTATACATCAGATAATTGTTATCGTTTTTTCTTATCCTATATAGTGTATTTCCTATGAATTATCCTATTTATGTATTTCCTGTGTATTATCCTATATAGTGTATTTTCTTCTCATATATAGTGTTATGCCTATATAATGTATAAAACATTTTTTTTTTTTTATTTCTTTATTTTTATTTAGTATTTTAATTTGTATGTATGTATATATAATATTATTATTAGTAGTAGTTTAATTTTCAAATTCGAGACGATAATGATTATTTATCATTATCCTTTTTTATTTGTTATCGTTTTTTCATATTGTATTATTTATTGTATAAAACATTTTTAATTTTTATTTCGTTAAAAAAATTATATATATATATATAACATTTTTATTATTGGAGATTAATTTTGGAGATTTATTTTCTAATTGAAAATTATGATGATTCTTTATCATTACCCTTTATGATTTGTTATCGTTTTTTATATCGTCCTATATAGCGTACAAAACATTTTTAATTTTTACTTTCTTAAAAATATTTCAATTCGTTTATACATATATGCATAATAATGGGGATTTACTTTTATTTTAAAATGCGAGATTATAATGGTTCTTTGTCATTATCCTTTACGATTTGTTAAGGTTTTTTGTGTATAAACAAATTTAATTTTTATTTAAAAAATATTTTAATTAGTATAATACATATATAATAACAGTCAAATTTATGAAAGTAGTTGTATAAAGGTGAAAGTTCTAATATTAATGTGATCTTTATCTTAAAAGTTGTCATTTAAGTCCTGGTATTTACAATAGCATACACAATGTAAATGAATTTAACTAATAAATTATAATATGGCTTTTATTTCTCATCAGATGTTTTAAAAATATGATTACTTAAGATGAAAAAAATTTTATAAATATTAAAATGCAAAATCTTTGATTTGGAAAACAATTTTTCTACAAGTATTATTAACAAATGTTTTAACAAACTCACAACAGGTATCTATATTTTCGTCAATTTTAACTCGCAGCATTTTTTAATAATTATTTGGGGTTTTTTAGAAATATTTTTGAAATATATGAATTAAAATGATAAAAAAGAACAAGTTTTCCAAAATCAGGAATTAAATTTCAGAAGAATATATGTCAGATCTCAGAATAATATATGTCTGAAGATCTCAGCATAATATATTATTTTATATGCTTAGAATCTATTATTTTATATGCTTGTGTTTGTATGAACTTAGTTAAATGAATATAAGTTGGAAAGTTTACACAGCTTTTGAGTTATGAAATAAATAATTGATGTCTTAAAACACAAATTTATTTAAATAATCTTTCCCAGTTGAATCTAAATTCGCGTTCAAGATATGTTCAATTCACACTGGATATTTTACGTGCAATAGCATTGAGATTCGAATGTCAGATTAATATATATCTGTATCTGATTATATTATCTATCTATCTATATATATATATAATTATATATCTGGTAAATGATTATATTATCTATCTATCTATATATATATATAATTATATATCTGGTAAATGATTATACCTGTCTATATCTGATTATATATCTGATAAATGATTATATCTATCTATATCTGATTATATATCTGATAAATGATTATTATTATATATCTGATAAATGATTATATCTATCTATATCTGATTATATATGATAAATGATTATGTCTATCTATATCTGATTATATATCTGATAAATGATTATGTCTATCTATATCTGATTATATATCTGATAAATGATTATATATCTATATCTGATTATATATCTGATAAATGATTATATCTATCTATATCTGATTATATATCTGATAAATGATAATATCTATCTATATCTGATTATATATCTGATAAATGATTATATCTATCTATATCTGATTATATATCTGATAAATGATTATATCTATCTATATCTGATTATATATCTGATAAATGATTATATCTATCTATATCTGATTATATATCTGATAAATGATTATATCTATCTATATCTGATTATATATCTGATAAATGATTATATCTATCTATATCTGATTATATATCTGATAAATGATGTCTATCTATATCTGATTATATATCTGATAAATGATTATGTCTATCTATATCTGATTATATATCTGATAAATGATTATGTCTATCTATATCTGATTATATATCTGATAAATGATTATGTCTATCTATATCTGATTATATATCTGATAAATGGTTATGTCTATCTATATCTGATTATATATCTGATAAATGATTATGTCTATCTATATCTGATTATATATCTGATAAATGATTATATCTATCTATATCTCATTATATATCTGATAAATGATTATATCTATCTATATCTGATTATATATCTGATAAATGATTATATCTATCTATATCTGATATATGATTATATCTAACTATATCTGATTATAACTATCTATATCTGATTATATTCGTGAAACTTACATTCATAAGAGCATGTTATTTAATGTAATTCACAAACTATTCTTTTTTAATTATTTAGAAAAAACTCAAAAAAGTTTATACTTAAAATTTTAGAGATGCGTGTATTGCAGATAAATTGTTATTTTCTTATTACTTTAGAAATATTTTAGTCATTATGCATTATTGTAAAAGAATCTATTATGTTATATGATTTATTCCAAAATTCAAAGATGTATTTCATCCTCTCTACCAGGTGTTAAGTCTGTTAAAAATTGAAGTACATCAAAACAACATCATTAACGACGTCCTATGTGTTTCTCATCTAAATCAACTCATTTATTTCCACGCTTGCACTAGCCATCTTAATTAATGTGTGTCCTTACGATCCAAATATCTTAAAGTACTTTCCGCGGAGTTACTCATTATTAATTGAAGCTTCTACTTACGTGAATTATTTAATATCTTCAAATTCCTTGGCGTCTTCGGTGGTTGCATATATTTTCTACTGAAAGGCTTTCCAACAACTATCTTTTAAGTAAAATAAATTGTTGGAACCTGCATCTAGTTAGTAGATATCTCATTATTTATACAAAAGATTGAATAAGTTTCAAAATAGTTTTATTACACTTTATATAACTTTTTAAAATTAATATTTTAATCTTAATGTTTTATTTTGTGCATCAGTTTCGATATAATAACATCATAGCCTGTTTTTAATTGATTAATCGATTAACATATCGGTTTAATTTGGTTAATCAGTAATGAATAATTTATTATGTGTGTGGTGACTAAAATCTATTGATGTCTTTTTATGGTGCTAATAATTATTTGAAAGTAGAGTTTATTATTAAATTTTTGTTTAGATGTGGGAATGTTATTTTGCTGTGAACTAATTAAATGTAAATTTATGTAACATTATTTATTCATTTGGATTGAAATTTATTGGACTTTATTTGGTTACTGAGATTATTTATATTAAAATTGTTAATCTATTTGAAAAATAATTATAGTGCTAAATATAATTGTATCTGCATTTCAAATACGTAATTCTTCTACAATTTTGTTAAAAGTTTTTAACCTAAATTCGCCTAAATAATTCGCCTAATTCATTATATATTTCATACCTTGGTTAAACTTGATAAAATTTTATTTTATTTCGATAATCGTGAATGCAAAATGATAAAAGGTTTACATTTGTCATATTTTTTGCATTTGCATTCATCTTAAAAATATATGTCGAAGCAATTTATAAATCATTTTTTAATCTTTTTAAAAATATTTCAAATGGCCAAGTATTTGGTTTGATATTGAAATATAGTTTCTAAAAAACGATGTTTTTGAAGAACTACTGGTAGATTATAGAAAAAAAAGGCATTGACTATGTACACATTTAACATTTAAATTTGATTTTATTTGATTTCGATAATCGTGAATGCAAAATGATAAAAAGTTTACATTTGTCATATTTTTTGCATTTGCATTCATCTTAAAAATATATGTCGAAGCAATATATAAATTACTTTTTAATCTTTTTAAAAATATTTCAAATGGCCAAGTATTTGGTTTGATATTGAAATATAGTTTCTAAAAAACGATGTTTTTAAAGAACTACTGGTAGATTACAGAAAAAAAGGCATTGACTATGTACACATTTAACGCGATGAAGATTCAGTTAATAAGCACCACTTGTAAATAACGATATATGTTATGTGAACAGAAAAGTAAGCTGGAAGTCTATATCTATTATCTAGATATCATTTCTTGCAAGTTATAATTTTCATTTATTCTATTTCTCTATTTACAATGAAATATTTATTCTCAGAAACATTGCTATTGGAGATCGTTAATAATTAACAGAAAAAGAGAGTTGACTAGATACATAATATAACGTCCGGAAGGCTTAGTCAATAAAGTTCATCTGCAAATATTGATATATAAAGTTATGTGAACGAAATAGTTAGCTGCAGCTTCACATTTATTCTCTATAGATCAATTAATGCAATTGTGCAATGATTCTCATTTGCTCTATTTCTCTATTTGGGACATTTTCGAACTGTCTCTAATTTTTTTATAATCTCTATCTATTATTTTGTAAATGAGCATTATCTTATTAGATAAATATTTGTAATCTATTTCTTCTTGCTTTTACACATCAAGTTTACCAATATACAGCCAAAAATAGATTTTTAAAAGAAATTCCATATATAATGATATTCTATAAGAAATTATTAAGAGATTCTGTCTTGTCGTAATTTCGTATCATTAATTTACCGAATAATAATACATTTTATTATTGTCGATAAATGCAGTCAAAACGATGTAACAAATGTAACTAATGTTGGCAATGACGTCAAAATGATGAAACTAATGTAATAAAAGTAGGCAAATTGATGTAAATTAAAACTATTATAGATATTTCGTAATTAGCATAGAAATTACATTTAGATTGATTACATTAAGTAGATTACATTAATTAGATTGAATTACATTTTTAATGGATATAACTAAATTCTCCCAAAACTATTCTATACATACTTTTTGCTGAATTGTTTAGAAATTAACTAATATTTGAAAAAAAAACTGTATTAACATCAAGTGCCATCCACTACAAGATAAAAAAAAATGTATTTGAACTTGAGTGGATGAATAAAATGTATTTTATTAACTATTGAAAATTTGAACAAGATATATATAGGGAGAGTGTGAGCTAATAGAAGGAATTGAACAAAAGTACTTTTCTAGAAAAAGTTGTTGTTTACTACTACATAAAGATATCCAGACTATATTTGCACAAAAATTACTTCATCGTTATTATAACACAGACAGTTCAAAGAAATTGTACCCGGAATAGGTCCTGTATTCATGGATGTTGTGGAAATGCAGTATTAAGTTCCAATTTATAGTATTCTTTGTTGTATTTAGTATTATATAGTATTTAGTATTGCAGTATATCCATTACTAAATTCTCTCAAAAGAATTACATACATACTTTTCACTGAATTTCTTTGAAATGACCTTTAGTATTTTATTTCTTTGAAAATTACGTTATTATTTGCAACATCATAAATTAGTTAGTACACACTTTAAGTGCTTTTACTATAAAAACAAAAGTACTTTTCCTGAAAAAGTTGTTGTTTACTGTTCCATACTATATTTGTACCAAAATTATATCATCGTTTTTATATCACAGACAGTGCAAAGAAATTCTACCAAGAATATTTTCTTTATTTATTGATGGTGGGGAATTGCAGTATTTAGAGTTGCAGTTTATAGTATTTATTGCTATATTTAGTATTATATAATATTTAGTGTTGCAGTATATCCATAACTAAATTCTCTTAAAATAATTACATACGTACTTTATCTGAAATATGTTTAAATTACCTTTAGCATTTGATTTCTTTGAAAATTATGTTATTATTTGCAACATTGTAATGTACTTAGTAAACACCTTAAGTGTTTTTACTATAAAAACAAAAGTACTTTTCCTGAAAAAGTTGTTGTTGTTTACTGTTGCATAAAGATATCCATTACTATGCCTGCACCAAAATTATGTCATCGTTATTATATCACAGACAGCACAAAGAAAATTGTACCGGAATAGTTTCTTTATTCATTGATGGTGTGGAAATGCAGTATTTAGTGTTGCAGATTATATATTGGATCTGTATTGATAAACCATATGAAAGATTTATCAATAAGTAAACAGCTATTCCATATTAAATATATCATCTTCTTTTCTTATAACTTTTTCCCTATCCCAAGTGAGTTGCTGATAGACAATAAATCTTTACTTGTAGTATGATTCATCGACTAAAGAATATTATATTAAGAATTATAATATTCTTATTATTCTAGTTAGTATTGCATTTGAACACATGTTGCTCTCTATAGTGAAACTTGAAGAAAAAGAAAAATACATCTTCAGAAATTTTTTTTTCTTTTAACAGACTTTATATAAGAAAAGGTAAAATATAAAACAATGGTTATAAAATTTTAAATTCAGCTTGCTTAAGCAATTATCACCAATGCGAAAGTGGTTTAATCAATTTTAAAAATTCAAGCGTCAATTTAATAAAAATCTAAAAATGTTTTAAGAAATAATTTATTGAGAAAAAAAGTAGTAAGTACATCATTTTTCTACATATTTTCCTTCATGATTAACAGATTTCTTAACGATGTAAATAATTAACACTATTAATTATGATTTATATGGAGAGATCGAGAAATAAAAATTTTCGCTATCATATTCGTGGGCTGAGTTATAATGCGCGCTGCTGGTGAACATTATGGATGAAAGTTCAATCGGCTGGTGACTTTGTCGTAGATACTATTTAATAAAAACGAGGAGATTCGTTGCATGCCTATTACATGCCAAGGCGTCTTAACCAATTTCATCCAACTGATCCGATCAGAAAATATATAGAAGTATATAATAATAAATACTGTGTTATTATTATTGAATAAGGCTGGGACTAATATGTATACCTTATATGTTCCCCGAATGTTGATAAATATAGGACTGGGACATCCAGGATGACTTTTAGGGTTTAACACCCTGCATTCGCATGCTACATGGCAGGAAATCTGGAAAACTTCAACCAAATAGCCTGACTGTCAATCAATTGTGTCAATACACAATTGACATGGATTCTCCTTATTTATGAAAAAAATTACTATCTGTGGTACCGACATCAGAGCAGTCTAATAGGACTGTACAACGTTGGGCGTAGGTTGAACAATCCTACCTCGTAAAAAGAAAAACATCTCCTGTTTCGAAATCTGCCAGTAGTCATACGGCCTCGGCCCACTATGGGGTTATTGCGCCATTGAGGATGATGAAAGATACAACAAATTGAGAAAATACTTTTTTAAAATACGCTTTTTGAATTTAAATAATGTATGGGTTTTTTTTTTTTTTAATTTTATTGTAATTTCTTTAAACTTTTATTTTAATTTATGACTTTTTATGTTTAATTTTAACGACATTTTTTTTTAAATTTATCAATCAATTAATTTTTTTTTAAATAATATACAACAGCATTCAACCCCAGCGATGTCCACAATAATACATTTAAACAGTTCTTTTTTTTTTTCAATTCCTTCTATTAGCTCACATTCTCCCTATATATATCTTGTCAAATTTTCAATCGTGCATAAAATACTTTTTGTTCATCCACTCAAGTACAAATACATTTTTTGAACTTGTAGTGGATGTCACTTGATGTTAATACAGTTTTTTCAAATATTAATTCAGCGATTAAATTTAATTAATGAATTAATTGTTTTTTAGATTTAAGTTGCATATATCAACTAATAGATGGCGCCAGATAAACTTCAAAAAATGATTGCAAATTATTTATAAAGGACTTTCTGTCATCAGATAAACTTAAAATCATAGTAAAAAAAAAAGAAGGAATTGACCTTATTTTTTAGACTTTTTTTTTTTTTTTTTCATATTACTTGTTTTTATCTAAATCATCATAGGAGAGAGAAGGCATTTGGATTTATTTCGACCCATAAATTTGATGCTACCGGAAATAAAACTTATTGAAAGAGAAAGTTAAGATAGAGCTCTCTATTTATTCAAGCGCCGAAGAGCTCTGTTGGTCCGCATTCTGTTGTTGTTTTCCTTTTCACATCCTCAGAATAACTGTCTTCTCCAATGGATGTCTTTTGTCGAGATCTCTT
The DNA here is from genome assembly GCA_021605075.1 of Caerostris darwini. Classification (NCBI taxonomy): domain Eukaryota; kingdom Metazoa; phylum Arthropoda; class Arachnida; order Araneae; family Araneidae; genus Caerostris; species Caerostris darwini. The sequence continues at coordinate 197,621 of BPLQ01001613.1, forward strand.
AAATTGCAAACGGGAGTCGAAAATAGATCTGGATTTCCCGAAGAACTCCCGTTTATTCAAGAAATCCATATAACCATTTCATCGTCCTTAAAAGACGGGATTTTATATTTTGGAAAAGTTTTCAAAGTTCTTCCAATATTCCCAACACGGATCTCATTTCACAAAAAGTTAAGGGTCAAATTTTTTTCTGCCCGGGTGAATTCCCGTAAAGATCGCTATATTTATGACAAAAAGTTGATTAAGAAAGCAATAACAAGTAGCAATAACGTTACAGTTTTTATTAATACTATTTAGCGCATCAACAAATGATTTAATTTGATAATTTACTACCACAAAGATTATTACTTATTTGATAATTTACTCACTAAAGATTACACTTAGTTGATATTTTTTATATATCACTTATTTGATAATTTACTACCACAAATTGGGGGCCTGATGGCCGAGTGGTCAGCTCTTTGGCGCTCGGTACCATCGAGTTCGAATCCCGGCGGTGGCATGGTGTTTGTAGTGGTTCGGAATTCACTTTAAACCGTAGGTCCCGGTCCTAATAGGATCGTAGAGCGTTGCGGGGGCATTGTTACTCCGCATCCGTGGCTTATCTTCAAGTTACACGCGCACCCTGGCTAGTGCAAAGTGAGTAACGTCTGTGCAGTCCATATGGCATAAAAGATCACCGTCTATGCCAACTGCATTAGGGGAAAAAAAACTATCACAAAACACGCGAAAAATTAAAATTTTATTCTATTATACATAAATTATGTTATATTATTATATTATTTTATTATTAGTTATATTCTTGGTGGTGGTGTTTCTTCTCCCACTTGATAGACAGCAACGTCTTGAATAGGGGTGGCCAACCCGCTGCCCACGGGTCGCATGCGGCCCGCCATGAATATTTTTCCGGCCCGCGAGATTTATCACACTTTTACAAAACGTATTTATTTTATAATGGCCAAAGTAGTGAAAACAATGTATTAAAAAATTCATTATGTAGACATCCATATATTCCAAAATTAACTGCCGAAATTATGAGAAAAAAATTCACTTTGATTTTTAAATATTATTCTTGCGAATATATGACAGATAGTGCCTGTTTTATTTATGAGTTTACAGTTATGAGTTAGCAGAATAATTAAATTATATTCTGCGCACTCATGATGCAACTTGGAAGATCTAAAAAACAGGTTCTATGTTTCACGTTAAGTGACCTCAGCGACGTAGTGACCTTCTTTATACCCTAGATACGCAAGTTGTTAGCGCTTTTGGCTCAACTTAAACCTGTGAATTTTTTTTTTTTCTTTCTAAAATGAAATTGATCCAACACAAAACACGCTCAAGCCTAACGGACGCTAACCTGGAACACCCATTACGATGTGTAGAGGCCCAAATTGAGATCAATTTGCAAAAGCTAAGTGAAAGAGTGGCGAAACAAATATCACACTAGTAAAATAAATATTTTTTAATGATTTCATTTTTTTTTATTTCGTTTATATTTATATATTTGTTATATTTCATTTTTAGTGCTATATGTTTCTTTACAATGTTCGTTTAGTATCATATTATCTATGTTTACATGCAAGAATAATAGCAAACACAAAAATAATAACTCATTATGGTTCAATTTTGCTCTCCAAAAAATGTATATAGTGGGTCTAAATTTAATATGTGTATATAATTTTATATGCGATCCGCAGAGTTAGGATGCATTTCCAAAGTAGCCCGCAATATCATTTGGGTTGGCCACCCTGATGATTTTCATGAAGGAGGAGATCAACTTCTATTGTGAAGGAACACCAGTAGGTAGAGGTCTGACTTGGCTTCATGACGCTGACTTTTTATGGGGTAGGGTTGTCAGTTCTAGCCCAAAGTTCTGTAGTCGTGTTAGATCGAAAAATTCAGCTTAAAATGGATTCCGAACCACTACAAACATCTATGACACTACCAAGATTCGAACCCGAAACCTGTGATCCGTGAGCCAGAGCTTTAGTCACTTAGCCGTCAGTCCCCATTGTATCTTTCAATTTTGTTATTCTTTTGTTTGCATTTCATGGAAATATAAATAAAAAAGTAATGTTGCTCTGATTTTGGTATTAATATTTTTATGATACATTTTTATAATGCATTATAAAACTTAAACTATAAAATGTATAAAATATAGACAGTATTTGTTTTACAATTTGTCAATTATTATCAAATTAGTTTTAAAATTTTTAAATGTTTGAAAATATTTTAGAATTCTGTACGATACACGAGATCTTAGCATAAGCAATTCAAATTATGTATTTATGTTAACGAATTTGCAATCTTTTATTTCTTTAAGCCAAATCATATAGTATCGAAACTAATTTTAATAGTTTTAATTTAATTATACTTAATTATATGCTACCATATCGATCATCAGTTCTCAGTTGACTTGACTTGACTAGATTCTTTGAGATGTATGCTCTCTGTTGATGTTTCATCTCCATTTATCCAAATGCTGTTAAAATATTAAAGATAAAAGAATTTCACAACAGTGAAAAATAAGTTTTTTATTAAGAATCCACTCAGTTTTCAGTTAAATATCTATAATTTCTGTGTCAATAAATATAATTATATTCCTGCCAAAAAAAAGCCGAAACTTCTTTACTTTAAATATTTTTTTTGTTCTAATGCAGCTGTCAAACTCTTAGACACTTGCTCTTGGATGCCTTAAGGCAAGTGCTGCGTAGACATTACTCACTTAGCACTACCCAGGAGGTGCGTGTAGCTTGAAGATAAGCCACGGACGTGGAGTAACAATACCCCCGTAACGCTCTGCGATCAGGTTATAGACCGGGACCTACAGTTTAAAGTGGATTCCGAACCACTACAAACATCCATGGCACTGCCGGGATTCGAACCCGAGACCTGTGGTACCGAGCGCCAGAGTGCTAGCCACTCGTCCATTCAGGCCCCTTACTCTAAATATTAAAATAGAGAAAAATATAAGAATTTTAATTGCTTTCTTATAATATATAAGAATATACATATATATATATATATTAATTGCTTTAATTATCATTGTGTATAAGCCTAGCATTAGCCGTAATAATATTACCGTGTATAAGCCTAGAATTTTTAGAACATTTTTAAAACTAAATATGATGATCGGCTTATATACGGATAAGTTTTATCTTGAAAAAGTTTTGGAACTTTGGCGTTAGACGAGAAAAAATGATACATCGCGTAATATCACTAAATAAAGCACATTTTTATTTCTTTAGGTTTTATTTCTGTAAACCAAATTAGATACTTACTTAATTTATTATTATTCAAATTATTAAACTATGATGATGGTGAAATTTGCGCACGACTAACAAAAAAGTATCAAAAACGTACTCGGAAAATAATAATAGTACAATACAATAAATAATGAACATCTCTATAACTTCTTTTCTCATTTTGTCTTATATATAGGCTTTAAACTACATAATCAGTTATTTCTTTAAACCAAATGAGATAATTATTTCACCATCTTATCGAGATTTATATTAATAGTTTTAATTTAATTATGTTCTATAATAGCCTTCCATATGTAATGCGAATCGGTTTATATTAGAAATATACTGTATATTCACAGTATTCTGCGTTTTGATACCTATAGGTATATTATGGTATTTTGCGTTCCGTTACCTATACGGTGTATTACGGTATTCTGCAGTTTTGACCGTTGTCCATTCGGCATCTCTAAATGTTTAACGACTTTCAGTTTCGTCGGTTCAAATTTATATATAGCGAATACTATTTTTATCTATTTATTAAACAAGCTGATTATTTGTTCTGCAAGCTCATTTTTTTTAAATTTTAATATTATGGTTTTTTTAATATTTATGTTCTAATAAATATTATAATTTTTTTTTTTTAAAGTCAATTCCTACTTTTTTTTCACTCTATTTCAGAAAATCCTTTATAAATCATTTTAATTCATTTTTTTTAAGTTTATCTGGCGCCATCTTTTGGTAGATATATGCCACTTAAATCTAAAAAAAACTAAAATTAATTAATTAAATTTAATTAATAAATTAATATTTGCAAAAATTGCATTAACATCCAGTGTCATCCACTACAAATTCAAAAAAAAAATGTATTTTAGCTTGAGTGGATGAATAAAAAGTACTTTATTAACGATTGAAAATTTGAACAAGATATATATATAGGAAGAGTGCGAGCTAATAGAAGGAATTGAATAAATACAATACTGGTCATCGAAAATGCAACATAATGAAGAATAAGAGGAAGAACATAATGTGCAAAGATGATATAATTGAAAATTCGACTCTATTCAAGTCGAGGAACACGAAGGAATCAGTACTTTGTTTAGTTTTCTAGACTGACACATTCCACCCCACAGTTCAACGAGAGAAGTTTTGAATGTTTTCTTGTGTATGACAGTTCCTATGCTTGTGCAGGTAAGGGCGAATCCACATTGTATATGGGTGTGGTTGGGTTGAGATACTTGAGGCACAGGTTGAAGAACTCATTTTTATTTACACACAAACAAACACCACACACATACAACAAATTGTATGTTTGAAGGTGTTAAATATTGTTTGTGTCAAAATTTAACACCTTCAAAGTTTTTTTTCTTTTTCTTCTAATGCAGCTGGCAAATAGACCGTGACCTTCGCCATAAGGGCTGCACCGATGTTACTCACTTTGAATTACCCAAAGGGTGCGTGTAACTTGATGGTAAGCCACGGACGCGGAGTAACAATGCCCCCGCAGCGCTCTACGATCCTATTAGGACCGGGACCTACGGCTTAAAGTGGATTCCGAACCACTACAAACACCCATGGGCAAAGCCGGGATTTGAACCCGATACCTGTGGTACCGAACGCCAGAGACGCCTTCAAAGTAAAAGACCGATAATTATAGCTTCGTTGAAGGATAACTCTTCAAGCCGAAAAACTGAAACTCGGTTACGCGCAGGGTGTGCAATGAAGTACAGAGTCACTTTAAATATACTTCATCTAGGTGTAAGGTTAAATAGACGCTTTGTTGCGGTAAATATAATTCCTCGGGTGAGAGACTGTAAGCCAACTAAACGTTCCTTAGAGGAAGCAAATGGTTGCACTATACAATTGTTTTGTGCCACGAATTTCCGGTTCGAGTCCCGGGGTGCCATGGATGCTTGTACAAATCGTAGGTACACTTTAAACTTCCACTTTAAATCGTAGGTATCTGTCTAATATGTGTTATCTTCTTTTTCTTTTATCATAAACTGACACAACTTTCAGTTGATATAATAAAATATTTATTGGTACAAATACAAAATCGAGCCACCGCCCGCCATCAGCAACTCCGTCGCGTTCCTTTTCTGCCATTGCTCTTACATTTGAATCCCCGTATAAGACAACAGCCTTATATGGAGTTACAGGAGGAGTTATGGAAGAGTCTCTTGTTCGTGGCGCCATCTGTTGTCATTTATAATGACAAATAGTTTACATATGACTGTAGAAAGTTGGCCGTAGGGCTGACAGCCCTATCCAATAAAATGAAAACATATCCTGTCTAGAATTCTGCCAGTAGGCAAATGGCCTTTGCCCGTCATGAGGCTGTTTCGCCAATGAAAAAGAAGATGAAGTAGTTTTAATTGAGAAAATAAAAATTAAACCCATTCTAAAAATGAAAATATCTGGAGATTGCCGGGGTAATTTGGATCAAATAACATTACATTAACTTTGCATATATATAAAGGTTGTAAATAATATAAATTAATATTAAAATAACAAAAAAATAATTAAAAGAGTTTTGATATAATGTGGCACGTGGTGTGTTTATTTATAAATTTTTGATTTGAAATCCTATCAGTGGCGCCTAACTGAAACTTTCCAATTCCAGGTATAGGCTTGATAAATCCATAGGCGGTAAATTCTTCTTCCTATTAGGTTTAAAAACGAGATTGATGATCAAATATATCTCTTATGGAAAAATGGCGATTTTTTGTTCAAATTTCAGATTGAAATTTGTAGGATGAGTAACAGTGCTTCTTCTAGTTGTCTTCCTAGAGAATGCTGAATTTACTAATTTTAATGGTCTATATCGTCAGGGAAAAAGTCCGACATTTGAAACAAGGACATTTAATAAAAGTTATATTTGTACAGACTGTTTTGTTTTATTCATTTTTTTAACAAAATACATTTTTGAATTTATTGGATTTATATTTAAAAATTTCCAATATTAAAATGTAAAATTCATGAAATTAAGAAATAAAATCCCTGAATTAATTAAACTTTTAATGCATTATTTATCCCCAAACAGCAAAAATAATATTATCTTGTAGGTGCTCGAATAAATAGCATTATTATGGATTTAACATGATCATTTTACTTTATTATCTGTCGATGATTAAAGTTACTTAAGCAATAAAGTGCATTTTGAAATATATTTAATTATTTTATCATCAGGATTTTACTTTTAAAATAATATATTTTTTTTTTCTTTTTCAATTCAACCTTCAAATTTATCAGAAAAAAAAAAAACTTAAGCAAATAAAATTTAGAATAATTAGAAAATTTACAAAGCATTAATTAATTAGCTTGCTTTTTAAAAATCATACATTACATAAATGTTTTTATTAATTCTAATTTTATCTTCGGAAATTGTTAGTTTTTCTTAGTAATATTCCTTTCTCATTAATTTTACTGAATAGAATAGATTAATACAAAATAAAAGTTTTTCAACTGTTCTTTTTAAAATGTATGCTAATCAAATAAATTTCTCCTCTTAAAAATTAAATAATTTTTCAAAGATGAATGATTCAATAAAATAAATGATTTGCTAAAGATAGATTATTTTACTAACGTTTTATATTCGTTATTATCACTTTATTTATAGTTTATTATATTGAACTATAAATGGATGTAACGTATGGAATTGAATATATATATAGACATACACGGTGATTATAATTAAAGTCCCACTTTCAAAATGCTGTAAAAAAAAGAACCACTTATCACAATAGTTCAAATGTGAACTGAAGATACTTGAAAAAGGTGGAAATGGTACTGTATCAAAAAGTTCTAAAGTGTATTAATAGATGGCGCTGTGAGCTGCATAAAGAAAGTGAATTCGACTGCCAGTATTATTTTGTATCGAAATTACAACGTATTTAGCATGAGTTGCACATTAAACCATCTGTAGTGTTCAATGTGCTTGATTGTTTCGGGTTTTTCGACGGAAAAATGACTTCCAAGTCATTCAACAGTTATGACACTGTTATTGGAAAGCCCAATGAGAAAAATCGATAGAACTGGGAAGATGGAAAAAATCAGTAGAACTTTTTTTTGGAAATATTTTTTGACACCTTTACAGTTCCCCCTTCCTCATGTATCTTCAGTTCAAATTTGAACTCATTTTGACGAGTGGTTCTTTTTTTACAACATTTTAAAAGTGGGACTTTCATTATAATCACCCTTTATATATATATACACTCAAGAGCCAAAACATTATGACCACCTGTCAATAACGAGTTGGCCCACCTTCGGCGCGCAACACAGCTTCAACCCGCCTTGGCATGGATTAATACCACCATTTAATAACAGTTAAATACCACTTCCACCTAATCACGTGCCTTCCATGTCATCCAGGCGAGTTCATTGCAAAATGTAGGGGTGGTCATAATGTTTTGGCTCTTGAGTGTATATATATGTGTGTGTGTGTGTGTGTGTGTGCGTGTGTATTTATATAATAAATATAAAATATATTTTTAAAAAGGATTTAGGTGTTTGTAGTTTCTGTTCTTTATTGTATAAAAACAGAGTTAAGATGGTATGAATGGGTGAAAGTAGGAATTCAATATTAAGAGGATTTTTTGTTGGACATTTACACGGTGTTATACATTTCATTTTAATTTTCCATGTTTAGAAGATGATGGCATTAGATATTTTTAACATTTTACTAACAAATAAATTATATTTAATGCTAAAACCTTTGCTTTTAAATTTTGGATTTTATATTTATTTTTGTCTCACCATCTTAAAAATAAGCAAAAAGTGTAATTTTTTCTTGTTTTTAAGATGGTATATATACATATATCATTCAAATTAATTTTAATTTAATATATTTATGATTTGAACAAATTGATAAAAATTCTCAATATGTGTTAAAGTGCAATCAAGGCGCTTTAAAAGATGATTAATATACTTTTATTTTTCCTCTTATCTTTAGTTTTTGGCTTAATATTTTTACAATTTTAATTTTATATTATTTCAAAAAACACTTATTAAAATTTCGATTAATTAATAAATAACATTAATTTAAAGTTTAATCAAGCTAAATAATCATTTTATTAGAACTTCGTACTGGTCGCTTAAAATATTGCTCTCATATAATTTTTCATATTAGAGTGTTTCATACTTAAGTTTGCCTAAAAATATTTATTAGTTAATTATTCTTATTTTTTCTTTATTTTATATTGCCAATTGACTGTAATTGAGTTTTATGCAACAGTGCATTTATGATTATTAGAATTTTTAAATTCAATAGACGAATAAATTGAATTAAATGCCTTAACAGTTCGACAGATAGATAAATGTAAAAATGTATATAAAATATCTATTTATCTATCATGTATATGTATCGCAAAAATATGCCTAAAAAACTCAACCTCATATATTTTTTTTTATTTATAAAAATTCAACTTTTTCATCTCATCAACATACCCCAATTTTAAAACGCTGTAAGTTTTTTTTTTCTCATAATATTTCTCCTTAGTTGTAAAAAAATGCCTCCTTAAATTCCTTGCTAGTTTGAATTCTATTTATACGTCATGCTGAAATTTATGGGTTTTTTTTTTTTCTTTTTAATATTTCTTCTTACGAAAAAAACGAGTATTTTTTTTTAAAAGGTGAAATACAACATGCTCCTATTATGACACGCATGTTTCTGTATTCATTTATTTCACGAATTTATTTTTACATCGTAAAATGTTGATTTTTATGCATCTTAATATTCTTAGCGAATGCCATTAATATATTTTTTTAAATCCTTTAATTTTTTTTGTAAAGATCCTCAAATAAAAATTTAAAAGTCGTGTTTATTTTGATATTGATTTTATTTATTTATTTTTTTTATTAATATTCGGAATTTCTTTTTCCTTCGTCCTTTTTTTATAGTTTCACATAAATTCAGACAAAAAAATTAAAAAATAAATAAACATTTTAATGAATGATATAATTTTTTAGCAAAGATAAAAAGCTTAAAAAGAAAATAGGAATAAAAGATATAAATTTAGAGGATTAATAATTGTGTGTTGAATAAATCTGATGAATTTTTTTTTAAATAAATAAGTTTAAAATAATTTTAAATTAAACAATTTTATGTTAAACAATTTTAAATTAAATAATTTTAAATTAAATTTTAAGTTAAAAACAATTTTAATTTTAAGTTACATTTTAAGTTTAAAACAATTTTAATTTTAAAGTAAGTTTCAAAATTATTTTAAATTAAATAATTTTAAATAACTTTAAAATGATTTTAAATTAAATAATTTTAAAATGCACGCCGGGGCTTTATATGATTTTTTTTTGTTTTTTTGTTTATTGAATGTGTTTAATTTAAAAACCAATCCTTAACAAAATTAGATTGTTTTTAAGATTTCAGTAACATAAACATAATTGATTCACATAAAAATAATAAACATTTTAAACATAATTTAAATAAGATAATTGATTCAAATGGTTAAGAAATTTTACAAAAAGTTAATATATTTTTAAAAGATCTTATTCCTTTTAATATAAATTAAAAAAAATATCAATAATATCTCTCTTTTTAATTTCAAATTTATTGAAACGTACCAAAACTGAAAAAAAAAATCTAAATAATTTTATTATTTAATTCATATTTAGATAAAACATATTTTAATTAAAATCTATGAATATTTCACAGTTAAAAATATTGTTATAAATCATTTAATTTGTTTAATTGTTTGGCTAATAATACAAAGTATAACGATCATTGATAATAATATACATTAACAATTGTATTCAATCATAAACAAAAGAAAATTCATCGTACTGCTTTTGACTCAAAAATTTACCATAAACAGTACGACGAGAAACATAAAAATATTAATACTTCCAATAAATTTGTAGGCTATTCTCAAAGCATTAGTTTTACTTTCATAATAGCCTACAAATAACTGATTCAAACGGTGAAATATTTTACAAAAAGTTATTATGTTTAAAAGAATGTTATTCCTTTTAATATCAATAAATAAACACTATCAATAATATCTGTCTTTTTAAATTTCATATGTATTTAAATGGGCCAAAACTAAAAGTGGAATCTAAATAATTAAATTATTTATTTCATAGTTAGTTAAAATACATTTTAAATAATATAGTATAACGATCATTGATATAAAAATTTAACGATTAACGATTGATTAACGATGATAACGGTGATTGATCATTCATAAACAAAGATAATTCACCGTACTCTGAATATTTCATTGCTAAATATACTTTTAATATTTATGTTTTTTTAATATTTTTGTATAATATATATTTTTTTAATATTTAATATATTTATAATTTTATATTTTTTTTATATTTAAATCCTTAAATTCGTTTAATATTTTGGCTAATAATATACAATACAACGATCATTGATAATAATATACATTAACGATTGTAATCATTCATAAACAAAAGATAATACATCGTACTGCTTATCACTGAAAAACTCGTCATAAGCAATACGACAAGAAACATAAAAAAAAATTAGTACCTCCGGTAAATTTGTAGGATATTCTCATAGCATTATTTTTGCTTTGCAAATAACCTACAAATAATTGATATAAACGGTAAAAAAAAAAAATTACAAAAAGCAAATATGTTTTTAAAAGACATAGAGTCTATATATCAAACATATATCAAAAGGAATCTTCCTTTTGATATAAATAAAATAAGTAATTAAAAAAAAATATTATGTCAGTTCCTTCTTTTTTTCACTATATTGCAGAAATTAATTTATAAATAATGTTGAAATTTCCTCTTACATCTGGCGCCATCTATTGGTAAATACATGCAACTTAAATTAAAAAAACTAAAATTAATTAATTAAATTTAATTAATGAATTAATATTAAAAAAACTGTATTAACATCAAGTGTCATCCACTACAAGTTGTATGTATGTATTTGAACTTGAATGTTTGAATAAAAAATATTTTATTAACGATTGAAAATTTGAGCAAGATATATATAGGAAGAGTGTGAACTAATAGTAGGAAATGAAAAAGCTATCAATAATATCTGACTTTTTATATTTCAAATGTATTTAAATGTAACAAATCTGAAAAGAGGAATCTAAATAGTTTCCTTCTTTACTTCATAATGTAGATAAAATATATTTTAAATTAAAAATTTCTAAATTTTGTTAAATATGCTGTTATAAGTCCTTAAATTTGTTTAATATTTTGGCTAGTAATATACAGTACATATAACGATAAGTTCAATCATAAACAAAAGGTAATTCATCGTACTGCTTATGACTGAAAAACTCGTCATAAGCAATACGACGAGAAACATAAAAAAAATTAATACCTCCGGTAAATTTGTTGGCTATTCTCAAAGCATTATTTTTGATTTGCGGTCTCGCCCGAGTCACAAGTTTGTGTATAAAAATGCTTATGCCAGCAATAACTTATCTTTATTACTTTACTCAGCTCTTTTCGTTATTTATGATTTCGCTGACAATGTCAGTTGCTATTCGTTTTCCGTGTGACAAGTTCTTAGACACTGTTTTTCTTTTCTTTTCTTTTATATTGACCGGGAAAGAAAAAAAAAACAATGCGATCTTCAAATAAATGAAGAGCAAAAAAAAAAATACCACTCATTTCTCTCTCTGATGTTTGACATTGCATTGAAGATAATTATAAACATTTTCCGAAGTAATTGTCGAAAGTGCATCAAACAGATGGTGCAAAATAATTCAATAATATGTTTCGTTTGTTATTATTATTTTTTTTAAACAAAAATGGACTCCACCCCGTTTTGGTAAAAGGAATACATTCATAAATTATTCCATTGCTATGTCTGCCTTTTTCGTGTTTGGATTCGTGAGATAAATTCAATTAAATAGAAACATGGATTTTTAATTAATGTTGACTTTTAATATTAGATAAATGTATTTTGTAGATATGAATACATTATTTTTTTTTTAATATTACTGTAAAAATATTGTTTTGTGTTTTTTACTGAAACTATTATATATATTTTACACAAATTTAAATAAATCTTCTAGAACTACATTAGTTGTTAACTTATTCAAAGTTTTATATCATTTGAATTATTATGCACACATTACAATTTTTTAAATTAGGTAAGTTTTTGTATTACATATGAATACATTTTTTTAATGTTACTGTAAAAATAGTATTTTGTGTTTTTTACTGAAACTATTATATATATTATGCTCAAATTTAAATAAAAGCTTTTAGAAGTACATAAGTTGCTAACTTATTCAAACTTTTATATCATTTGAATTATTATGCTTACATTATAATTTTTTTATATTAGGAAAATTTTTGTATTACCAAAACCAATAGGTAAAATGAGCTATTAACTATTTATAAAGCAGTTTTGAAATCGTAATTTTATCATTTAATAAAAGCGAAAAAAATAAGTATCATTAATTTTTATTTTTGATTGATGGTAAGGAGTTTTACTTGAATATGGTGGGTTTTTTTTTATACAAATGAACTTCTAATAACAAATATGTATAGAAAAGATGTTATTAATATATCCGATTAACAAATAATTGAATAAAAGTCAAATAAGTAGAAAATCTTTCTTATCTAAAACACATCCACCAAATTCTCTAAGGCTGTGATTTTTTACAAGAATATTCATTTTTTAATTTTTACTGAACCGATAGAAATGCAAAAGTGGTAAATTCAGATATTGCTATAAATATAGCACCTGTGTTGAAAACTTAATATATTTGATAAATATGATTGTAGGATATCCCATATATGCTTTTGATGGTTGATAATTTATTTATGCTCATAATTAATTTCCAATGAATTTGGTAAGTTCCTAAATAAGAACACTGGCTCATTGGTTGCTTTATGTTTCATGCCAAGAAAAAATATATATACTTGTCATCTTAATTATCTTTTCTCATAAGTAGGACAAACAAAACAGTCATAATTTTATTAATATCTGTTATTGTATAGAGGGAATATATAAAAATGAAACAAACAATTATGCTAACATGAAAATTTCAATAAAAAATGTCAATTAAGCATTAATTATTCTATTCAATTATTTCTGAATATTATTAAATTTAAAAAATTATATGATTTTAAAACATATTTAAAATAATTTAAACATTATTTTATTCTGTTATACAGTACGTATAAGCTTCAAGCTTGTTCTAAATTATTTTATTCAAATCCTTTTTTAATAAGTATTTTTATTTTATTTAAATTTAAATTTAAATATTCTTGGAAAATCTCCTTTTTCCAACAATATTTGAGAAGAACATGTTTAAGATATTCAGCAAATTATTTTAAGCTAGCTGGGAATTTATATATATATATATATATATATATATATATATTATTTATCTCTTTCATTCTTTCATTTAAATTGAGAAACAATACTTCTCTTTTAACCGTATACTTTTATCTGTTATCATTTCATAATAACTAAAATTAAAAAAAAAAAAAAAAGATTTTATCGAATCTGACGTCATAAATTATCTACATGATAATAACAAAAAGATAATTTGGGATGTCTGATTTTTTAATGACTTTTAATAGTATTTTTAAAAGTAAATTTTACGTGAATGATCAGCTATTTAATCTAATGCAAGTTTGAATGCTGAACATCTGCAAAAGTTATGCAAGTAGACATTATCAGACAAAGAAAATTACCTTTTTCAATGAAGCTCGCACTGGAATACAGTTTATGAATAGAAATACCAGACATATTGAATATCCAGTGTTTACATTAGGCGGAGTCTGTTTACTAGTTATGAGCTACAGTATATGTTTCTATTGGAAAAGGAAAAGAAATAAGTTCCGCAAGTTCATGCACATGAAATACATATTTAGCACAGAAGGAAAAAATAATAAGTAAACTAAATATATAATACCCTATAAAATAATCAATATAGCCAAGAAATAAAGACGATAGTTGATAAGGAAAAATAATTTGTACATTGTGAGATAAGTATTTTGAAAAAAATTGTATCATCAGAATAAAACAGCAAGAATCTTTGTTTACATGACTAAAATTGAAGAAATTATAACAGACACCATCCAATAACTTGGAAGTTCAATTAGAGATATTAAACCATGGTAGATTATACCATTATTCTAAGACTAGATATCTGTAGTAAGTTACATAATATGAATTGAATGGAGTAGGCTAGTGTTGAGCGTTAGGTTATGGCATGCATAAAATAATGCATTACCGTACTATATAGAGATATAAAAATAATTGATTACTATTTATATATCTTTTGTGCTTAATGATATCATGAAAAAATAATTATAATAAAGTCCTTTTAATCAATATTCAAAATTATGATCAAAGCTTTAACGTTGTCTGACAAAAATGGTATTTATCAGTGTACTGAACACATTAATCCTTTGAAATTATACTAATAGTAATTTACAAATATTTTCAACGTTACAATTTAATGTTATAATATTCAAAAAATGTTGTATTAACTTTGAAAGGATCTATTAGAATAGGCCTGATTTCTAAAATAAAAAATTCCCTTAAGTCAATTTAGCTAAAAGAACTAGTTAAAAGTTCAGAAACTTAGTTTAACATAAGAAAAATATCAAATAATTGTAAAGCAGTATAAATTAATTAGGATAACATATTGCATGATTTAGTAAAATAAACATTATAATAATAAAATATAATAGTAATAATGAATGATTTAAAAATGTTACCAACAAAAACAATAGACATGAATTTCTATTTTCTACCTTTCAACAGTTTTTAAGATATAGTGATATAATTGTCACATTATCAGGTAAAGAAACTGTATGTAGTATTCATGTATAGTTTTCTTTTACTTAATTTTCATTTTGAGTCAGATTTTGTAATTATATTAACATAAATTTCCCTTTTAAATAAGCTTATTATTAATTTAAAGAAATATATTTATTGCTTTTAATATTTTCCAATTTTTCATATAACACACACGTCTTCTCTATTGCTTAAAATTTTTTGAGCTGTCAATATAAATCCGTTCATTTAGCATTGTATTTAAACATTCAATTGCTAAATGCGTAGTATTTCTAGATAAATATCAATGAACCTCATGACAGTATAATTTTTTAATGAATGCAAATCTTCTGAATATATTCTCTGTTTATTTACAAAAAAAAAAAATTAAATTGCTTTAACGCTGTAACTGCACATAATAAAATTATCAATAAGTTACGTTTTCTTTAAAATTATTTAGAATATTTCTTTATAATATTTAGAAGTCGAATTCTTTAAAATTATTTTGAATATTTTAACTTGAATGTCTAGTAGAAATAAAATTTGTAAGAGATTTAACGCTGCGAAACATTTGAAGGAATCTTTTGAACATGAAACAGGGTTCGTGCTTTAGCGAGCTTTATATCTGTTTCCAAGATTTTAAACGAAGCTAATTTTGTATATTTCTATGAAGAATGGGGACAAAGAAATATTGTCTCAGGAAATAGAAAGGAAAAGAGTAAATTTAATGCTTTTTGAGCCAAAAGGCATCAAGTAAAAAGAAATGTTATACATTTTTGAAAATTTGTGTTCTTAATTAATACATTGTTATAAAATATATTTTTTTTTTGCTTTTTATTTCTTAGTTTTTCATGTCAATGCGTATCAATGTCAATGTCAATATATATCATGTTTTGTTTTCTATCACGAATATTTTATTATTGTTTTCTCGTATATGTAAATAAAATTAACAATAAGCATTTTTTTAATATATCGTTAAAATAATTAACTAATTAAAGAAAACGTTTCCTAACATTAAAGATTTTATTATCATGCGTGAACATGATGTTGTCCAGGTTAGGGGTCCGTGAATTTATCCGAAAATCAGGGTCAAACAAATAAAATTCCATTGCAAATTTTGGCGGAAAATGGTACTTTGGGCTCCTTAACTCTTGAAATGCTTGATGAATAAGATTAGTCCTAAGGAATTTTCTGGGGAAGTTGGCTTTTCTTTGAAGTATTTTGTAGTATGGTTTTGAAGCACATTTGTATATCCAATAGCTATAAGTACTCGTAGTGCGTTGATCAATTCCTTCTTGAAATTTCACATTTATCACTTTTGACATTTTCCCGTGCCTATTGAGCTGTATAGTGCTTCTTATTGTATTTGGAATACTTCACTCTTCATTTATGCATGGCATTTTCGAACTTTGATATATTCTTTTGCACATTGAATGTTATAGTGTTTTTGTAGAATTTAGAATACGTCATTCTTCATTTATGCCTAATATTTTCAAACTTTGATATATTCTTTTGGCTATTGATTGTGATAACGTTTCTTGTAGAATTGGGAATACTTCATTCTTTATTTAAGACGACATTTATCTTACTCTTGCATATTCTTTTAGAGATTCTTGAACAATTCATTCTTCATGAAGTTCTTGATTTATGCAACATTGCTATATTCATGTGGCTATTGAATTTGACCATTCTTGTAGTATTCCAATCAATTGCTCCATGTATTCTTGTGCATTATTAAACATTGGCATATTCTTGAGTTTATTCATCTGTTCTCGAATGCCCACACATGATTAGTTGAAATTTGCTGAGCAGATTTTAGTTTCTATTATTTTTTGTTTCACATTCTTTTTTTGACCAGGATGTACTCGTGTTCCATTTTATATCTAACGAACAGTCCACCAACGGGTAGTGAAGGAAGGATTTCACCTTCCAGGAAGGCATTTAGAAGTAATTGCCCCCCATATGTAGGTCATCGGGAAGAAACCCAGTAACACTTCAATCTCAAGTCACAAAAAATTATAAATAATATTTCTAGAGAAGAAATTATGTTTGCAAGTGGCCATGGTTCATTTTCAGCATACCTCAAAATATTTAACTTTTCAGAAGATGATTTCTTCTATTGTTCATAAACTGGAGAATCATTCCATTATAAAACTAATTGTCTTCTTACAGAATAATGACATCTTCAAATCACCTCTTAACATTTTTATTAAGGGACACATAAGTATAATACACAACTAATGGGTCAGAAGGAAAATCATCGATTTAAAGAAGTTTATAAAATTAATGATCTCAAATCTTATATTTTATATTATTTTTTGACTCGGAGGGACACGTGTGCCACTTACTTATGCTACGAACAGTCCACCCACTGGTGATGAAAGTAGGACCCTCCTTCCGGGATGACATTTTAGGGGTAGTTGCCCCACATATGCAAGAAATCCAGTACCTTAAATCTCAAGAATAACAAAAAAAACATGGAATTCTTTCTACAGAATAAATTATGTTTACAAGTTCCAACCATGGCTCCGACCATGGTTCCATTTCCAACATACCTCATAATATTTAACCTTTCAGATGATGATTTCGTCTTCTGTTCATTAACTAAATGATCATTCCATTATAAACATGCTTGTTCTCCTACAGAATAATGGCATCTTAAAATCCCCTCTTAACATTTTTATTCAGTGACACATAAATATAATACACAACTCATGGGCCAGAAGGAAAACCATCGATTTAATAAACTTTATACAGTTAAAGATCTCAAAATGAAGACTTAATAATTTTCCGAAAATTATTACATCTGAAATATTAATTTAATTATCTGCGCCTAATCTTTTATATTCACCGAAGATAATTTACTATTTTATATTCCATCGAATGATAGACGTTATATTTTGTATAATATGCCAAATTATATTTTTCGTGCCGTTTTATATTTTGTTGGTCGTGTCAAACTATATATTTCATAATTTTGCATCTCATTTTATAACCATTGTTTAGTTCGAAATATATATCTTTCGTTTCACTTATGTTTATGTTAGTTACATAGTACAGTAGAATATTTTTCTTTTCTATACTATAATTCATTGTACTTGCATAATTCTATAATTCAAAGTTTTTTGGTTATTATTATTATTTTCCGATCGTCATCTTCGTAACTGGTTTTATCCCCATACACATGGCCCTGAATATATAGGTTCCCCCTACACATGGCACTGGGTATATATACTCCCCCATTCACATGGTATTAGGTGTGGAGTAAAGTAAAGTCTGACTGACAATGCGGACGGTTAATGTATTGCAATTGCCATTTAGTATTCTGAAAGCAGTGACAACAGACGTAACCAGATAATTCAAATCACTACCCTCCTACACAATAATTCGTGCACAAGTTATCACTGGGCAAGAATCAGACAATGTTAGACATTGTAACCATGGACATTCCTTGATAAATAGCAGGAGGAGGAATCATTTCTAAGTGAATATTAATGGAGAACTAAATCACGTGTGTTTTCAATAAGAAAATGAAACCAAGTAAGTTCATTCCATGCAGTCTAATTGTAAGTTCAATATGCTGGACAATACTTTCACAGCCGTATAAAACCTCCTTCTTTCGTACAGCACACCTCATGACTATAGAAAACATCACTTTTCCCCTTTCTCACATTAGCTCAGACTCATAACCACTTTATCAATTCTAAGTGAATGCTAATGGAGAACCACATCACGTGTGTTTTCAATAAGAAAACGAAACCAATTCAAAACTCAAATCCTCCTCTTTTATAACAGTATAAAGAATCTGTTTTCCTAAAACCTCCTTCCTTAAAATTACTATAGAAAACACCACTTTTCACCATTCGTTTATTATCTCAAGTTCAAAATCACTTTAAAATAAATAAATAAAAATCATTTACTTTTTCTGGTTTTTTTCATAATGCATACCACTTAAAAACACTTTAACCTTACCAATAAGTAAAAAATTTTAATTGTTTCTGTCGTACAAAATGGAATGATTTTTTAAATATTTCCTTTATATATATATATATATTTATAGCAACTGCTTAAAAAATACAAATGCTAATTACGCCTTTCATACTTTCAAATTTGATGCTTTATTTCGTTACATAAGTAAATTATATAACATACGCTTACTTAACTCGAATTTATTTGGATAGTTGGTTTTAACTTGCGTTATACAGTTAATGATCAGATAAAACAGAATCAAGAATGTTAAGTAATTATACATTTACGAAGACTGTCAATATATCAAATGATTTTTCTTTTGAAAAGTAAAAATTCAAACTTCGTTCTTTATTATTTTACATTTAGTATCATCGTCTCAATATCAATGAGATGAAGGACAATCGATAATCATCTGCAATTCTTAGAACAAAATAGAAAAAAGAAATTACCTTTGACTCCTTCTCTAATTGATTGCGCGCTCGTTAAGAGAAAAGTCTAATGATTCAAGACGAGTTGAAATGAAGGTTGCAAAATTAATTGGAGGCTTATCCTTAGGTAATTGTTGTTGTTTTTTGTTGCAAGCAGGATGTTATCTAAGAATGTAAAGTTCAATTCAATGACTTTTGGATTGAAAAAAGTATTGTACTTTACAAATGACTTCAGACAGTGTTCCACGCAGTTTTTGTAGTATTTACATAATGTTATTAACTTTATTTAAAAACTAATTTAAGTCTCAAATTATAACTTATAATTTTTTAGATATATTTGAAATTTTTAGTAATCAATTTCGAAAGGGTATTTTAAACAATGAATTTGTTAAAATTTTAATGTATTGTTCAGGAAATAATAGAGAAACGTTAATGAGGACGTCAGCTTTTTCTTAGCGCGCATGCTCATAGAAAATGAGCATGCGCTTGTCTGCAAAAACTCTCTAAATTGGCAAATTGTTGAAAAAGCTTTTAATAAACCAATGAATTTTTGAAAATTTGACTTCAGCAGTAGCAAGTCTCAGTCTGTGTGGCTCGGAAAATTCTTTTAAATTTAAGGAAGGGGCATTGAAAAAAAAAATTAACTCTAGTACGACAATGCTATTTATGCGAATAATTTCTGTCTTATAATACACAATGTCAAACTTAAAATTTTATTGTGTGCATTCTTCATAATTCTTGTGTAAATTTGGTTTAAAATATCGATTAAAAGTTGCATAATTTTTTTAAATCAGGAAGATTAATAATTTCGTAATAAATCATTGGTTCCACTTTTGATTCAGTAGTAGATGAGAGTGGGGTTTGATAGCCGAGTGAGTAGCGCTCTGGCACTCGGTTTCGGGTTAGTCTCGCCGATGCTATAGATGCTTGTTGTGATGCGGAATCTCCTTTAAATCGTAGGTCCCGGTCTAATAGGTTAGTAGAGCGTTATGGGGGTAGTTTTACTCGCGTCCGTAGCACATCTTCAAGCTACACGTGTCTCCTGGTTAGTGCTAAATGAGTAACAACTATGCTGCCCCTGCTTATGGCATAAATATTAACTGTCTATGTATTGTCAGCTGCCTTAGAACAATAAAAACTTTCACAATAGTATAAAATCTCCTTTTTTTAAAGCACCTCATGGCTATAGAATATATCACTTTACTCCTTTCACACACCCAGGCTCATACTAACTGCATATCTGCTCATAACCACTTTAAAATAACTAAATAGAATTTCATTTAGTTTTTCTAATTTTTTAATATGTTAAATAAACAGCATAGCGCTTAAAATAACTTTAACCTTCCAAACATATGTAAATTATTTCTGTCGTACAAAATGGAGTGAATTTTTATATTTTCTTTATATATATATATATTTATATGGAATACTTAAAAAATACAATTGCTAATTACGTCTTATTACAGTAAAAATTTGATGCTTTATTTTATTACATAAGTAAATTAAATAATATATAAAATGCGTTTTGTTAACTTGAATTTATTTTTATATTTAGTTTTAACTTGCGTCATCCATTTAATGATCATTACTGATAAAGCACAAAACAAAAATGTTAAATAATTATACATTTACGAAGACTGTCAATATGTCAAATGGTATTTCTTTTCAAAAGTAAAAATTCAAATTTCTTTTTTTATTTTTCCTTAATATCAGCATCTCAATATCAATGAGATGAAGGTCACAATCGATAATCAGCTTCAATTCTTTAAATAAAATAGAAAAAAAAATCCCCTTTGGATTCATTCTCTAATTGATTGCGGCTCTCGTTAAGAGAAAAGTCTAATGATTCAAGTTGAGTTGAAATGAAGCTTGCAAAATTAATTGGATGCTTATCCTTAGGGACATTTTTTTTTTGTTGCAAGGGGATGTTATCTAAGAATGTAAAGTTCAATTCAATGACTTTTGGATTGAAAGAAGTATTGTATTTTACAAATGACTTGTGACAATTCTTCCCCGTATAACAATTATTGTATGTAACGTTATTTAACGTAATGTAACGTTATTTACTTTATTTCGTAACTAATTTATTACAACAAACATTAATTTATAATTTGTATAGGAATAATTGAAATTTTTAGCGATGAATTTATAAATAACGCTGGGAATTGACATTGGGAATTTTAAATAATGAATTGTTAATAATTTAAGGAATGGTTGAGAAAACAATGAATAAATTGACAAATTGTTGAAAAATTAATGAATAAATTAATGATTTGTTCAAAATTAATAAAATAATCATTTATTGAAAACTTAAGTATTAAATTAAGGATTTGTGGAAAATTTGAGTTCGGCAATAGCATTGAGACATACTAGTCATTGAGAAAACATCTGACTATGTTGTACGATTCGGAATATTATCTTAAAAGTAGAGAAATGTATTGAGAAAGATTTAGGCGAATTATTTCTGCCAAACAATACAAAATGTCAAACTTAAAATTTTGTGATGTGCATTCCTGAAAATTATTGTATAAATTTGGTTTAAAGTATCGATTAAAAGTTGCTTAATCTTTTTAAAATCAGTAAGTTTAATGATTTCGTAATAAATCATTAGTTCCACTTCTAATTCAGTAGTTGATGAGAGTGGGGTTTGATAGCCGAGTGACTAGCGCTCATTCACTCGGTGCCACTGATTTTGTGTTCGAGTCTCGCCGGGGCAATACATGCTTGTAGTGGTACGGAATCCACTTTAAACCGTAGGTCACAGTTTAATAGGATAGTAGAACGTTGTGGGGTAGGTAGTGTTACTCGCATCCGTAGTATGTCTTCATGCTATACGTGCCCCCTGGGTAGTGCTAAATGAGTAACAGCGGTGCAGCCCTTGCTTCTGATAAAGATAAACTATAAAGATTGACAGCATAAAGATTATTAGCATAAAGATTAACTGTCTCTGTATTGCCAGCTGCATTAGAACAACATTAACCGTCATAATAATATAGAACCTCCTTTTTCATAAAGCTCCTTATGACTATAGAAAATATCATTTTACCTGTTTCACACACTCAGGCTTATAATAACCGCATATCTCAGGGTCATAACCACTTTAAAGAACAAAAAAAATATCATTATTTTTCTCCTAGGTTTTTTTAATATATTAAACAAAAGCATACCGCTTAAAATAACTTTAACCTTCCAAACATTTGTAACTTATTTCTATCGTACAAAATGGAGTGATTTTTTATATTTTCTTTATATATATATTTGTATGAACTGTTTAAAAAATACAGTCACTAATTATACCCTATTATACTATCAAATTTGATGCTTTATTTCATTACAAAAATAAATTATTTAACACATAAAATGCGCTCGCTTAACTAGCATTTATTTTGATAGTTAGTTTTAACTTGCATCATCCAGTTAATGATCATTATTGATCAAACAGAATATCTAAGAATGTTAAATAATTATACATTTACGAAGACTGTCAGTATGTCAAATGATTTTTTTTCCCCAAAGTAAAAATTCAAACTTCTTTTTTCTTTATTATTTTTCACTTAATGTCATCTTCTCAATAACAATAAGGTGAAGGTCACAATCGATAGTCAGTTGCAATTCTTAGAACAAAATAGAAAAAATGAAATCACCTTTGGACTCATTCCCTAATTGATTGCGGCACTCGTTAAGAGAAAAGTCTAATGATTCGAGTCGAGTTGAAATGATGATTGCAAAATTAATTGGATGCTTATATTTAGGAACATTTTTTTTGTTGCAAGAGGGATGTTATCTAAGAATGTAAAGTTCAATTCAATGACTTCTGGATCGAAAGAAATATTGTATTTTACAAATGACTTGCGACAATCTTTCCCGTATTACAGTTTTTGTAGTATTAACATAATGTTATTTACTTTATTTAGTAACTAAGTTAGGTTACAGACATATATTTTATTTAGACATGATTAAAATCTTTAGTAATTAATTACAAAATAACTTTGGGCGTTTTAAATAATGAATTGTTAAAAGTTTAATGAACGGTTGACGAAGTAATGAATAAATCGACGAATTGTTGAAAAATTAATAAATTGATGAATTTTTGAAAGTTTGATTTCAACAATAGTACTGAGACATACTAAATATTAAGATTCTCATGCTAGACATAGAAACAAAATCTGACTATACTGTGCAATTCGAAAAATTATTTTAAAATTAAGGAATATATATTGAGAAAGATTTAGTTCGAGTGCGACAATGCTATTTATTCGAATAATTTCTGACGAACAATAGAAAATGTCAAACGTAAACATTTATTGTGTGTATTCTTGATAAATCTTGTGTAAATTTGGTTTAAAGTATCGATTAAAAGTTGTATAACATATTTAAAAACAGTAAGTTTAATGATTTCGTAATAAATTATTGGTTCAACTTTTGAGTTAGTAGTTGATGAGAGTCGGGTCTGATAACCGAGTGACTAGCGCTCTGGCACAAAGTGCCACAGATTTCGGGCTCGAGTATCGCCGGTGCCATAGATGTTGCTCTCAGTGGTTCGGAATGTACTTTAAACCAGGTCCCGGTCTAATAGGATCGTAGAGCTTTGTGGGGGTAGTGTTACTCGCGTCCGTAGCATATCTTCAAGCTACATAAAACCCTTGGGTAGTGCTAAATGAGTAACAGTGGTGCAGCCCTGATTTACAGTATAAGTATTAATGATCACTATATTGCCAAATGCATTAAAACAACAACACAATAGTATAGAACAACCTTTTTAATAGTGAACCTCATGACTGTAGAAAATATCATTTTGCTTTTTTCACATACTCAGTCACATAATAACCACATATCTCAGGCTCATAAACACTTTAAATAACTAAAAAAATGCATTTAATTTTTCTGACTTTTTAAATATAATAAATTAAAAGCATACAGCTTAAAATTACTTTAACCTTTCCAATAAATAAGAAATACGACTTGTTTCTATCGTACAAAATGGAGCGATTTTTTTAATGCTTTCTTTATCTATATTTAAAGATTTGTTATCATTATTATACCGAACTTTATATATATTATATCGAACTGCTAAAAAAATACAATTGCTAATTACACCTTATTATGCTTTCAAATGTGATGCTTCCATTACATAAGTAAATTATATAACATATAAAAGGCGTTTGCGTAACTCGCACTCATTTCGACAGTTATTTTTAAACTACGCCATCGAGTTAATGATCATTATTGATAAAGCAGAATACAAGAATGTTAAATAATTATACATTTACGAAGACTGTCAATATGTCAAATAACTTTTCTTTCCCAAAGTAAAAATTCAATTTTCTTTTGTTTAATATTTTTCATTTAATATCAGCGTCTCAATATGAAGGAGTTGAAGGTCACAATCGATAATCACCTTCAATTCTTGTAAGAAAATAGAAAAGAAATCAACATTCGGACTCATTCTCTAATTGATTGCGGCACTCGTTAAGAGAAAAGTCTAATGATTCAAGTCAAGCTGAAATGAAGGTTGCAAAATTAATTGGATGCTTATCCTTGGGGACATTTTTTTGTTGAAAGGGGGATGTTATCTAAGAATGTAAAGTTCAATTCATTGACTTTTGGATTGAAAAAAGTATTGTACGTTACAAATGACTTCAGACAGTGTTCCTCGCAGTTTTTGTAGATTTACATAATGTTATTAACTTTATTTAGAAACTAATTTAGGTCTCAAATTATAACTTATAATTTGTTTAGATATAATTGAAATTTTTAGTAATCAATTTCGAAATAACATTTGGCATTTTAAATAATAAATTGTTAAAAATTTAATGAATGGTTGAGAATGTAATAAATAAATTGAGCAATTTTTAATAGAATGATTAATAAATTAATGAATTATTGAATATTTAATTTCAACAATATCATTGAGACATGCTAGACATGGATATAACTTCTGACTATGTTGTGTAATTCGAAAAATTCTCTTTAAAGTTAAGGAAGATGTAATGAGAAAGATTTAGCTCTGGCGCTACAACGCTATTTATGCGGATAATTTCTGTCGAACAATACAAAATGTCAAACTGAAATTTTTATTGTGTACATTACCGATAAATCTTGTGTAAATTCGGTTTAATGTATAGACTAAACGTTATACGATATTTTTAAAGTCAGTAAACCTGATGATTTCGTTATAAATCATTGGTTTCACTTTTGATTCATTAGTGGATGAGAGTAGGGCCTGATGGCCGAGTGACTAGCGCTCTGGTACTCGGTGTCACAGATTTCGGTTTTTAGAGTCTCACCGGTGCCATAGGTGCTTGTAGTTATTCGGAATCCACTTTAAACCGTAGGTACCTGTCTAATATCATCGTTGAGCGTTGTGGGGGTAGTGTTACTCGCGTCCGTAGCATATCTTCAAGTTACAGGTACACCCTGGCTAGGGCTAAATGAGTAACAACGGTGCAGCCCATGATTATGACATAAAGAATAACTGTCTTTGTATTGCTTGCTGCATTAGAACAAAAACAATTTTCACAATAAGATGGAACCTCCTTTTTTTTAAAACACCTCATAACTATAGAAAATATAACTTAACTCCTTTCACACACCCAGGCTCATAATAGCCGTACATATCTGGCTCATAACCACTATAAAATAACCAAAAAAAATGTCATTTAGATTTCTAGTTTTTTTTAATATATTAAATTAAAATCGTACCGCTTAAAATAACTTTAACTTTCCAAACATTTGTTACATATTTCTATCTTACAAATGGAGTTATTTCTTAAATTTTCTTTATATATACACTCATGTCCATAAATTAAGGATAATGAAGTTAAGGCAAAGAAAGAGACAGAAGCAAAACAAATTTGACTGATTTGTAAAGTCCATTTATTAAATAAAAGGTAAAGAGCAAAAAAGATGCTATATGTTTGACATAAAAAATAAAAATTGCGATTTTTACTCCCTGGAGCAAATTTCAAAAAAGAACATATTTACAAAAAACAGTATAACATGGTTAGTATGATGGTTAATATGGAGTATGTCACCCGGACGATGCAATACAGGCCTTAGAACGCCTAGGCATGCTGATTATCAAATTATCAATCTAATCTTGGGGAATATTACACCACTCATCAAGCAATGCCCTCCGAAGTTCCGGTTGACAGGTGGGAGGGGGTTGACGGGCTGCAATTCGTCGGCCAAGCATATCCCACACATGCTCTATTGGATTCAAGTCCGGTGAGTATGCTGGCCAATCCATACGGGTGATATCCTCCAATTGAAGGCATTCGTCTACAATGTTTGCACGGTGAGGACGGGCGTTGTCATCCATAAACAGAAATTCAGCACCCATGGCGCCCCGAAACAAAAGTACATGTTGTTCCAGAATGACATTCCGATAGATGAAGAATAATTCCTTCCCAAACGAGCCATCCTGCACCACCGTAACGGTGGCGTTCAATGGTGTTCTATTGGTGGTAACGGGTACCTGCCGCTCTCCATATGAAAGTCCGGCGAGAATCAGACTGCAAACTAAACCTGGACTCGTCGGAAAACATCACACAGGACCACTGTTGCGGTGTCCACAATGCATGCTCTCTACTCCAGGTTAATCGCAGGCGACAGTGAGTTTCGGTAAGTGGGACACATCTGACAGGCCTACGAGCATATAGACCAATGTGCCCTAAGCGTCTGTACACGGTTTGACTTGAAACTGTCGTACCGGTAGCTGAATAGAGCTGACGAGACAGGTCTGATGCTGTGCTCCGTCTGTTTCTTTTGGCAGTAACTGCTAAATACCGGTCCACATTTGGCGTTGTAACTCGGGGGCGACCTGTGCTATAACATCTACTCACATTACCATCATCTTGGAATCGTTGCCGAAGCCTGGAGATGACACTCTGGGCGATTCCAAGTTCCTCGGATACTTCCAGCTGGATACATCCACATTCCAGCCGGCCGATAATTCTACCACGTAAAAAATCATCCAAATGCTTCCTTTGTGCCATAACTATGCGGTTATTGCACTGAAAGTCTCTTAAAGCGCTTGTGAACATTTTTACTTGTTTGCCACCATTCCTTATATACCCCTCTCTTACACTCTCGTCATTGTGACGTACTATCCGCGCCATCTGGTGGTTTCCTGTAATTTGCATATTCTTCTTCAAGATGTGTGTGATAATTCTACAGGTGAAATTTTTATTTTAGAGTTCAATTTCTGTGTGATTCTGAATTACCCTTAATTTATGGACATGAGTGTATTTATAGGAACTGCTTAAAAATTATAATTGCTAATTACACCTTATTATACCTTCATATTTGATGCTTTATTCCATTACATAAGTAAATTATATAGCACATCAAATGCGCTTGCGTAACTCAAACTTATTTTGATAGTTAGTTTTAACTTGCGCCATCCAGTTACTGATCATCATTGATAAAACAGAATATCTAAGAATGTTAAATAATTATATATTTACGAAGACTGTCAATATGTCAAATGATTTTTCTTTTCCAAAGTAAAAATTCAAGCTCCTTTTATTGTATTTTTCCTTAATATCATCATCTCAGTTTCAATCAGATGAGGTCACAATCGATAATAAACTTCAATTCTTGAACGAAATAGAAAAAGAAATCACCTTTGGACTCATTCTCTAATTGATTGCGGCTCTCGTTAAGAGAAACGTCTAATGATTCAAGTCGAGTTGAAATGAAGATTGCAAAATTAATTGGATGCTTATCCTTAGGACATTTTTTTTGTTGCAAGAGCGATGCGATGTTATATAAGAATGTAAAGTTCAATTCAATGACTTTTGGATTGGAAAAAAGTATTGTATTTTACAAATGACTTGCGACAATCGTCTCCGTGTAGCGTTTTTTTTTTTTTTTTTTTTTTTTTTTTTGTACGTAGTTGTATGTTATTAAGTTTATTTAGTAACTAATTTAGGTCACAGAGATAAATTTATAAATTGTTTAGATATAATATAAATTTTTAGTAGTCAATTTCGAAATAACATTGGTCGTTTTAAACATTGAATTTTTTAAAAAATGTAATGAATGGTTGAGAAAGTAAGGAATAAATTGACGAATTGTTGAAAACTTAATTAATTAATTAAGTAATTAATTTAAAAAAAATAATTAATAAAGTAATGAAGTGTTGAATATTTGATTTCAGCAATAGCATTGAGACGTGTAGATATTGAAACAACTTCTGACTCTGCTGTGCGATTAGAAAAATTCTCTTAAATTTAAGGAAGATGTATTGAGAAGGACTTCAAATTTAAGATTTTATTGTATGCATTTTTGACATATCTTGTATAAATTTGGCTTAATGTATGAATTAAAAGCTGCTCATTTTTTTAAAGTCAGTAAATTTAATGATTTCGTAATAAATCATTGGTTCCACTTTTGATTCAGTAGCGGTTGAAAGTACTCTAACACTCTAACACTCTGGTACTCGGTACCACAAGGTTCGGATTCGAGTCTCAGCATTGCCATGGAGGCTTGTAATCGTTCGGAATCCGCTATAAGCGCAGGTCTCAGTCTAATATGATTATAGGGCGCGGGGCTTAGGGATGATAACCCTACCATGTATGATGTAACAGAAAACATCTCCTGTTTCGAAATCTGGTATTTAGTAGGCAGCCTTGGGTTGTCATGCTGCTATTGTACCAATGAAGAAGAAGATAATGTATATGAGTTTATTCCCATTGATATCATACATTAAATATGTTTTTCAAGCATTATGTAATGACAAATTAAAATGAGTTTTATAAGACGTTCAAACTATCTGGCGATATTTTCGCCGGGTTTTTACCATATGGCATCCAAATTTAATGACAGTTACCTATGAAATTTCACCTGAAAGTATTATAATATCATTCCCAATATACCATAGAGTAACAACGTCGACATAAATAGAGTGATAGTAGTAAATATATAAACATCTTAACTCTTTCGTGAACCAAATGAGGATAAATCTAAAGATTGCACGAGAAAAAAAAAAGGTAAAAGTACAATAACAATATGCTGGCCACATTAGAAAATAATTGAACTGAGAAACAAAACGTTAATGCTTAAATATAACATACCTTATGCCTTTCTTTAGTCTATAGCTGCTTACATTCATTTAAACTATCTGCTAGAAAAGTAGTTATATTACATTTCATTCACTAAACTAAGTAAATCTTATCAAGAGCAAATGGAAGATTTTCCTAACTAAGACCTTGCAACATTAGGTAATAAACTTTTACTTCCGTTTGGCATTTCATTCAACAGAATTAAGAGCCATTTCCTGCAGTAATGGCTGAACTATTGCAGTAAAAATACATTTGATGTCAATCTGGAATGTTCAATTAAGATATTGGATAAGATATTTTTTCAACCGAAATGTTTTCTCTGCTCCATAAACTTAGGTTTTATTTTTTTTTGTAACTGTCTTTATCTCACCAAAATTTGCAGTACACTTAAATGTCTTCTTGAAAGAGAAATGACTCTTTTTTTTACTCGAAACGATGTTCATAGAAAGTCTGCGCAATGCAGTCTTTAAAGGTGTTTAATCAAGATGTTTGCGTTTATGCCTCATTCAATACGAAATTTATCTGACGAGTATTATTTTCTAGATATTGAAATTCTTCTTAATGTATTTGAATCTGAAAATTATCTCAGTTATTAATAATCATATGAATAGTTGATGAAAATGAATTTTGCAGTTGCTATTTATCCTTTAGTGTTATAGAAAAATGAATTATTATAAGTTTTCATTATCAGTGGCACAACAGCCCCATGGTGGGCCAAGGCCGTCTACCTACTGGCAGTTTTCGAGGCAGGAGATGTTTTTCTTTTTTACGGAGTAGGATTGTCAGCCCTCCACCAACAACCATATGAGACCGGGACCTACGATTTAAAGTGGATTTCAAACCACTATAAACATACATGGCGCCGCCGGGACTGGAACCTGAAACCTGTGGCACTGAGAGGCGGAAGAGAGAAATTTGCCCTTTTCCTTAATGGCTAGATCATATTATATGTAATACATTTGAATGACTTGGTGTTAGTACTATTATTCTTTTACAAAGAAGTAAAACATATGAAATCCAATAATATGTGTTCCATTCCAGAACGAGTGCTTATTTCTGCAATTGGTTGCTACTACAACAATTTGTAATAATATTAAGCAGCAAATAAACTAAATAATATAATCGACCTCAGTTCAAATTTTTCATTTTAACAACATACCTGAGGGAAAAAGGAGATGCGAGGATAGATAAATTATAAAATTCAAGTATGGTAATCTGTTGACTTGCAAATAGTTTAAGGAAAAAAATATTTTACAAAAAAATATATAATATAAAGTAAACAACAAACACTTTACCAAAGTCGATGTCGACGTCAAATACTAATTGTTACAATGACGTGTAACAGCATTTCATTCCAATAAGAAACAAAAGAAGCGATATAAACGAAATCAGTTTAATTTCCTAATCCTTACCATTCTAAGAACATGCATGGAACAAAAGAGAGATACAAAAGGTAGATAAATTAGGAAATTTCAAATATGACAATCATTTGTCTTGCAAAACGTTTGAGAAAAGAAGGAGCTGCTTTTATAAAGATATGTAAACTAAACTGAACAGCAAATAATTTATCAGAATAGATGACTATTTCAAATACTAATTGTTGCTATGAAAAAGTGTGATAGCATTTCACTCCAATAAGACACAAAAGAAGAGATATAAACACCATCAGTTTAAATTTCTAATCCTTTCCATTCTAATAACATGCATGATACCAAAGAGCAATACGAAGAAGGGCAAATTATGGAATTTCAAGTGTTGTAATCTGTTGACTTGCAAAACATTTAAGAAACGAAAAAGTTGTTTACAAAAGAAAAATATATAAAATAAAGTAAACAACAAATACTTTATCGGAATTGATGTTTATTTTTAGCACTAATTATTAATACGAAAAAGGATAGTAACATTTCACTCCAATAAACAAACAAAAGAAGTGGTATAAATAGTATCATATTCAATTTCTAATCCTTCTCATTTTAACAACATGCATGAAACAAAAATAGAGACAAAAATAGATAAATTATATCATTCCAAAAGTTAAATACTGTTGGCTTACGAAAAAATTCTGAAAACTTATCTACAGAAGAACAAAAAACATTAAAAGAATAATACAAAATTATCCGCTTACAAAAAGGAACTCGGTGTTTTAAAATAGAAGACACGAAAGAAAAGATTAAATTGATAAATTCTGAAACATTCCAAAGCTTAAATAGTCGCCATTCATCTCTTGTTCCAAATAAAAAAGAAACGAAACTTTCACTAAAATTAGCGCGGAAACATATATTCGGCAGCTTCATGTCTCTAAAAGTTTTGTTTTATTTTAAAAGAAAATTAAGGTAGTTGAATAACTGAAAACTGTTTTTGTTGAAATTTTTGTTTTAAAAACCAGAGAAAATACGTTGTAAACATGTTATAAAGAGAATAAAATCTTTTACTTTTTTTCCGTATTGTTAATTCTGGGTTTTTTTTTTCCTTCTAAAATTATTTTATTTAACATTTAGTAGAAAAAATAAAGGCAAATTTAAGCATTAAACAATATTAAGAAATAAACAAATTTAAGCATTTAAGGTACAATATTTGTAACACTGCTACAGGTAAATTTAAATTTGAATAAAAAGGTTTTTAAGTAAAACTTATTTGTATTTTTTTATTTATTATTTATATTTTAATATATTATGGCATCAAAAATGTTATCATTTCATTTGTTTCATTTAATATATTCAATATATGCTGTCTTTTTTTTTTATTTCATACTTATTATTTAATGGAATTGGCTTGAGAAATATTTTTGTTTTGTTTTGTCAGACAGAATAATGAATAGCAGAAGATAGAATGTAATGTAAAATTAAAGTATTGTTATTGATAGGCATTTAAAAATGCGTAAAATATATACATTCTTTTTTACTGATATCTTTGTACCATTGAAAAATTGAATAGTGCTGGCAATCCAGCCGGTTGAAGTGAGTTTAGGAATTCTGCTTATTAATTGTTGACCTCATCAATATTTTTTAAGACATGGAAATTTTGTAATCAGTAATTATATCTGGTAACTGGGCAAGCATTTGTTTAGATATGTCCTGAACATCTTTATTTTAGCGGCAAGAATGGTCTTTTCTCACAACCAGATTAAAGTGTAATAATTTTGGGAAACAGCCGAGTAGTCTACATGTATTAGTTCTGCGACGGACGATACCGATTTACAAAAATCAGTTTCGTAGTTTTAACTTGTCAGAAGACTTTTCTGCTAATATCCATCTATGATCTGAAGTACTTTGTCAAATTCACTGATTCGTGTAAAACTGCATTCCTTCTATTTATCGTTGGAACGAAATACTCCATACTTAATTAACCCCGCATAATTGCTATCCCGTTTTCTAAGAATTATTTATTGGGGAAGGAGAATACTTGATGGTAGCTAATTTGGTACTTACGTATTAACGGTACCTTGGCGACAGTTGCGCCAATAAAGAGCACACGTGCCAACCGCAGCTACAGATTTGGCGCCAATCTACACTTAAAATTTTTGTTCCAAATAATAAAATATAAATGAAACACTTCATTTAAAATCAAAACGCTTTCAAAATATTTTTAT
Source organism: Caerostris darwini (assembly GCA_021605075.1). Lineage (NCBI taxonomy): Eukaryota > Metazoa > Arthropoda > Arachnida > Araneae > Araneidae > Caerostris > Caerostris darwini. The sequence goes on from BPLQ01001613.1 coordinate 230,671, forward strand.
TCCAAATAATAAAGATTGGCGAAACTTAAAAACCGCCAAGTATGTCGCCAAGGTACCGTTAATATTTAAGTACCGCTAATTTCTTAGAAAAAGACCCTTCTATTTTACTGACCCTTCAGTGATGATCGTTCAACTGCTACCTCATCTTTTCATATTTGCTGACTGGCGATATATTTATTAGCTACTCTGAAGGGGATATGATTCTTTGGTGGCAGACTAAAGAAAATGGAATATTTTTATATAACATTCATAGATTTAAAATATTATATTCATCCATTTATCCATTTTAATGTAAAAATTCCTTTTTATTTTTCGAATTTCCTATTAAGTTTTATTTTTAACAAACATTCTGGGAAAAAAAAATAACTACATGAGAATTTTTTTTTTGACATTTCAACTATTTCGGCAATAATTTTGATAAATTTTATAAGGACAAAAAATAAAGAAGGGGAGAGGAATTGTAAATGAATCTAAAAGAAATCTCAATTACAGATAAACAAGTAATATAAAAAAAATTAAGTCAATTACTACTTTTTTTCGCTATATTGCAGAAAAGTACTTTGCAAATAAAGATTAAATTTTCCTGTTACATCTGGCGCCATCTATTATTTGATACATGCAACTTAAATCTAAAAAAAAAGGAAATTAATTAATTAAATTAAATTAAAGAATTAATATTTGAAATAACTATATCAACATCAAGTGCCATTCACTACCAGTCCAAAAAAAATGTATTTGAACTTGAGTGGATGAATAAAAAGTATTTTATGAACGATTGAAAATTTGAACAAGATATATATATAGGGAGAGTGTGAACTAATAGGAGGAATTGAAACAATAATAATTAAGAATTATAGTTTAATAAATTGAGTTGCTAACTATTAAAGATTGAAGTTTTCAGTAAGACTTCTGTTCCCAATCATGATCAGCAAGTCACAGGGGAAGTCTATTAATAAATATTTATACATAAAAAATTAGAAAACAAAATATACAGAATATTTGGAAGAAACGAAACTACATTTATAATATTACAAAAACTTAAAGTTCAAAAATTTAATATTTGAAACAATTAATTTTAATTTAAACGATTAACTTCAGTTAAATTAATTTTTAACAATTAACTTTGAATTTAGGAAAATTTCTAATTCATGACACCAGATGGCATCCAATGACAGAAAACTTGATTACTTTTTTTTAATTTCAAAATTATTTTTTAATCATAAACAGTTATTCAAAATAAATTTTTCTTTTCAATTCGCCAAACAATAATTTGTATATTTAATCAATATATTTTCTTAATAAAATTTATCAAAACTAGAAATATTTTATTTGATGTAGTTATATCATTTTACAGCGAATTTTCTCCAAAATTTGTTCTAATTTGAAATTATAAATTAAATCTTTTTACGAATTATAAATTTAAGAAATAAAAGCCACATTAAGTCAATGAATAAATAAACAAAAATTTACTTTCAAGTCGAAAATATAATCTAGGTATAAATTTAAAAGGAAAGATTAAACTAAAACTAATTTGATAAAATATTTCATTTTAGTAAACAGCTGCATTTTTTGTTGTTGTTATTGCTTTTGAAAATATTTTTTTAACGGAACCAAGCATGACGTAACAGGGCATTTCTCGAAGTAACAATTTACTGAAGCATGACTATAGATTCGCTAAAAAATTCGAAAAAGGAAACCTCTTATGTTTAAAGCCGACTGGATTTTCCGCTGCAGCTGGTTCTGAATCGTGTGGTGTGAAGCAGAACTGTTTTATTTTTATCTCTGATATTTAATCTTTTATTTTTGCTCAAACGTTTTCAACTAAATTGTTTAGATTAAAGTACACACATGACCACTTTAAGGCTATGACTATGTGTAACCTTTTTAGTTTAATCAAAACCTATACTTTAAAAAAATTATAACTTTATTTCTTATTTAATGTTATTAAATGTTTTCAAATAAGAAAATTATTAATCAGTTTTTAAACCTATGAACGTTTTTGAAAAAAATGATATTTAATCTTTTTTTTTACGTTTTCAACTAAATTGTTTCTTTAATTTAATGTAACCTTTTTATTAACTTTATTTCTTAAATGTAAATTAGGAAAATCAAATAAGAAAATTATATAGATTAACAGTTTTTATATTACATTATCTGCAGCTGCTTCTGAATCGTTTGGTGTGAAGCTGAACTGTTTTATTTTTATCTCTGATATTTAATTTTTTGTTTTTGCTCAAACGTTTTCAACTAAATTGTGCAGCTTAAAGTACACAGATGGCCACTTTAGGATAATAAATATTTGTAACTCTTTTAGTTTAATCAAAACCCACACATTAAATAATCATTATTTCTTGTTTAATGTTATTAAATGTATCAGGCAAATGGTATAAGAAAATGATATAAATTAACAGTTTATATAAATTTTTAAAACACATTTTTATATTACATTATCTGCAGCTGGTTCTGAATCGTTTGGTGTGAAGTAGAAAAATTTTATTTTTATCTCTCTCTCTCTTTTTCTTTTGCTCAAAACATTTTCAACTAAATTGTGTAAATAAAAGTACACAAATGGCCACAAAAGTACATAAATATTTGTAACATTTTTAGTTTAATCAAATCTTTAAGCAACTAACTTTATTTCATGTTTAATGTTATTAAATATATTAGACAAATGATATAAGAAAATGATAGAAATTAACAGTTTTTATAAAATTTTTAAACACATTTTTATATTACATCATCTGCAGCTGGTTCTCAATCGTTTGGAGTGAAGCAGAGCTGTTTTATTTTTATCTCTCATATTAGTCTTTTCTTTTGCTGAAACGTTTTCAACTAAATTGCGTGGCTTAAAACACAGATGGCCACTTTAGGACTATAAATATTTTTAACATTTTCAGTTTAATCAAAGACCATACTTTAAGCAATTAGCTTTATTTCATGTTTAATGTTATTAAATATATCAGGCAAATGGTATAAGAAAATGATATAAATTAACAGTTTTTATAAATTTTTAAGACACATTTTTATATTGCACTGTCTGCAGCTGGTTCTGAATCGTTTGGTGTGAAGCAGAATTATTTTAATTTTTTCTTTTGCTCAAAACGTTTTCAACTAAATTGTTTAGCTTAAAGTACACCGATGGCCACTTTAGTGCTATAAATATTTGTAGCTTTTTTAGTGTAATCAAATCTCATACATTAAATAATTAACTTTACTTTTTATTTAATGTTATTAAATGTATCAGACAAATAATGTAAGAAAATGATATAAATTATCAGTTTTTATAAATTTTTAAAACAAATTTTTATATTACATTATCTGCAGCTGCTTCTGAATCGTTTGGTTTGAAGTATAGAATTTTATTTTTATCTCTGATATTTAATCTTTTCTTTTGCTCAAAACGTTTTCAACTAAATTGTTTAGATTAAACTACACAGATGCCACTTTAGGACTATAAATATTTGTAACATTTTCAGTTTACTCGGTACGCGCTACTCGGCTACGCGCAGGGTGCGAGAAATATACTTCCTATCTGAGTGAAAGTTTGTAAACCAACTGACATCTCTTTCTTAGGGGGACACTCTTGTCAGTGTGTGGAAGGAAGCATGATTGCATTTAATATTTTTAAATATTTTTACTAAGCCGTGAATCCAACCGTGTTTATTTTTTTCATTTGCTTAGTCCAAATTTTTAATTAGTTATTAGCTTTGGAAAGATTTATTTAATCAATTGTTCATGATATATTTATCTTTATATTAAAAATAACGACACAAAAATTTTGTTTAAAATCTAGCTTCTTTGCAGTCATATTTAATTTTGTAATGCAATTTCCTTCAATTACACAAATGGATATTCCTATACAATACAGTTTGAACTATATAAATATATATCTCAAAATGCTTTTACTTCAATTTCGTAATGCCTCTATGTTATTAGAATTAAATTGTTATTTTTGTTAAAGACTAGATGTTCTTAAATCATTTGTTTAAATATATGCTTTCCTAAATATATGCTTATTGATAAAAACAGTATTTCTATGAATAATAATAATAGTAAGAACTTCAAAAAAAATTTTATAATTATTTTTCATTTAATTTGTTTACTATTACTTAACTATTTTTTTAAAATTCATTTTCAGTGAAATATAATTGATTATAAAACCAAATTTAGTTAAAAAAATTATCAAAACCATAAATAAATTGCTCAATCAAATAAGGGTTTTAAAATATGTCTTCCGATAATAATACCAAATAAATGACGTAATTTGGCTGGAAACGATCAAAAAATAAATCAAATGCACTTTTTATTTATTTATTTAACTTCCTTCATTTCAGGAAAATGATCTTTTTACGTGTTTATTCCAAAGTAGGAAGAGATAAAAACATTTTTTTCATCCTTGTTGCATTAAGATATCTTAAATAGAAACTCATTCTGGGTTTTCGTTACAAAAATAAAAAGATGGCGTCGAATGTTCGGATTGCTTTTTTTTTATTCGTTGTCGTGAAAGCAATGCTTGCTCAATTCTTCCTGAAAATATTACATTTAATGCGAGTATAGACTATACACGTAATCCAAGAGTCATTTTCCAGGGGTGGGAGGGGAGTGGGGGTTGAGGGAAATCGGATAGAAAATGTCCGACTATTGACTCTTTTCCGTTTCCATAATTTAAGTCCTCTGATCTTTACTAATGGACTTAGTGAATAAATTGAATGACTTTTATTTGAACAATAATATTTATAAAATAGTTTTTTTATAAAAAATTAATCTTTGCGATTTTAAAGGTGTAGTATTTTCACTCACTTTAAAGACATTCTTGTTCTGTAAATATGGTTAAAAAATACTTATATTCTGTAAAAATAATAGTGGCAAACTGTAGCATTTTTCCCATAGGAAGAGTTGTAGTACTTCGTTTCCAGGTTAGAGGAATGTATATTCGTTAACAAGTATATAATAGCAACCTATCACTCAAATTTGACAACATATAAGCATTGTTGTGGATAGTTACATTACATGCAATAAGTGTTTGGTACTAACGAGAGCAACATGTCACTAGCAGATATTCAGCGCCATGGATAATGAGACATCGTGAAATTAGCGATTTTTTTGTTCGACCTTCATAGGTCGAAACAACTACATGTGGAATATGGACTACACCATTAGTTGTTGCATCATGATTGGTGATAGACCATGGGCTGAGAAAATGTCTATTCCAATGAGAAATGAGGGGAGCTGACTCTTAACGAATTTTCTTAAAGGAAGGATTTTGGAGAAGAAAAAAGAGAGTTATGCGACGACTCGATAAGAAATGTTGTATTTTTCTTTGAAGTGAATGAACAGGCCAGAGTTTCCGCTTGCTTTGGAGGTGGGACCCTTGTGGTTTTGTGTGTCACACCGTGTGATAATTAAGGTCTGTCGCAGGCTAGGTAACTAGACTCGAGAACTCTGAAACACTCCATCCTTGGAGTGAACTACACTTGCTAATCAATTTAAGCTATTATTTTATATTATTTTTTTGTAAATACTTTTTAATAATATAGATATATAATTGGTTTTAAATTAAAATTAAAGTGTTCCAATGAACCTGAAAGTGGCCCTCTTCTTGAAGCGTTATAGATCTAGTACAGAAGGAGACGTTACAAAATTAACAGGAAGAAAAGTATTGTAGAATAACTTAAGACAAGTGAAAGAAAATTGATTATTTTAAGCACAATGATGTTATATTTGTAATACTTGGTTTGCTGCTAAAAAGTATCAGTCAATTGATACGGCCTGCATTATTGAAGTATACTATTGCATTTCTTCTTAACATTTAATTTTACCTTTATTTCCTAGTAAATAAAAATAAAAAAGGAATATTTTGCAAAATAGTCAAGAGTCGGATTTTAAAACCGACTCCTGACTTCGACTCCCGACTGCTTCAAAAATGCTCGACTCCCAACTCATTACTCCCGACTTTGACTCCATCTCCTCATCTCTGTCATTTTCATTTCCTATGATTACGATTCTTATAATCGATATTGTGTTGATATTTTTAGCGTAACAGAGCAAACCATATTTACTTCAAGCAATAAGCTTGCTTGTTATTTTAATCTTTAATAATAGCATCGTCAGAAAATTGGGAAGACATGTTTCTAAAAAGGAAATCCTTAGATATAAATACCAAACTCCTTATGTTGTTAAATTATATTTTATGCTATAGACTATTAATAGTTACTGCATTTAATGCAATTTATATTGAATGAAGTAATTGCGTTTTGTTAAATATTTATAGCTTCATATAGTTTTTAAATTTTTTTTAAAATTACGTACAAATGATATTCTCTATTTAATTGAATTATTTATTAATATTAAAAAGGGTTTTATTGTATCCGCAATGAATATGAATTTATTAATATACTTTTAATTTGTGTTGTATAAAAAGATTATTTTTGTTAAAAAAGTTATATAAATATAGATTAACAAAAACAAAATTTTGAAACATTATTGTAGTGTGCGTTGGTTGTTTGTGAAGCTGGTTCTGGATATGATTGGGTTGAAACACACATTTAAGAACACGCAATTTTATTTATACGCGTGCAAACACCTCATACACGATTACAATATTTAACAAACAATGTTATTAAATTTAAAGAACATCAAATTAAAATTAACTGGAATGATTCCACTTCTATTACTCGAAATGAGACATTGTAAATTAGCGCCAGTTGCGCCATGCGTCCTCTCGGGTGAGAGTCTCGATGCCAACTGACGATTTCTTCTGTACGCCGCAAGGGGCGATCTTGCAGTGCGTAGGAGGATACATGGTTGCGTAGGTGGAACCACGGTTACATTATCTGTAAAAGTGAAAAAAAAAATACTACATCGCAAATTTGATGATTAATGTTAAAAAATGACAAATAATTCTTTTCTATAATTTTAAAGTTTGGTTCAATTCAGAAATTTAAATATTTTTGCTTAAAATGATCTATATTTATACGTTAATCAGCTCTATAATTTTTTTTAAATTAATAAAATTATTGAATGAATTCATGGTGAATAACACCGTGGTGTTTCTTTTTTATTTTTTTTTATTTATTAATTTTTTTTTTATGAATAAACCAATTTGAAAGTCCATAATTCTTTTCTAGAATTATAATAAAAAGTTACATCTTTCTAAAAAGAGAATTTTTAGTAATTTATTATTAATTAATTATTATTAAGTATATATTTTCAGGAGAACAATGGCAAATTCGATATTTTATCTGAAAAAAATCTGAAACAATTCTACCTATAATTTATCCTGAATTAAAATACTAAAAACCAAGACATTTTGCCTAATTTTCGAAACATTCTTTGTAACGGACACCATTAGCAGTCATTAAACTCTCAAAGTCCCGCACATTAGCCAAGTCGCACTACAACTTCACCGCGATTGGATAGAAAAACCATTTTAACAGCTCAAAATCACAACTGAGCCCAGATATTCCTCTTCAACAACGGTGAATTGAAGCAAAGCTAACTTCTAAAGTCATCCCAAAGGTCAAAAACGCACCTTTATTTTTCTAAACTTTTCTATCCGGAAAGTTTAAATCACCGGCAATAAGAAAATGCTGTTGCTTAGCAACGCCTCCTTACGTCATTTTTTTTACTATACCTACTTCTCAGTGGAGCGATATACTTTCATTAAAGAAAATTATTATCGTTATTTATATTCTTCTAAATCGAGCGTTTATATTCAGGTTCTTTAAAAAAAGAATATATGGAGAGAAAGGATATACATTTATTCCGGCATCAAACAAGTAAATGATGCTTTTGTAATGCTAAAGCTTTAGATTTCCGTTTTATATTTTCGGTTGGAGGAAAAGTAAGATTTGACGTAAATTGTTTATAAGAGGACGAGTTTTAATATAAGCCTGTCATCGTAAAGATATTTTATGTATATTGTAAAATGAAATGCATATAATATTATGGTAAAATAGATAAAATCTATAATAAATAAAAGGTATTCAGATATATTTAAAGCAACTAACTATTTTTGTATCGTTGAGAGCGATTTTATGAAAATTTAGTGTTTTATTAAATTTTTAAATACATTTGTTCTAAATTTATGAGGAACGTAAATACAACTTGGTTTCACATTAACATGTTTTTTAAACAAGATATTTGTACATAATGCCAAAATAAATTGTGTTCAACTTTTTTTGTTTTCTTTTTCTATAAAAATACCTTTAAGTTTAAGGCGTAGAAAGCTTTTCACTAAATTTAATTAGATAAAAACAGAAAAAAAATGTTTTTAAAATTTGTTAGAAAAGCTGTACAAGAAACATTTCCATTCTATTCATTAAATTAAGTTGATTTATTTATAACTACTTCTGAATAACTGTTATAAATTAATTGTGTTTTATTTTACTTCTGTTATTTTGTATTGATTAATTTTATGTAAACTTTTATTAAATAATAATATTGTTTTATTCAATTAGAAATGATATTAATAAAATTGGCTAATTCCGTTTTAAAAAATTTAACAAAAATTTTTGTATTAATTTCTAGAGACCATCATTGAATTTTTTTTTTTTTTTTTTTTTTTTTGGATATTGCTTTGTTTGTAAATAACCTATTTTACATGTTCAGAGTATATATTTTTAGTTAAAAGTAAATGCAATTTTTCTGAAAAACAAATGATTTTGTTGTATAATATATAACTTTTATTGAATAAATATATTGTTTTCTTCAATTAGAAGTTACATTCATAAAAATTGACAAATTCCATATGACTAAAATACAACAAGTATTTTGTGTATTAATTTCGAGATTACCATTGACAAATTATGTGTTTTTCTGGGCATTGCTTTCCTTGTAAATAACCTTTCAGATCATAGATTTTCAGTTAAAAATAAGAATAATAAATAATTTTTCGGAAAAAAATGATCTTGTTGTAAGTATTTACACAAAAATTAATTATTATAATAATTTTATAACTAATTATGAACTACAAATAATTATAAAATTGAGATAATTACAGATAGTCTAGTCAAAATTTGCATTTAATAATACTTTTTCAAATTCATTTTAAATTTATGACCTGATTGTAAAAGAAAATTACTTATAAATAATGAAAATAAATATGAAAAATGATTGAAATAAATTCAAAATAATATCTATATGTGAATAATTGAATAGGAACATTTTTTATTCAAATTGAATGAATGAAATAAAATTGTTTTCCCCTTTCTTTCATATTGATTCCACAGTAAACTAATTTTACAATCAAGGCTAACAACCCTTACAAGTGCACTTCTTCCTGAAAAGATAATGAAAATCTATTTACTCACTTCGCTAAAATAAGCTCACTTTCTAAAGATGTGAATCTGGAATGTTATAAATAATTAAGACAAATTTAGCTTGAATTCGATGTTTTTAACTATTTAAATTCTGAATAATATTAACAATAACGATAATAGTGTAAAGCTGTGGTTTTGAATTTTTTTATCCTTGCATTCATCTAAGCAAGAGAAAAAAATATTGCTACTCCCTTTAATCCACAGACCTTTTCATTAATAAATGTCGTAGAAATTTTAATGTTTTGAAAGAATCGAATTTCTTTTCAATTCAATGAAGTATTTATGATATCGGCTTGAATGGCCGAGTGTCTAGCGCTAGTGATTGGTGCTACTAGAATCGTTGCGCTTCGAGTGGTTTGGAATTTACTATAAGCCGTAGGTCCCCGTGTCATATGACTGTAGAGCGTCACGGAGCCAAGTCAGACTTTCACCTACGGGTGCACCATCAAAACATAAGCTGCTTCCTTTTCCTTTCTCCATGAGTCCATTCAGGTTCGTGGGCTTGGTCTAGATATCTGCCAAGTGGTATGATATAAATCTGCAATGCTATGATTTGTACAAAAATTGCATCTAATTAAAATATTTGATTTTGTTTAAGAATTCAAGATCAAAAGTACTTCTCTTCATTTTGATGAGCATCGGTAGGACTTATGTACCACTTATGTATCCCACATAAGTGGTACATAAATAGCTTCCTCCTTCTCACAAGTGAGAAGGGACACTGCTTTCTAGGAGGAATTTTAGGGGCAACTATCCAGCATTTGCGTGTGGTATGAGAGACACTTCCAGGAAGCTTGAGCATCGATACGAGACGCTTTTACACATATTGTCACAATCGTTATTGAGTCGTCTTGTTCCTAAAAACAGTAACTGCAACAATGTCACAGTGAATTCAGACACCGGCTTTCTTACATGCTAGCTGCGCTCGTTGTAACAGATCCACGATTCGGGCATAGTGGGTCTTAAAAAATAAATATAGATAATGTTTCGAAGATGTGATTTTCCAATTATTTATCCTTTCACTCATTTAAACAAGAAGAAAAACTCTATTGGATGCCCTCTCCCTCACAGCTAGTTTTACATTAATAAATGTCATAGAAATTTTGATGTTTTTGAGGTGTAAACTAGTAATATAAAATAAAATATAAACAATTTTCATTCATTTTTTAAACTTTATTTGGCGCCATCTATTGGTATATATATATATATATATCTTTAAAGAATACTAAAATTAATTAATTAATTTAATTACTAAATTAATATTTAAAAAAACTGTATTAACATCAAGTGTCATGCACTACAAGTTCAAAGAAATGTAATTTTAACTTGAGTGAATGAATAAAACGTATTTTATTAACGATTGAAAATTTGTACAAGATATATATAGGGAGAGTGTGAGCTAATAGAAGGAATTGAATAAATGTGTTTGATATATAAATAAATGTTTTTAATATATAAATAAATTCTTTTGATGTATAAGTAAACTTTGATGTTTAAATCATAATTTTTATTTTATAAAAAATTATAAGAATCACGTATGTTACATCAGTATTACGTTACGTTAGTACATTAGTGCTGTGTTTATAAATTAAGTATTCAGGTATTTGCATCGCATTTTTTTAAAATTCCAATTACCTATTCGTAATAAGAGTATTAAAATATAAGGATAATTAACAGGAAATTTTTAATTTCTTAATTCAAAGACAAACAAATCTACAAAATTCAATAAATGAAGATGGATTTAGTTAAATATTTATTTTAAGGGTTTTATTTCCTATTAGATACATAATCTGGAATTTATTCTTTGTCAAAATAAAACAGTAACAAATATTTTATTTTACTTGTTATTTAATAATATCCAAATAATAAAAAAACACAGTTGCCATAAATACCTTGTTATAAGAATAACGATAATTAACGTGTATGTATTCCCATAATGCTTTTTTTCTTTATTTCTTTATTCATTTGTGGCCTTTATTTATTCAATAATGTCACTAAGTGCAATATTTGAAAACCACAGCTGTGAAGAATGTGATATATAATTATTTCTTCGTCAATTATTATGTCTTATTTTTATTGAATAATAAAAAAAAATATGCCTTTATTCGTTTTATTTGAATATTTACGATCTCCACGCTGATTAGTATTCCAGTAACGAGCTTATCACCGTGATATTTCTCACAGTAGGAAGATGATTGGAAGAAAAATCATTTTGCAACTTAGTTTAGATTTTTGAGTTTAGTCTTAGTTAAAAATTTAATTTTCTTTCTCTGCTCCTTTTACAAAAATAAATAAATAAATATAATAACAAATAAATATAATAATAAATAAATATAATAATAAATAAATATAATAATAAATAAATAAAATAAATAAATAAATAAATATAATAATAAATAAATAAAATAAATAAATCAATAAATATAATAATAAATAAATAAAAAAAAGTTAAATTAACAAATATAAGCCATTTGTTCTGTCACAAAGATTAAAAAAAAACATCACTAAAATTAATACTAGAATTATGTTACAATTATCATTATTTTGTTTCTGAATGGAAATACATTTTCTATGAAAGACTTTTTTCGCATTATTTTTACGAATAGTTACAATTTCATCATTTTGATTATATTTCAATTTTTATGTTACAGCAGCAATTGTTATTGTTACTCAAAAATTAGAAAATATGAGCATATCATCTCATTGTATTTGGTTAGAGCTACTGACTGCTTATAGCTATTGCTTTTATAAACAAATTGATTGGGTTGTTGGTGAAAGGGGGTATTTCTTCTTCATGGTTGGAAGTTTCCCTTTCAGATTGATTAAAAGTTTTCTGACTGGAAGTTTCATTTTTATATTTTTTAAATGTTTTCTTATTGGAAATTTTCACTTTCAGGTTGTTTAAAAGTTTTCTGATTGGAAGTTTCACTTTCAGATTGTTTAAAAGTTTTCTGTCTGATTGTTTAAATGTCTTCAAGAAAATATAATATTATAAGTGAATTTATAATTACCAATTAAAATAAGAAATTGATCACTAACGCTTAGCTATTTTTAGCAAAAGAAATATATCTGCTATCATTAAGAAATGTTTTCAAATTTTGGAAAAAAAAAGCTTATCAATACAATATCCCAGAAGTATGTTATAATGCATATACCTATAACGTAAACACTAATTTTGTTTAAATAAATCAATTTTTTAAGTTAAGTTTAGTTTTTCAATCAATTTATAAAAGTATTTATTATAAAGAGAAATATCGAAGTCTTTTTTACTTTGACACTACATGTTTCTATGTTTGCAATTTTTTAAGTATTTAAACAATTCTTTTGTAAGAAATAAGTTAAACTTTAATGATGAAAATAAATGTTTTAAGGCATTGTATTAAAAACAATTAATGCGCACAAAACAGGACTTTCATCGCAGTCTCTCCAGTCATTAAGGTCTCTCCCCGCTGGCAAATCTGAAGAGACTCCCACCGAACTGAACTCTCAACTCCTGAGGAGACACAAAAGACTCCATTTGTACCCTACCCAGATTTCCACTTTATTAAATTAAGCTAACTAAGAGGTAAACACGACGTGAACTTCATTAAAATTCGTGTGCCCCACAGCCTACAAGAATCTGTCCATCTGGGAGACCATTGCTAGAAAAGAAAATAATTAATTATGGAACTGCTTTTGGTAAAAGCGACGAGACTATTTAGCGCTCTGCGAGACTCGCATTTAATTATCTGTCTTTCTAGTCTTTGCATTAAAAGATGTTAGATTAAAAAGATACTACTGTGGTATGGTGAAAGTCTTTTCTATCAGAAATGCTTTTCTGTTTAGTAATTATTTTTTAAAATGCAATGGACTTTCAGATTTTGAAAAAAATAAAGCTTAGCGAATACAGTATGATATATGAATTTATAATACATAAACCCGTAACGTGTACGCTGATTTTTTTACATAAATCATAAGCTTTAATCCTAACCTTTTAATGTCCCTTGATTTTGGACTTTGATTAAAAAACAACCACATTATCTTTATTTTCACTCATTAATTCTAGCCTTTTTTATATAAATGTCTACAATAAAATGTAATATTATCAAGTGAGTTTGTAATTACCAATTGAAATAAGGAATTGTTCTCTATCGTTTAACAATTTTAAATAAAATAGATATCTCCATTGTCTTTAGAAATTTTTTTTTTTTTTTTGAATTTTGAAAAAATAAAGCTTAATTAACACAATATCCCAGAGAAATGTTATAATGCGTATACCCATAACGTAAACACTGATTTTCTTTATATAAATCAATTCTGTAAGTTAAGTTTAGTTTTTTAATCAATTTATAAATGTATTTATTATAAAGAGAAATATCGCAATCTCTTTTGCTTTGACAATACCTGTTTCTCAATTTTCAATTTTTTAAGTAATTCTGACAATTGTTTTTGTAAAAAGTAACTTAAAACTTTAAATGACGAGAATAAAGGCTTATAGGTGTTGTATGAAAAATAAGTAATGCGCACAAAACAGCACTTTCATCGCAGTCTCTCACCAGACATTAAGGTCTCTCACCGCTGGCAAATCTGAAGAGACTCCCACCGAACTGAACTCTCAACTTCTGAGCAGACACAAAAGACTCCATTTGTGCCCTACGCAGATTTCCACTTTATTAAATTAAGCTAACTAAGGGGTAAACCCGTTGTGAACATCATTAAAATTCGTGTGCCCCACAGCCTACAAGAATCTGTCCATCTGGGAGACCATTGCTAGAAAAGAAAATAATTAATTATGGAAGTGCTTTTCGTCAAAGCGACGAGGCTATTTAGCGCTATGCGGGACTTACTTTTAATTATCTGTCTTTCTAGTCTTTGCATTAAAAGATGTTAGATTAAAAACATACCACTGTGTTATGGTGAAAGGCTTTTGTAACAGAAATGCTTCTGCGTTTAGTAATTATTTTGTATTTACAAAGGATTTTCAAATCTTGAAAAAAATGAAGCTTAGTGAATACAATATTAAAGATAATGTATAACGTAAACACTGATTATCTTTATATAAATCCTAAGCTTTAATCATATCTTATTGATTTTGGACTTAACATTATCTTTATTTTTAATCATTAATTCTAGCATTTTTTTACATAAATGTTGACAATAAAATATAATATTATAAGCGAATAAGTAATTACCAACTGAAATAAGTAATTGTTCTCTGTCATTTAACAATTTTATATAAAATAAATATCTCTTTTTTAAATTTTGAAGAAATAAAACTTTGTCAATACAACACGACATATGAATGTTATAATGTGTAAACCCATAATTTAATACTTATTGTTTTACATAAATCATATGATTTAATTATAACCTATCCTTTTATTCTAGACATTGGATAAGGGAAAAAAAAATTATCTTTATTTTCACTCATTAATTCTAGCATTTTTTACATAAAAGTCTACAATAAAATATAATATTATAAGTGGATTTGTAGTTACCAATTGAAATAAGAATATATCGTTTAGCAATTTTAGACAATTAAATATATCTGCTATCATTAGGAAATTTTTTTTCAAATTTTGAAAAAACAAAGCTTAATCATTACAATATGGTAGATGAATGTTATAATGCATATACTAAAACGTAAACACTGATTTTCTTTATATAAATCAATTTTTAAAGTTAAGTTTAGTTTTTCAATCAATTTATAAAAGTTTTTATTGTAAAGAGATATATCGCACTCTTTTTTACATTGACAATACTGTTTCTCAGATTGCAATTTTTTAAATATTTTAAACAATTCTTTTGTTAGAAATAACTTAAAACTTTATTGACGAGAATAAATGTTTTAAGGTATTGTATTAAAAACGATTAATGCACGTACAAAACAGCTCTTTCATCGCAGTCTCTCCAGTCATTAAGGTCTCTTCCCGCTGGCAAATCTGAAGAGACTCCCACCGAACTGAACTCTCAACTCCTGAGGAGACACAAAAGACTCCATTTGTGCCCTACACAGATTTCCACTTTATTAAATTAAGCTAACTAAGTAGACCCGACGTGAACTTCATTAAAATTTGTGTGCCTCGCAGCCTACAAGAATCTGTCCATCTGGGAGACCATTCCTAGAAAAGAAAATAATTAATTATGGAACTGCTTTTCGTAAAAGCGACGAGGCTATTTAGCGCTCTGCGAAACTTGCATTTAATTATCTGTCTTTCTAGTATTTTGCATTAAAAGATGTTAGATTAAAAAGATACTATTGTGGTATGGTGAAAAGGCTTTTGTATCAGAATTGATTGTGCGTTTTGTAATTATTTTATAAATGCAATTCACTTTCAAAATTTTGAAAAATATAAAGCTTTGTGAATAAAATATGACATATGAATGCATAAACCTGTTAACACTGATTTTCTTTATAAATTATAATTTTTAATAATAACTTATTTAAGGTCCTTTGATTTTGGACTAAGGAAAAAAAAACTATTTTGTTTATTTTCACTCATTAATTCTAGCATTTTTTACATAAATGTCTTAAATAAAATATAATATTATAAGTGAATTTGCAGTTACGAATTGAAATAAGAAATTATTCTATATTGCCTT
The DNA here is from genome assembly GCA_021605075.1 of Caerostris darwini. Taxonomy (NCBI): domain Eukaryota; kingdom Metazoa; phylum Arthropoda; class Arachnida; order Araneae; family Araneidae; genus Caerostris; species Caerostris darwini. The sequence continues at coordinate 246,573 of BPLQ01001613.1, forward strand.
ACAATTTTAGACAAAATAAATATATATGTTATATTAAGGAAAATGTTTTTCAAATTTTGAAAAAATAAATCTTAGTCAATACAATATGACAGATGAATATTATAAGTCATAAACCCGTAACGTAAACAGTGATTTTTCCTTATATAAATCACAAGCTTTAATCATGACCTATTTAAAGTCCTTTGATTCTGGACTTTGAATAAAAAAAACAACATTATCTTTATTTTCCCTCATTAATTCGAACATTTTTTACATAAATGGATACATAAAAATAAAATATTATATGTGAATTTTTAATTACCAATTATAATAAGAAATTGTTCTCTATTATTTAGCAATTTTAGACAAAATAAATATCTATACTATAATAAGGAAATTTTTTTTCAAATATTCAGAAAATAAAGCTTAGTTAATACAATATGGAAAATAAATGTTATAATGCATATACTCATAACGTAAACACTAATTTTCTCTATATAAATCAATTTTTTAAGTTAAGTTTAGTTTTTCAATCAATATATAAAAGTATTTATTATAAAGAGAAATATCGCAGTTTCTTTTGCTTTGACAATACCTGTTTCTCAGTTTGCAATCTTTTAAGTAATTCAGACAACTCTTTCGTAAAAAATAATTTAAAACTTTAATAGATGGCAATAAATGTTTTAAGGCATTGTATTAAAAACAATTAATGCGCACAAAACAGGACTTTCATCGCAGTATCTCCAGTCATTAAGGTCTCTCCCCGCTGGCAAATCTGAAGAGACTCCCACCGAACTGAACTCTCAACTCCTGAGGAGACACAAAAGACTCCATTTGTGCCCTACGCAGATTTCCACTTTATTAAATAAGCTAACTAAGGGGTAAACCCGACGTGAACTTCATTAAAATTCGTGTGCCCCACAGCCTACAAGAATCTGTCCATCTGGGAGACCATTGCTAGAAAAGAAAATAATTAATTATGAAAGTGCATTTGGTAAAAGCGACTAGGATCTTTAGTGCTCTGTGGGACGCGCATTTAATTATCTGTCTTTCTAGTCTTTACATTAAAAGATGTTAGATTAAATAGATACCACTGTGGTATGGTGAAAGGCTTTTGTATCACAAATGCTTCTGCGCTTAGTAATTATTTTTTAAATGCAATTGACTTTCAAATTGTGAAAAAATATAGCTTAGCGAATACAATATGATATATGAATTTATAATACATAAACCCATAACGTATATACTGATTTTCTTTATATAAATCACAATCTTTAATCATAACCTATTCTTTGATTCTAAACTTTGGATAAGGAAAAAAAAATATTTTCGTTATTTTCATACAATAAATTTAGCATTTTTTACACAAATGTCTACATTGTAATTGTATAACATTTGTTGTTACACATGTTCTATTGTTTAGAAAATACAATATTATAAGTGAATTTGTAATTACCAATTGAAGTAAGAACTTATTCTCTATTGCTTAACAATTTTAAACAAAATAAATATCTCTATTATCATTAAAAAGTTTTTTTTTTTTTCAAATTTTGAAAAATAAACCTTGGCCAATAGAATATGTCATATGAATGTTATAATACATAAAATCGTAACATATACACTGATTTTCTTTATAAAATTCATAAGCCTTAATCATAACTTGTTTAAAATTCTTTGATTCTGGATTTTGATTAAGAAAAAAATACCATTATCCTTATTTTCATTCCTTAATTCTAACGTTTTTTGTATAAATGTCTACAATCAAATATAAAGTGTATATGTAATTACCAATTAAAATAAGAAATTGTTCTCTATTGTTTAACAATTTTAGACAAAATAAATATTTCTGCTATCATTAGGGAATATTTTTCAAACTAAAAAAAAAAGCTTAATCAATAAAATAGGAGAGAGGAATGTTATAATGCATATACCCATAACGTAAATACTGATTTTCTTTACATAAATGAATTTTTTAAGTTACGTTGAGTTTTTCAATCAATTTATAAAAATATTTATTATAAAGAAAAATATCCCAGTCTCTTTTGCTTTCACAATACCTGTTTCTGAACTTGCAATTTTTTAAATAATTCAAACAATTCTTTTGAAAAAAGTATCTTAAAAATTTAATGATGAGAATAAATCCTTTAAGGTATTGTATTAAAAACAATTAATGTACACAAAACAGGATTTTCATTGCAGTCTCTCCAGTCATTAAGTCTCTCCCCGCTGGCAAATCTGAAGAGACTCCCACCGAACTGAACTCTCAACTCCTGAGGAGACACAAAAGACTCCATTTGTACCCTACGCAGATTTCCACTTTATTAAATTAAGCTAACTAAGGGGTAAACCCGACGTGAACTTCATTAAAATTCGTGTGCCCCACAGCCTACAAGAATCTGTCCATCTGGTAGACCATTGCTAGAAAAGAAAATAATTAATTATGGAACTGCTTTTCGTAAAAGCGACGAGGCTATTTAGCGCTCTGCGAGACTTGCATTTAATTATCTGTCTTTCTAGTCTGTGCATTAAAAGATGTTAGATTAAAAAGATACTACTGTGGTATGGTGAAAGGCTTTTCTTTCAGAAATGCTGCTGTGTTTAGCAATTATTTTATATTTACAATGGACTTTCAAATTTTGAAAAAATAAAGCTCAGCGAATTCAATATGATATATGAATTTATAATAGATAAACCAGTTTACACTAAGTTTATTTTTAAAAATCATAAGATTTAATCATATCCTATCCTTTGATACTACACTTAAGATAAGGAGAAAAATAACATTATCTTTATTTTCATTCATTATGCCTAGCAATTTTCATATATAAGTCTATTATAGAATATAATATTATAAATGAATTTGTAATTACCAATAGAAATAAGAACTTTTTCCCCATCTTTTAACAAATTTAGACGAAATAAATATCTCGATTAACATTAGAAAGTTTTCAATGACTATTTTTGATTATTGTGCACTGTAACCGTGCTTCGTCCTATACACTGGCAAGAGCGTTCTGGAGAAATGTGTTCAGTTAGCATCGAGACTCTCACCCGAGAGGAAGTATACAGTATTCCATACTGCGCTCCCGTTGAGAAACATTTAGTTAATATTCTCTACTCCCGACAGCAATATATTTAGTGCATCCCGACGCATTAATTGGTCTACAGACTCTCACCCAGATGGAAAGTATATTTCACGAAACCTACACACATAATAAGTTATCTGTTTTTAAATGTGTTAGACATTGTATGTCTCTAATTGTAAGTATGTGGTGTTTGTTCGTGGTAAATATAGCTGTGCGTTCTGTGCCTCAAGTATCTCAACTCAACTACATCTATCCAGCCCAACAAATGGTAATAGGCATATCGCATCAACAGTCTACATGTCTGGTGGATATTACTTGTAACACACACCCCCACTCACACTTGACTCTAAAATGCATGGTACTTAGTTCTAAATTAAAGTCCTCCGGTAATCAATTCCCTCCATTCGTTGCCCATACACCTACGGGCAAAGAAGGCATGGCCATTAGTACCTAAATGGATTTATGGTTATTGGACTTTGGTTATAACAGTCAAATAAACAACATTAGATGAATTATTATTGCAGGTGATAGCGATACTGTTTCATGCGATACTCATTCATAAGTAGAACACAAAGTTTAGCGATATACTGCAAAAAAATTATATAATATATTGCTCTAATATATAACGTAAATATATATTTAACGTGAATATTGTGATATATAACGTGAATAAAGAAATGTGTGTTCAATATATAAAATTATTATTTAAATTTCTCAATATATAATCCTTAATTCATTTAATGTTAAGTATCATTTGTAACCACCATCACCTGCAGTAATAGTCCATCTAACTGTGTTTACTTGACTGTTATAAGCAAAGTCCAATATCCATAAATCCATTTAGGTCCCAATGGCCATGAGACCACATCTAATTCATGGGCAGAAACTCCTAATTGGGTCGATAGCCAGACATTCATTAGCCGAATAACATCAACGCCGAGGACCCTTCTCAACTACAATGAAACACTTTAACACGGGAGAATTTAATGCCTGTTTCGGAAAGTACTGATTAGGGAGGGAACTATTTGAAGCAATGATCGACGAACTATTTTCGGTGTATGGTGACCTGAATTCCGATCAGAAACTAAGTTTAATTCCTTTTAACAGCTTCTGCAAGGATTTATTAATTAATGAATCAAATTAATAACAAATTAATTATATACAAATGTATGTAATTAGAATACAAATTTATTATAATTTTTCTATGTCCTTAATTATCGAAATAATTTATGGTCTCTTTTTAAGAATGGATTTTTTTTTAAAAATTGACAATTTATTTATTTTCATAATATATATAAATTGTGAATTCGAACTTTAAATAAAGATATTCATAGATTCAAGATATTCATATTTATATTACTAGATATTCATATTTATGTTCATAAAGATATTCATAGATTCAAGATATTCATATTTATAAAATATATTCATAGATTCAAGCTATTCAAATTGATAGAAGATATTCATAGTAGATTCAAGACATTCATAGATCCAAGATATTCATATTCACAAAATATATTCATAGATCCAAGCTATTCATATTCATAAAATATATTCATTGATCCAAAATATTCATATTCATAAAATATATCCATTGATCCAAGATATTCATATTCATAAAATATATTCTTAGTAGTTTCAATATATTCATATTCATATTCAAAAAAGAAATATTCACAAGTGACCAAAAGCAAACTCTTGTTTTGATGATCGGTCTTCTGAGAATGAAAACAAAAGAAAAAATATCGTGGTTTATATCAGTAGTGGGGAGTTGGTTTCAATATCTGACTCTCGATTATTTTATCAAGATAATTTTTATCTTTCTGAAATCAACTGAGATCTTTCTTGGATAAACAAAAGCTATTCTATTACTAAGAACACACAAGATTGAATGTATTACAGGTACATCTTTTTTTAAGGAGTAATTATATATATTTATAGGAGTAATTATATATATTTATAGGAGTAATTATATGTATTTATAGGAGTATATATTTATAGTATATTTTAAGGAGTAATTCAATTAATCCTTGAATAATGCAATTAAGAGAAAGGACATGTATTGCTTTAGCAGAAACCCAAGTAAGAGTGGATAGACTTTTTTCAGCACTGAAGTTTATAAAAGGCTTTCTTGGATAAACAAAAGCTATTCTATTACTAAGAACATACAAGATTGAATGTATTACAAGTACATCTTTTTTTTTGCTTAAAATGTACTTTTTTACTTGTCTTAAGCTATTCTGTATAATATCATTCGGTGCTAATTAATTTAACAGTCATAGTTAGGATATATGTATTTTTATGAGCAAATTTAAAAATTAAAAGTCTTTTAAGTTAATGCAAATATTATATATTGAAAGCTGTAAAAAATAAACTAATTTATTAATTTAATATTTAACTAATATTTTAAAATAAACTAAATACTTAAAAAACTGTTTTTATGAATATATGTATTCAAAACAATTTGTTGAATTTATGTCATAATTTTTCCAAAATCCATTAGTAAAGGTCATGGAACATTAAATTACGGAAAAGGAATCAGGAACTGGGAGTCGAAAGTCTGTATAAAAATTCTGTTTAGAAGTCAAGAGTCAGACATTTATTGCCAATTTCCCACACCTGGCTTATATGGTCAGCTTGGTCATCAATAACTTTAATGAAATCTTGTGGAAGAATTATTATTCCTTTACTATTTTTTAAAGAATTGGATGTTTCTATAGCAGTAGGAGGAACCTTCGAATATCAAACTTTTAAAATTTGTGTGTAATTTTTCTTAATGCATATTAATTCTCAATTGTTGTATGAATGTCGAAATTAATGTCCCACATAAGTTGCATACAAGAATGCTAACATGTCTACATAACCTAACATGGCATGTTATGTTATGTAGACATACTCTATATTCATTCATTAAGTAGCATGTTAACATAACATTCTACTTAATGGATGAACACGGAGTTATCATTTGCTGATGCTTCTAGACGTAATGATTCAGTCAAAGTTTTAGTTCCAATATGAAATCCTGTTTCAATATACTGCTCCACATTGTCCAAGCATTACAACTCTTTCTGAGGGTTACTTTCAAGTTCTTTCAACCTGAAGTGTTCAATCACTTAGGCAAGAGAGAACCTAACCAGTATCAGACAACTTTGGTCTTTTGTGCTCTTATTAGTCGAGTCCGTGTTTACTTAGAGAGTAATTTATGGTACTTATTGATTTAAAGAGAGTTCAGTAATAGACATTACAAATTTAACACAGTTATAGTGGAGATGTAATCATTGTTTGAGTGGAATTCTCTCTGACTGCTCACATTGGCTGCCTTGTGTACCATTGAGGTACAGTGACTAAGATATCGTATAGTATAAGATATCAGGACGAGATTCTTGATCTACATATCAGATAGCATGCTGATGGTAATGATTCCCTCCTAATGGTGCAGCTAATTCTCACCCTCACCAAGCTGAACTTGTTATGGAATATCTAGAGAATCAAGGTTTGTAGCGGAAGGAATGGCACTATTTCCCGACCTTAATCCCAAAGAGCCTATTTGGGATGATCTTGGGCTGTGGTGCTGATAGGTGTAGGTGTGCCGGATAGACAGTGATAGATAGGTGGCTGATTTAAGTTCTCCTACGAGGCCAATAAATAAGATGGTACAAGTATATATATTATATATCTTCTTATCGAAATATTTTTATATTTTCTGGAATATATTTCTATGTATTTATTCAATGGATTTTTGAGATAGATCTATAAGGAAACTATTGATCTATCTTTTAATATCTTTGAGGAAAGATCCATAAGGATCTTTATTTTCAATGCAAGCTCTAGAAAACCTAATTGGAAAGCTGATGATAAAAAATTTCATTCCTGATTAAAATACATTTATATATTCTTGTTCACAAAAATTTCTATTTTATTTCACATGCAATGGATTTTGCACAACTAAAATTATCTATACGTAAATCATATTGTTGTTAAAATTATGCTAGTTAAAATGATATTGTGTAATGCACAATTCTTCCAAATTTAAAGTTAATATATTCGTGTGTTCGCAAATTGGACTCAAAATATTGCTTGAACCTTAATTTTAGGTGACAATTTTATCCAGAAAATATTGTAACAATATAACCTTTATAAATATATCTTCATATATTATATATGCAAAATTTAAGTCACGTAACTTCTTGAGTTGAGTTCAGAAATATTTTTCTTTTGAAATTTATAAATAAATAAACTTTTTCTGTGTTATCTGGCAAAAAATTGAGTTTTGTGTATGCGAGCGGAATATTTTTCAGTATATGCTACCTGTTTTCATCTTGTTTTATGAAAAAAAAATTCTTAGGCTTCTTAAGAGAGTCTGACTTTCCGCAACCTGAAGTTATTTGTGCTTACAACTACACCAAAACATTTATTAAAATAAGTATTAACTCAATAATTGAAACATTCTAACTTTTGAATTTCACATTTAAAACTTACAATTCATTTAAGGTTACAAGCAAAATAATCATTAAAATATAAACTTAAATTTTATGACAAAATCGTGAGTATTTTTATGTAAAGATTTCAACTACTTGTACTTTGTTTTAAAACCCTAAAAATCTCTTTTTTAGGTCATATTTTAATTAAGAAATATGGCTAATTAACTAGTACGGCAAGTAGAATGAAAGTTTTCAGTTAAAAAAATTAATGCGATTTTACCAGACTTAACTTTACAATTTTTTTAATTCTCATTATTAAAATGTATAATACAGTTAACCTTTTATTGCCCATTTTGAATTTATTATCTTTGAGATAGACATTCTTGTCTCCTAGCTATGAATTGTGAAACAAGATGCATATATTAAAAACCATTTATTAATATAAAACATTTTATTATAATTTTAGTAAGATTCTTTTATATTATCGTTAATTTTTTACTTCCCTTTTTAACTTAAATCACGCAATCTAAATTATAGTCTTAAATCTCAAAACTTAGACAACCTTCTTTAAACATAGCAAAAAAATTCTATTCATTCATTCTTACATCATAATTTTCAACATCTGTAAAAATTTACATTCATAAAACCTGACGTAATCATATCTGTTCCTAACTTAAGTGAAGCATTCTTCAGATTTTAGAGCAAAATTTGCATAATTTTTCAGTTTCTATCCAAAATTGGAATAAAAAAGAAAACAACTACATGCAAAAGGGCACATTAAAAACCCTCTATGCTGTTTACACTGCACAACAACCTACTTTGGCCGTAATCTCAACAACTGCCGTGTAATGTAGTTCTCTCGCAGTGCGGTCTATTGAAATGGATGCCCACGAAACGGTAATTCAGACGAGTTGTACGACTTCTACTTCAAAGTTTCGTGTATTTCGAAGATGGTCCAAATTCGTCCACTATTTAGAGAATCCCATAAAATAAAACACTTTCTGGGCAATTGAAAAGGAAATTCGATTTGTGTTTGTAGATCGCCAAGTGCCTCACGAAGACCATTATGGGAAACTGGGACCTTGAATACAACTCTCTTAAATCATTGGTTGTCTTTTGCATCCGAACTTAAGTGTGCTGTTGAGTTTGTGATGTCCATTACAGATGTCTGGTTTTTAAAACAATAAATGATATTTCATTTGGACCATTTATGCTTGTATTTACGTCATTGTTTATCAATAAAACCCTATAAATTGATGGAAAAATGTATTTTGGAATTTAAAAAATTATTATTAATAATATATAACGTTAATATATTATATAAAACGTGATACTGATGTAATATCGTGATTATTAATATCACCTTTGTTCCTTTATATAATGAACATTAATAAAGCCTTATATACTATATATATTAGTTCTGGCGATATATACACACAATTTAAACTGCTCAAAAAAGGTATTAACATCAATTTAATTTAATCATTCTAAAATATATTTATAAATTTCATGTACTTCATGTACAACTAAATGCAAAGCATTTTGTGTAGAGATTTCAAGTACTTTGTTTTAGAACCATAAAAATATCTTTTTAGGTCATATTTTAATTTAAATATATGACTAATTAACTAGTACCGCAAGCAGAATGAAAGTTTTCAGTTAAAAAAAATAATGAGATTTTACCAGGCTTTAAATTAAATTATTAACGTATCAGAACAATTTTTCCATTATATTTACTCGTAATTAAAATTTATCCTATAGTTTGCCTTTTTTGTCCATTTTGAATATATTATCTTTAATATTAAGCATATTTGCCTCCTAGCTATAAATTGTAAAACAAGATGCATATATTAAAAACTATTTATTAATATAAAGCATTTTATTATATTTTTAGTAAGATTCTTTATTTATTGTTAATTTTTTACCTCCATTTTTAACAAAACTCATGCAATCTTAATTATAATCTTGAATCTCTAAACTTAGACAACCTTCTTTATACATAGTAAAAAATTCATTCATTTATTCATTCTTACGTTATAATTTTCAACATCAGCAAAATTGTGCATTCATGAAACCTGACGTAATAATATCTGTTCCTAATTTAAGTGAAACATTCTTCAGATTTTAGAACAAAATTTGCATAATTTTCCAGTTTCTATTCAAAATTGGAGAAAAAAAGAAAACAACTACATTCAAAAGGGCACATTAAAAACTATGTATGCTGTTTACACTGCACAATAACTTATTTTGGCAGTAATCTCAACAACTGCAGTGTAATGTAGTTCTCTGGCAGTGCGGTCTATTGAAATGGATGCTAACGAAAGGGTAATTCAGACGAGTTTTACGACTTCTACTTCAAAGTTTCGTGTATTTCGAAGTACTATTTAGATAATCCCATAAAATAAAACACTTTCTGGGCAATTGAAAAGGAAATTTGATTTGTGTTTGTAGATCGACAAGTGCCTCACGAAGACCATTATGGCAAACTGGGACCTTGAACGCAACTCTCTTAAATCATTGGTTGTCTTTTGCATCTGAACTTAAGTGTGCTGTTGAGTTTGGGATGTTCATTACAGATGTCTGGCTTTGAAAGCTATAAAGGACAGTTCATTTATACCTTTTATGCTTGTATTTTCGTCATTGTTTATCGATAAAACCATATAAATTGATAGAAAAATGCATTTTGGTATATTTAAAATTATAAATTCATATAAAGAACGAAACTGATGTAAAATCGTTATTGTAATGCTGTCTTTGCTTTTTTATGTAATAAACACTAATTATAAGTAATCATACTGGTATAACATACACATAAATTAAACTTTTCAAAAAATATTAACGTCTATTTAATTTAACTATTCTAAAATGCATTTGTAAATTTGATTGAAATAATCTTAATTGCATTATCTTGTGTAAAACTTAAAATAAAACAATATCTCACTTTTGAGGTATTAAATAGCTGCATATTTTAAATTTTTGTAAATGACATTTGACCCATAGAAGTTTTTCACAACATATAGAAAAATTATCATAAAATAATAAGTAAATTTTGAAGCGTGCAAATTGGACAAGCAATTGCAAAGCATTTTGTGTAGAGATTTCAAATACTTTGTTTTAGAACCATAAATTTTTTTTTCAGGTTTTACTTTAATTACAAAATAAAATTAATTAACTAATACTGCATACAGCAGGAATTTTTTTTGAGTTAGAAAAAATTAATGAGATTTTACCAGGCTTTAAATTAAATTATTAACGTAACTTTACACTTTTTTTTATTACAATTTATCTTATAGTTTGCCTTTTTTGTCTATTTTGAATATATTATCTTTGAATTAAGCATTCTTGCCTCCAGGCTATGAATTGTGAAACAAGATACATTTATTAAAAACCATTTATTAATGTAAAGCATTTTATTATATCTTTAGTAAGATTCTTTTGTTTTATTGTTTATTTTTTACTTCCATTTTTAACATAAATCAAGCAATCTTAACTACCTTCTTAAATCTCAAAAGATAAACAACCTTCTTTAACATAACAAAAAATTCGTTCTTACATCATAATTTTCAACATCTGCAAAATTTTACATTCATAAAACCTGATGTAATCATATCTGTTCCTAATTTAAGTGAAGCATTCTTCATATTTTCGAACAAAATTTGCATAATTTTCCAGTTTCTATTCAAAATTGGGGAAAAGAAAAAACAAAATCTACATGCAAAAGGGCACATTAAAAACCCTCTATGCTGTTTACACTGCACAACAACCTACTTTGGCAGTAATCTCAACAACTGCCGTGTCATGTAGTTCTCTGGCAGTGCGGTCTATTGAAATTGATGCTCACGAAAGGGTAATTCAGGCGAGTTTTACGACTTCTACTTCAAAGTTTCGTGTATTTCGAAGATGGTCCAAATTCTTCCACTATTTAGAGAATCCCATAAAATAAAACACTTTTTGGACAATTGAAAAAGAAATTCGATTTGTGCTTGTAGGTTACGAGGTGCCTCACGAGCACCATTACGGGAAACTGGGACCTTGAACGCAACTCCCTTAAATCATTGGTTGTCTTTTGCATCTGAACTTAAGCATGCTGTTGAGTTTGTGAAGTCCAGTACAGATGTCTGGCTTTGAAACCCATCAATGACTATTTGTTTAGACCTTTATGCTTGTGTTTTCGTTCATTGTTTATCAGTAAAATCCTATAAATTGATAGAAAAAACATTTTGGAATATTGGAAATTATAAATTCATGTAAAGTGTGATACTGATATAATATTGTTGTTGCAATACTGTCTTTGCTTTTTTATATAATGAACATTAATTATAAGCAATCGTACTGGTATTACATATAAATAAATTACACTTTTCAAAAAAAATTATTAACATCAATTTAATTTAACTATTGCAAAATGTATTTGTAAATTTCATTTAGTTAATCTTAAATGCATTATTTTGTGTAAAACTTAAATAAAACATTATCTCTCTTTTCAAATATTAAATATCTGCATATTTTAAATTTTTGTAAATGGCATTTGACCCATTGAAGTATTTCTCGCCATAAAGGGAAAATTATGATAAAATAATAAATAAATTTTGAAGCGGGCAAATTGGGCAACCAATTTCAAAGCATTTTGTGTAGAGATTTCAAGTATTTTGTATTAGAACCATAAAAATCTTTTTTTTCAGGTTTTACTTTGATTAAAAAATATGATTAATTAACTAATACTCAATGCAGCAGGAATTTTTTTTAGTTAGAAAAAATTAATGAGCTTTTACCAGGCTTTAAATTAAATTATTAACTTAATTTACATTTTTTTTTCTATTCTATTTACTAAGATTTAGCTATATATTTTGCCTTTTTTGTCCATTTTGAATATATTATCTTTGCGATAGGATTCTTGCCTCCTAGCTAGGAATTGTGAAACAAGATGCATATATTAAAAACCATTTATAAAGCATTTTATTATATTTTTAGTAAGATTCGTTTATTTTATTATTAATTTTTACTTTCATTTTTAATATAAATCACGCAATCTTAACAACCTTCTTAAATCTCAAAAGTTAGACAACATTCTTTAAACATAGGAAAAACTACATTCATTCATTCTCACAACATAATTTTCATCTTCTGCAAAATTTTACATTAATGAAACCTGATGTAATCATATCTGTTCCTAATTTAAGTGAAGCATTCTTCAGATTTTAGAACAAAATTTGCATAATTTTCCAGTTTCTATTCAAAATTGAAGAAAAGAAAAAAATTCTACATGCAAAATGGCACATTAAAAACCCTCTATGCTGTTTACACTGCACAACAACCTACTTTGGCCGTAATCTCAACAACTGCCCTGTAATGTAGTTCTCTGGTTGTGCGGTCTATTGAAATGGATGCCCACGAAAGGGTAATTCAGACGAGTTTTACGACCTCTACTTCAAAGTTTCGTGTATTTCGAAGATGGTCCGAATTCTTCCACTATTTAGAGAATCCCATAAAATAAAACACTTTCTGGGCAATTGAAAAGAAAATTCGATTTGTGTTTGTAGATTGCAAAGTGCCTCACGAGAACCATTATGGGAAACTGGGACCTTGAACACAACTCTCTTAAATCATTGGTTGTCTTTTGCATCCGAACTTAAGTGTGCTGTTGAGTTTGTGATGTCCATTACAGATGTATGGCTTTGAAAACAATAAATGACAGTTCATTTGGTTCTTTTTTGCTTGTATTTTCGTTGATTGTTTATCAATAAAATTCTACAAATTGAGAGAAAATGCATTTTGCAACGTTGTAAATTATAAATTCATATAAAACGTGACACTGGTGTAACATCGGGATTATTAATACTGTTTCAGCATTTTTATGTAATGATCATTTATTATAAGTATTCGTACTAGTATCATATACACATTAAATATTTCAAAAAAAGGTATTAACTCCAATTTAATTAATTTCTTGTAAAATGCATTTTGTAAATTTCATGTACTTACTCTTAATAGAATGATCTTGTGTAAAACTTACAATAAAACATTAACTCACTTTTAAATATCACTGTGATATTTTAAATTAATTTAAATGACAACCCACAGAAGTTTTCCACAACATTTAGGAAAATTATGATAAAAAAATAAATGAATTTTGCTATGTGCACATTGGGAAAGCAGAGTGTAACTGGATGTCGTTGGGTAGAGATACTTGATACACAGGTTGGAAAATTCACAGCTTTACTGATACACGCGCAAATACCACATACATACAATTAAAGATATTCAATATTTAACACATTTAATAATTTTAAAAACATATAATTATGGATTCGTGAAAGGATTCGACTTCTAACCCAAAAACCTGATACTAAGCTATGCGCAGGATGCGCAAAATATACTTCCGCGCCTAGCGAGAGTCTGTAGGCCTATTAACACGCAAGTTTGAGTTAAATATATTTCATCTCGGGAGGAGAGACTATAAATTAAACGTTTCTCAACAGAAGCGTGCAATTGCAATACAATGAAATAAATGTTAATATATAAAATTTAGCTAAGTCTGCTGGTCCACCAAAATAGTTTTTCATTAAAAATTCTTTTCAATTGCATTTAAAGTCATAAATTTTTGATTATTAATATGATACAATTAATTTGAACAGAAATATATTTTAATTTCAGTTAAATTTATTTTTCAATAACTGTATTTAAACTACTTTTATTAATTTGTTTTAATTTTTCTTAATTTACATTAGCTAATTTTTAACTGTAATTGTGTTTTTATAAATCCCTATAATAAATGATGTCAAATAAAAATAAAAAATTGACAATATCCTGGATATTTTTATATACGAAAATATTTAATTATTATACTAAATTGAAATTCTTTGTCTGTAAAATTCATTACTCTTCAATGAGTTTTATCAAAAGGAGTTATATTTTTATTATTATATTAAATATGTAAATACTTTTAACTAATGGTTCTTGGATTTGGTTTGCTTAAAAAATTCTTATTTTTTCATATGCTATGAAAACAATTAAACAAAAGAGGAATTCGAGAAACTAAAGTTGTCTTAGTATTAATTCTTTTTTTTTTTTTGTCAATTAATTCACGCGTTAGCATATGTGCTGTCACGTCTTGTAAATGAATAATTTTTCACAGATATTTAAAGAAGTTTAATTACATTTTGAAGATTAATGGGAAAGAAAAGAAAAATAAAAGATAGTAACCATAAAAATTTAATTTCTTATTCAGAGCCTTGGGACAGATTAATTATAGCTAAAGGGATTAAATAATTTAATTAAGATTTGTAAGAACTATTACTCAATAAATTCATTAATTATTGACTACATATTTTATATCGAAATATAAAAATTTAATTTAAAATCTAACGCATACTATTCTTTTGTTCTTAAAATATAATAATTCATGATATTGAATATTAATTAATTTAATTAAACATTTATTACTGTAATTTCTTTTTTATTACAATTGTAAAGTTAAGTAATTTAAAAGCAGCCTTTCACAATAAAATTTCCAATAACTGTGTATTGGGTAGAACGTTTTACACATTAACCAATAAATCCATGAAAATGTTAACATTTCGTTCAAAATAGAGCTTTTCCTCCTCAACGCTTTCTCTACCTTCTTTGAACTGTTTATACTGCTTCTAAACCCTTCTTTCCGATATAGAAATGCTCATCGAATGCCTTCTGCAACATTCTATACGTTTCCACAAACAAAATTCAATGCAAGTTCTTTGCTCAATTAATTCATACATTTCAAAAATCACCGAAATCAGTTTTAGCGTCTCACAAAGCCGAGCGTAACTCAAGCACTAATGAATATTTTGACGTCAAATTTAACATCGATGTCAAGGACAGTGCCAGCAACTTAAAAAAAAAATTGAATTTCCATACGCTACCAAAGCCCAACCCTTATTGAAATACATTTGTACATTTTCTTTAAAAAATGTATTTTTTTTCACCTACAATGGTCTTTTGCACAAAATAAAATTATTTATTTGTAAATTAAACTTGTTAAAATTTTGCTAATTCAATAAATAATTGTTTAATGCATAATTCTACGAAATTTAAAGTTAATATGTTGGTATGTTTGATTATTGAACACAAAACGCTGATTGACCTTAATTTTAGAAGATAATTTATTCAGGAAATATTGTAACAATATATCGTTTTAAAATGTATCTTTATATTTTACATATGCAAAATTTAAGTCACCTAACACTTTGAGTTTAATTAAGAGATTTCTTTCTTTGGAAATTTATAAATTAATAATTTTTTTCTGTATTATCTGGCAAAAGATTGAGATTTGTGCTTGCATGTGGAATATATTTTCAGTATATGTCATCTGTTTTGATCTCTTTTTATGAAAAAAAAATATCAGGCTTCTTGAGAGAGCTTTGTTTTCAGGTGACAATTGAATTGAAAACTGAATTGAATTGAAAACAATTGAACTGAATTGAAAACAATTGAATTGAATTGAAAGCAATTGAATTGAATTGAAAACTGAATTGGAAAGCCGATGGTACCAACTTTCATTTCTTATTAAAATACATTTATATATATTTTCGTTCACAAAACTTTGTATTTTATTTCGCATACAATGGACTTCAGCACAAATTAAATTACTTATACGTAAATCATATTATTGTTAAAATTATGCTAGTTAAAATGATATTGTGTAATGCACAATTCTTCCAAATTTAAAATTAATATATTCGTGTGTTCTCAAATTATACGCAAAATATTGCTTGAACCTTAATTTTATGTGACAATTTTATCCAGAAAATATTGTAACAATATAACCTTTAAAAATATATCTTCATATATTACATATGTAAAATTTAAGTCACGTAACTTCTTGAGTTGAGTTCAGAGATATTTTTCTTTTGAAATTTATAAATAAATAAATTTTTGCTGTATTATCTGACAAAAAATTGTGCTTTGTGTATGCGTGTGGAATATTTTTTCAGCATATGTCACCTGTTTTCATCTTGTTTTATGAAAAAAAAATTATCAGGCTTCTTCAGAGAGTTTGGGTTTCCATAACCTGAAATTTTTTGTGCTCATAAATACAGCAGAGACTTTTATTGGAATAAATATTAACTCAATATTTGAAACATTCTAGCTGAGAATTTCTTATTTGAAATTCACATCTCATTTAATATTACTAACAAAATAATAACGCAAATATAAATGTAATTTTTATGACAAAATTATAAAATTTTTGCTTAGAGATTTCAAATAATTTGTTTTAGAACCATAAAAATCTATTTTTTAGATTACACTTTAATATTAAAATAAGGCTAATTAACTAGTAAGACAAGCTGAAGAAAATTTTTCCGTTAAAAAAATTAATGAGACATTAAACCAGACTTTAAATTTAATTATTAACGTAACTTTAAATTTTTTTTATTCTCTTTATTAAAATTAATCTTATAGTTTGCCTTTTTTTTCATTTTGAATATATTATCTTTAAGATTAAGCATTTTGCCTCCTAGCTATGAATTGTGAAACAAGATGCATATATTAAAAACCATTTATTAATATAAAGCATTTTATTATATTTTTAGTAAGAATCTTTTATATTATTGTTAATTTTTTACTTCCCTTTTTAAGATAAATTACGCAATCTAAATTATAGTCTTAAATCTCAAAAGTTAGACAACCTTCTTTAAAACATAGCAAAAAAATTCCATCCATTCATTTTTACGTCATAACTTTCAACTGCAAAATTTTAAATTCATGAAACCTGACGTAATCATATCTGTTTCTAATTTAAGTGAAGCATTCTTCAGATTTTAGAACAAAATTTGCATAATTTTCCCGTTTCTATTCAAAATTGGAGGGGAAAAAAACACTACATGCAAAAGGGCACATTAAAAACCCTCTATGCTGTTTACACTGCACAACAACCTACTTTGGGCGTAATCTCAACAACTGCCCTGTAATGCAGTTGTCTGGCAGTGCAGTGTATTGAAATGGATGCCCACGAAAGGGTAATTCAGACGAGTTTTATAACTTCTACTTCAAAGTTTCGTGTATTTCGAAGATGGTCGAATTCTTCCACTATTTAGAGAATCCCATAAAATAAAACACTTTCTGGGCAATTGAAAAGGAAATTCGATTTGTGTTTGTAGATTGCGAAGTGCCTCACGAGGACCATTATGGGAAACTGGGACCTTGAACGCAACTCTCTTAAATCATTGGTTGTCCTTTGCATCTGAACTTAAGTGTGCTGTTGAGTTTGCGGTGTCCATTACAGATGTCTGACTTTGAAAATCATAAATGACAGTTCATTTAGAACATTTATGCTTATTTGTTCGTCATTGTTTATCAATAAAATTCTACAAATTGAGAGAAAATGCATTTTGCAACTTTGTAAATTATAAATTCTAATAAAACGTGACACTGGTGTAATATCGTGATTGCTAATATCGTCTTTGACTTTTTATGTAATTAACATTAATGATAAATATTCGTAGTGACATTATATAAGTATAATTTAAACTTTTCTAAAAAGTTATTAACATCAATTTTTGTAAAATGTTTTTGTAAATTTCATTTACTTAATCTTAACATGATCTTGAATAAAATCTCTTTTTTCATCTTGTATAATCTTTTTATGAAAATTAATGATAAATATTCGTAGTGACATCATATACACATAATTTAAACTCTTCAAGAAATGTATTAACACCACTTTAATTTAATTCTTGTAAAATATATTTCTAAATTTCATTAACAAATATATTTCTTAATATCATTATCTTGTGTAAAACTTACAATGAAACATTATTTCACTTTTCAAGTGCTATTATCAGCAAATTTTAAATTATTGTAAATACTTGACCCATAAATGTTTTTCCCAACATTTATGAAAATTATGATAAAACAGTAAATGAATTTTGTAGTGTGCAAGTTGGGAAACCAGATTGTAACTGGATGTGAATGTCTAGATAATTGAGGTATAGGTTGGAGAATTCAGCTTTACTGACACACGCGCAAAAACCCTATAAATACAATTAGAAACATACAATATGTATCACGTTTTAAAAAATATAATTATAGATAAATGGAATGATTCCACTTCTAAACCAAAAATCTGATACTCAGCAAAGCGCAAGATGTAAAAAATATACTTCCTCTCCGAGTGAGAGTCTGCAGGCCTACTAATATGCATAGTTGAGTTGAATATATTTTATCTCGGGAGGAGAGACTATAAACTAAACATTTCTCATCAGGAACGCGTATTTGAGCTGTACTTCTTCTCTGAGTGAGATTCTCGAGTCATACGGATAATTTCTCCTGAACGCTGAAAATAGGCGTTTTTTTTTTTCATTGTGTAGGAGGAAGCACGATTATAATTTTATAATCGCAAAGACTGTGAAAAATTAAAAACAATCATTTTACCATAAAAAACAATAAAGAGTTACTAAATAATCAATTAACTATACATGCATTAATAATAATTATGAAGGGTGCGCTGAAGATCTACTTCCCCGTGGTACACCTGGTAACACTTTTTAGTGGCTAAAAAATCTGCAACTTGGCATTATTGTTAGATTAATGAACACTGTTTCAGCATGTTTTGTTGTATTTGTTGTATTATTTTGTTGTATTTGTTGTTGTTGTATGTTTTTTTTCATTGTTCTTTTTTTGCTGTAACTGTTCATAATCTGCCATTGGAAATAACAAAAAATAATAATTATGAATGTTAACGACATATTTATAAAAATACTACTATTCTTTAACATGTGGAGAAATATTTTTAAATAAAATGTTTGTTGCATATAAAAGGAATTTACCCAAATCAAAACCTTCAGTCTTTACTGGGAAAAATTCAAAACAATTACCAAACATACCTTAAAAATATCTGGAATACTCTACATATAGATCAAATAGAATTTAGAGTTTTTCTATTACTTATGGTAAGTGCAAATTTAAACTCATGTGAAGTAAGGAATTAATTAAAACCATATTTTTAAACATACTCACCCCAAGCATTTTGTAAGAACAATGAAATGTATGTTGATATATAAAATTTAGCTAAATCTGCTGATTCACCTCAATAGTATTTTATTAAAAATTGTTTTAATTACAGTTAAAGTCATCAACTTCCGATTATTATTATGACGCAATTAATTTGAACAGAAATTTTACAGTGTCCAAAAAGTAAGAAAAATTTTCAATTTAGAATTCCCGGGGCTAATGGAATTTAAATTTTTTTTTTTCATTTTTAGGTTGCGGGCAATATTCTTGCCATCTGTGTAAAATTTGAGGACGAAATATTCATTAGTGTTTGAGTTACGCTTGGCTTTGTCAGACTCTAAAACTGATTCCGGCGATTTTTGAAATGTCTGAATTGATTGAGTAAAGAACTTGCATTAAATTTTGTTTACGGAAATGCATAGAATGTTGCAGAAGGCATTCGGTGAGCATTCCTATATCGGAAAGAAATGTTTACAAGTGGTATAAACAGTTAAAACAAAGCAGAGGACGCGTTGAAGACGAATAACCATCTGGTAGACCATCAACCTCAACCGACGAAGATCACGTCCAAAAAAATTAAAGATTTGATACTTGCAAACCGTCGATTTACAATTAGAGACCTTGCTGATGATGTTGAAATTTCAAAAGAATCGGTCCATTTCATTTTGGGCCCCAAACCCGTCAATTCTTGTTTGGTACCGAAAACACTGAATGCGCCAGATCACATTGCATTGATTTTTCGTGACTTTTTCGCCAAAAATGAAACGCATATCGTTCTGAGTATTCCCTAAACTCAGAACACCACTTCGGAGACACCGTTTTGAGTCGATTGAAGAGATTTAGAGTAACTCGGCGCTCGCTTTGAAGGTAATCCCTGCCAATGACTTTTTAGTATGTATTGAGGATTGGAAAAAAGTTGGCATAAGCGCATTATGTCCGGAGGGGAAAATAAATTTGGAAAAATAAATAATTAATTAAAAAAAATAATATTGGTCTTATTTTTTGGGCACAGTAGTTTATTTTAATTTCAATTAAATTCCTTTTTAATAATTTTATATTTTAACTACTATTCTTTAATTTTAATTTTTCTTCAGTTACATTAATTAATTTTTAACTGTAATTGTATTTATTTAAATCCCTATAATAATAAATGAAGTAAAATAAAAAAAAATCGACAATATCCTGGATATTTTTATACACGAAACTTTTTAATTATTATACTAAATTAAAATTCTTTGTCTGCAATATTCATCAGTCTTCAATGGGTTTTATCAAAGAGAGTTATATTTTATTATTATTTTAAATAAGTAAATACTCTTAACTAATGGTTCTTGGATTTAGTTTGCTTTAAAAATTCATATTTTTTCCTTATGCTATGAAAAGCAATTAAACGCAAAGAGAATCAGCCAGACTAAAGTTGTCTTAGTATTAATTCTTTTTTTCAATTAATTCACGCGTTAGCATATGTGCTGTCAAGTCTTGTAAATGAATAATTTTTCACAGATATTTAAAGAAGTTTAATTACATTTTGAAGATTAATGATGAAAGAAAAGAATAAGAAATCTTGGCAACCACAAAAATTTAATTTCTTACTCAGAGCCTTGGGACAGATTAATTATAGCTAAAGGGATTAAGTATGTTAATTAGAATTTGTAAGAACTATTATTCAATAATTTCATTAATTATTGTCTAAATATTTTATTTCGAAATATTAAAAGTTTATACATATTGTACTTTTGTTCTTAAAATCTAATAAATCCGTGATATTGAAAAATTAATTAGTTTAATTAAAAAATATATTATTGTAGTTTTTCTTTTATTCCAGATGTAAATTTAAATAACTTAAATGCAGCCTTTAACAATCAAATTTCCAATTAACTATTTATTTGGTAGATCCTCATCCAATAAATCCATGAAAATGTTAAAATTTCCTTCAAAATAGAAGTGTAATTTTATGTGAAAATTATAATAATTAAATTTATTAATGTCGAGGATATTAAACCATATAGTCATATAATTATATAATTATAATAGCTTTATTTATAAACTCACAAACATCACACACATATAATTAGAAACATTCAATATTTAACACATTAAAAACTGATAATTATAGATTCGTGGAAGGTTCCACTTCTAAGCCGAAAACCTGATACTCAGCTACGCGCAGGATGCGCAAAATATACTAGCTCTCCGAGTGAGAGTTTGCAGGCCTATGAATACGCAGGATTGAGTTAAATATATTTCATCTCGTTATGGGAGACTATAAATTAAAATTTCTCAACAGAAGCGCGTAGTTGGACTATATTTCCTCTCGGAGTCAGAGTCTCAAGGCCAACGGACCATTTCTCAGAACGGCAAAGGGAAGAGGAACTCTTACCAGTGTGTAGGAGAAGCCTGGTAATAATTTTAAAATCACAAAGACTGAAAATTTAGAAACAATCACTTCATCATAAAAACCAATAAAGAATTACTAAATAATCTAGTAATTATGAATGCATTAGTAATAATGATACATGCATTAATAATAATTATGAATGTTAATGACATCTTTATAAAAGTGCTGCTATTTTTTTACGTATGGAGAAGTATTTTTTAATAAAATATTTGTTACGTATAAAACGAATTCATCCCAATCAAAACCTTCAATCTTTACTGGGAATAATCCAAAACAATTAGCAAACATAACTTGAAAAGTATTTGGTATAATCTACATGTTTCTACAAGTAGATTATTCCAAATATAATTTAGATTTTCCATATTAAGTTAATTTTCCATATTCATTATAATTCCATACATAATTTAGAATTTTTCTAATAATTATGGAAAGAGCAAATTTAAACTCACGTGAAGTGAGGAGTTAATTAAAACCATATTTTTAACTAAACCCACCTCAGGCATTTAGTTATAATTATGAGATGAACGTTAACATATAAAATGTAGCTAAGTCTGCTGGTTCATCTAAATCGTTTTGTATTAAAAATTGTTTTTAATTCCATTTATAGTCATCATTTTTCGATTATTAATATGATGAAATTAATTTCCATTAATTCAAATCTATTTTAATTTCAATTACATATATTTTTTAATATTATAAAAATATATATATAATATTTTTATATTATATATTTTATATATTAATATATTATATTATATATTCTATATTTTAACTAAAATTCATTTGTTTTATTTTTTAAAAAATTACATTGCTTAATTTTAACTGTAATATTATTTATATAAATTTCTATAAAAAATGAAGTCAAATAAAAAAAATCGACATTATCCTGGATATTTTTATACACTAAAAGTTTTAATTATTATGCAAGATTAAAATTTTTTGTCTGCAAAATTCAAAGAGTTTAACGAAAGGAGTTATATTTTATTATTATATTAAATAAGTAAATACTTTTAACTAATGGTTCTTCTTAAAAATTCATATATTTTCCCTATGCTATAAAAAGGAATTAAACGCAAAGGGGAATTCAGAGACTAAAGTTGTCTTAGTATTAATTCTTTTTTTCAACTAATTCACGCGTTAGCATATGTGCTGTCAGGTCTTGTAAATGAATAATTTTTCACAGATATTTAAAGAAGTTTAATTACATTTTGAAGATTAATGATGAAAGAAAAGAAAAAAGAAAAGTTGGCAACCATAAAAATGTAATTTCTTATTCGGGGCCTTGAGGCAGATTAATTATAGCTAAAGGGATTAAATAATTTAATTAGGATTTGTAAAAACTATTATTCAATAATTTCATTAATCATTGTCTGAATATTTTATATCGAAATATTAATTATATTTAATGGAAAATTTCACGCATACTGTACTTTTGTTCTTAAAATATAATAAATCTATGATATTGAATATTAATTGGTTTAATTAAAAAGTATATTAATGTAGTTTTTTTTTATTCCAGATGCAAATTTAAATACAGCCTTTCACAATAAATTTTCCAATAACCATGTATTTGGTAGACTCTCATCCTATAAATCCATGAAATGAAAAAATTTTGTTCAAAATATAAGTGTAAATTTATGTGAAAAAATATCTTATAATTAAATCTATTAATGTGGAGGTTATTAAACCATATAGACATAAAACTATAAAATTATAATAGCGTTATATATACACTCCCATGCACCACACACACATTAAAAAACCTTCAATATTTAGCACATTAAAAACCGATCATTGTAGATTCGGGGAAGGATTCCACTTCTAAGCCAAAAACGTCATACTTAGCTACGAGCAGGATGCGCGAAATATACTGCCTTTCCGAGTTAAAGACTGTAGGCCAACTAATACGCAGGGTTGAGTTAAATATTTTCAACTCGGAATGAGAGACCATAAACTAAATGTTTCTCAACAGAAGTGCCTAGTTGCGCTGTATTTCCTCTCGGGGTGATAGTCTAGAAGCCTACTGACAATTTCTTCTGAACGCCAAAGGCGGGCGCTATTGTCAGTGTGAAGGAGAAAGAATGGTTACAATTTTAAAATCGTAAAGACTGTGACAATTTAGAAACAGTCATTTAACCATTAAATACATTAAATAATTACTAAATAATCCAGTAATTATGCATGCATTAGTAATAATTATGCATATTAACGACATCTTTATAAAAGTGCTACTCTTCTTCAATGTATCGATAAATTGTTTTGGAGAATGCAATGTTTGTAACAGATAAGACATATTTATCCAAATCAAAGCCTTTAATCTTGACTGGGCATAATCCAATACAATTAGGAAAAATTGAAAGATACTTGGAATAATCTACATACAGAGCATAAAGAATTTAGAATTTTTCTAATAATTATAGAAAGAGCAAATTTAAGTTATGTGAAGTAATGAGTTAATTAAAATCATATTTTTAACTATACCCAAAGTAATCATTCAGTTAGAACTATGAAATGGATACAACTGTATAAAATTTAGCTACGTCTGCTGATTCACCTAAATAGTTTTCCATTAAAAATTGTTTTTAGTTGCATATAAAGTCATCAATTTTCGATTATTAATATGATACAATTAATTTCTCCATGAATTCAGATCTATTTTATTTTCAATTAAATATATTTTTAATAATATAAAAATATGTATAAGATTTTTATATTATATATTTTATATATTATTATATTATATTATTTATATTTTATTATATTTATATTTATACTATCTATATCTTAACTGCAATTTTGTTTATATAAATCCCTATAATAAATGAAGTCAAATAAAAAAAATCGACAATATCCCGGATATTTTTATTCAAGAAAATTTTTAATTATTTTACTAAACCGAAATTCTTTGTCTGTAAAATTCATTATTCTTCAATGAGTTTTATGAAAAGGAGTTATATTTTTATTATTTTATTAAATAAGTAAATACTTTTAACTAATGGTTCTTGGATTTGGTCTGATTTAAAAATTCATATTTTTTCCCTATGCTATGAAAAGCAATTAAACGAAAGAGAAATTCGAGAGACTAAAGTTGTCTTAGTATTAATTCTTTTTTGCAATTAATTCACGCGTTAGCATATGTGCTGTCAGGTCTTGTAAATGAATAATTTTTCACAGATATTTAAAGAAGTTTAATTACATTTGGAAGATTAATGAGGAAAGAAAAGAAAAAGAAATGTCGGTAACCATAAAATTTAATTTCTTACTCGTAGCCTTGGGACAGATTAATTATAGCTAAAGGGATTAAATAATTTAATTAGGATTTGTAAAAACTATTATTCAATAACTTCATTAATTATTTATTGTCTAAATATTTTATATCGAAAAATAAAATATATTTAATTCAAAAATTTTACGCATATTGTACATTTGTTCTTAAAATAATAATAAATCCATGATATTAAATATTAATTAGTTTAACAAATTATTGTAGTTTCTAGATATAAATTTAATTAATTTAAATGCAGTCTTTCCCAATAAAATTTCCAATAATTATGTACTTGGTAGAACTTGTTAACCATTATTCAATAAATGCATAAATGCATGAGAATGTTAAAATTTCTTTCAAAATAGAAATGTAATTTGATGAGGAAATATATCTAATATACCTAAATATATCTAATGTGGAGTTTATAAAACCATATAGCCATAAAACATATAGTCATATAACAATAAAAATGTAATACTTTATACCGGAATATACCTGCCCTAATTTCTAAAAGCCATATTAGCTGCTTTGACTAAGTACAAAAGTAATGTCTTGCAATTCAGCTTAATAAAACATATTGCAAACATTTTCATAACAGGCTTGACAAATATTTATTTTATTAATATTTAATAAATATGCAATATTCTGTTGGGAGACAACTGTTGTTCTCTATCAGTCAGTAGTACAAAAATATTAGGTGTTTTCATTTAAAGAGCAACACACAACTTTGTGCGAAAATGAAGTTTTAGTTTTTCACTCCAAATTTCAAATATTTCATAAACATCCCATAATAGAACATAAGACTTAGCATTTTTATGAACCTCTAATACATTATGCATATTGAATAAATTTCTTTTTTTTTTCTTGAAAGAATATAAATTACATTAAAGTCTTTTTAAAGATAGAAAACAAATTCCCCTATTATATATATATATATATATATATATTCGTTATATTTTTTTATAAAATGAATCAAAGTATATTACCTGCAATTGTCAAACGTTATTATATTTTCAGATACGTCAAATTATAAGCTAAATTCCATTTTTATTTTATAAGAAATAATCCATTTTATCTTTGATTTTAACAATATAATTTTTCGTTTTTGTTGTTTACATACGGGGTATAATTAAGTCCCGCTTTCAAAATGCTATAAAAAAAAGTCCCACTCGTCACAATCAGTTCAAACTTGAGCTGAAGGTACTTGAAGAAGGTAGAAACGGTACGTCATCATTTAATGTCCCTAGCAAAATAATGATTGAAATATAAATGTAATTTTTATGACAAAATCGTAAAGTATTTGTGTAGAGATTTCAAATACTTTGTTTTAGAACCATTAAAATCTATGTTTAAGTCATACTTTAAAAAATATGGCTAATTAACTAGTACGGCAAGCAGAATGAAAGTTTTCAGTTCAAAAAATTAATGAGATTTTACCAAACTTTAAATTAAATTATTAACGTAGCTTTACATTTTTGTTTATTCTCTTTAATAAAATTTATAATACGGTTTACCGTTTTTGTTAATTTTGAATATATTAACTTTGAGATAGACATTCTTGCCTTCCAGCTATGAATTGTGAAAAAAGATGCATACATCAAAAACCATTTATTAATATAAGGCATTTTATTATACTTTTAGTAAGATTCTTTTATTTTATTGTTAATCTTTTACTTCCACTTTTAATATAAATCACGCACTCTTAATTATAAACTTAAATCTCAAAACTTAGACAACCTTCTTTAAACACATCAAAAATTCATTCATTCATTCTTATATCATAATTTTAAACGTCTGCAAAATTTTTACATTCATAAAACCTAACGTAATCATATCTGTTCCTAATTTAAGTCAAGTATTCTTCAGAGTTTAGAACAAAATTTGCATAATTTTCCAGTTTCTATTCAAAATTGAAGAAAAGAAAAACAACAACAACTACTACATGCAAAAGGGCACATTAAAAACTATCTTTGCAGTTTACACTGCACAACAACCTACTTTTGCCGTAATCTCAACAAATGCAGTGTAATGTAGTTCTCTGGCTGTGCGGTCTATTGAAATTGATGCTCACGAAAGGGTAATTCAGACGAGTTTTACGACTTCTACTTCAAAGTTTCGTGTATTTCGAAGATTCTTCCACTATTTAAAGAATCCCATAAAATAAAACACTTTCAGGTCAATCAAAAAGGAAATTCGATTTGTGTTTGTAGATTGCAAAGTGCCTCACGAGGACCATTATGGGAAACTGGGACCTTGAGCACAACTCTCTTAAATCTTTGGTTGTCTTTTGCATCTGAACTTAAGTGTGCTGTTGAGTTTTGGATGTCCATTACAGATGTCTGGCATTGAAACCCATCAATGACAGTTCGTTTGGACCTTTAATTCTTGTATTTTCATTCATTGTTTATCAATAAAATCCTATAAATTGATAGCAATTGCATTTTGGAATATTGAAAATTATAAACCTATATAAGTCGAGATACTGATGTAATATCGTTATTGTAATACTGTCTTTGATTTTTTTATGTAATGAACACCAATTATAAGTAATCGTATTCATATTACATACACATAAATTAAACCTTTCAAAAAAATATTAACATCAATTTAATTTAACTATTCTGAAATGTATTTCTATATTTCATTTAATTAATCTTAATTGCAGTATCTTGTGTAAAACATAAAATAAAACATTTTCTCACTTTTCAAGTATGAAATATCTGCATATTTTAAATTTTTGTAAATGACATTTGACCCATAGAAGTTTTCACAAACTATAGGTAAATTATGAAAAAATAATAAATAAATTTTAAAGCGTGCAAATTGGACAACCAATTGCAAAGCATTTTGTGTACAGATTTCTAGTACTTTGTTTTAGAACCATAAAAATATTTTTCTCAGGTTTCACTAAAATAAAAAATATGGCTAATTAACTAGTACTGCCAACAGAAGCAAATTTCTCGGATAAAAATAATTAATGAGATTTTACCAAACTTTAAATTAAATTATTAACGTATATAAACGATTTTTTTTATTTTCTTTACTCGTAATTAAAATTTATCCTATAGATTGCCTTTTTTATCCATTTTGAAAATATTATCTTCAAGAATTCTTGCCTTCTAGCTATGAATAATGAAACAAGATGCATATATTAAAAACAATTTATGAACATGAAGCATTTTATTATATTTTCAGTAAGATTCTTTTTTGTTATTGTTAACTTTTTACTTCCCTTTTTAGCATAAATCACGCACTTAACTACCTTCTTAAATCTCAAAAATTAGAGATCCTTCTTTAAACATAGCCAAAAAAAAGCAATTTTATTATATTTTTAGAAAGATCCTTTTATATTATTGTTAACTTTTTACCACCATTTTTTAACAAAACTGGCGCAATCTTAACTATCTTATTAAATCTCAAAACTTAAGACATTCTTCTTTAAACATAGCAAAAAAAATTAATTCATTCATTCTTACATAACAATTTTAATATCTGCGATAATTTCCATCCATGAAACCTTACCTAATCATATCTGTTCCTAAATTAAGTGAATCATTCTTCAGATTTTAGAACAAAATTTGCATAATTTCCCAGTTTCTATTCAAAATTGGAATAAAGAAAAAAAACTACGTGCAAAAGGGCACATTAAAAACCCTTTATGCTGTTTACACTGCACAACAACCTACTTTGGCTGTAATCTCAATAACTGCCTTGTAATGTAGTTCTCTGGCATTGCGGTCTATTGAAATTGATGTTCACGAAAGGGTAATTCAGAAGAGTTTTACGACTTCTACTTCAAAGTTTCGTGTATTTTGAATATGGTCCACATTCTTCCGCTATTTAGAGAATCCCATAAAATAAAACACTTTATGGGCAATTGAAAAGGAAATTCGATTTGTGTTTGTAAATTGCGAAGTGCTTCACGAGGACCTTTATGGGAAACTGGGACCTTGAACGCAACTCTCTTAAATCATTGGTTGTCCTTTGCATCTGAACTTAAGTGTGCTGTTGAGTTTGCGGTGTCCATTACAGATGTCTGACTTTGAAAACCATAAATGACAGTTCATTTAGAACACTTATGCTGATTTGTTCGTCATTGTTTATCAATAAAATTCTACAAATTGAGAGAAAATGCATTTTGCAACTTTGTAAATTATAAATTCTTATAAAACGTGACACTGGTGTAATATCGTGATTGCTAATATCGTCTTTGACTTTTTATGTAATTAACATTAATGATAAATATTCGTAGTGACATTATATAAGTATAATTTAAACTTTTCTAAAAAGTTATTAACATCAATTTTTGTAAAATGTTTTTGTAAATTTCATTTACTTTAATCTTAACATGATCTTGAATAAAATCTCTTTTTTTATCTTGTATAATCTTTTTATGAAAATTAATGATAAATATTCGTAGTGACATCATATACACATAATTTAAACTCTTCAAGAAATATATTAACACCACTTTAATTTAATTCTTGTAAAATATATTTCTAAATTTCATTAACAAATATATTTCTTAATATCATTATCTTGTGTAAAACTTACAATAAAACATTATTACAATAAAACGTTATTATCAGCAAATTTTAAATTATTGTAAATACTTGACCCATAAATGTTTTTCCCAACATTTATGAAAATTATGATAAACAGTAAATGAATTTTGTAGTGTGCAAGTTGGGAAACCATATTGTAACTGGATGTGAATGTGTAGATAATTGAGGTATAGGTTGGAGAATTCAGCTTTACTGACACACGCGAAAAAACCCTATAAATACAATTAGAAATATACAATATGTATCACGTTTTAAAAAATATAATTATAGATAAGTGGAAT
The DNA here is from genome assembly GCA_021605075.1 of Caerostris darwini. NCBI lineage: Eukaryota > Metazoa > Arthropoda > Arachnida > Araneae > Araneidae > Caerostris > Caerostris darwini. The sequence continues at coordinate 276,556 of BPLQ01001613.1, forward strand.
GATTCCACTTCTAAACCAAAAATCTGATACTCAGCAAAGCGCAGGATGTAAAAAATATACTTCTTCTCCGAGTGAAAGTCTGCAGGCCTACTAATATGCATAGTTGAGTTGAATATATTTTATCTCGGGAGGAGAGACTATAAACTAAACATTTCTCATCAGGAACGCGTATTTGAGCTGTACTTCTTCTCTGAGTGAGATTCTCGAGTCATACGGATAATTTCTCCTGAACGCTGAAAATAGGCGTTTTTTTTCATTGTGTAGGAGGAAGCACGATTATAATTTTATAATCGCAAAGATTGTGAAAATTTAAAAACAATCATTTTGCCATAAAAAACAATAAAGAGTTACTAAATAATCAAGTAATTATACATGCATTAATAATAATTATGAAGGGTGCGCTGAAGATCTACTTCCCCGTGGTACACCTGGTAACACTTTTTAGTGGCTAAAAAATCTGCAACTTGTCATTATTGTTAGATTAATGAACTCTGTTTCAGCATGTTTTGTTGTATTTGTTGTATTATTTTGTTGTATTTGTTGTTGTTGTATGTTTTTTTTCATTGTTCTTTTTTTTGCTGTAACTGTTCATAATCTGCCATTGGAAATAAAAAAAAATAATAATTATGAATGTTAATGACATATTTATAAAAATACTACTATTCTTTAACATGTGGAGAAATATTTTTAAATAAAATGTTTGTTGCATATAAAATGAATTTACCCAAATCAAAACCTTCAGTCTTTACTGGGAAAAATTCAAAACAATTACCAAACATACCTTAAAAATATCTGGAATACTCTACATATAGATCAAATAGAATTTAGAGTTTTCTATTACTTATGGTAAGTGCAAATTTAAACTCATGTGAAGTAAGGAATTAATTAAAACCATATTTTTAAACATACTCACTCCAAGCATTTTGTAAGAACAATGAAATGTATGTTGATATATAAAATTTAGCTAAATCTGCTGATTCACCTCAATAGTATTTTATTAAAAATTGTTTTAATTACAGTTAAAGTCATCAACTTCCGATTATTAATATGACGCAATTAATTTGAACAGAAATATTACAGTGTCCAAAAAGTAAGAAACATTTTCAATTTAGAATTCCCGGGGCTAATGGAATTTTTTTTTTTTTTTTCATTTTTTAGGTTGCTGGCAATATTCTTGCCATCTGTGTAAAATTTGACGACGAAATATCCATTAGTGTTTGAGTTACGCTTGGTTTTGTCAAACTCTAAAACTGATTCCGGCGATTTTTGAAATGTCTGAATTGATTGAGTAAAGAACTTGCATTAAATTTTGTTTACGGAAATGCATAGAATGTTGCAGAAGGCATTCTGTGAGCATTCCTATATCGGAAAGAAATGTTTACAAGTGGTATAAACAGTTCAAACAAAACAGAGGACGCGTTGAGGACGGATAACCATCTGGTAGACCATCAACCTCAACCGACGAAGCTCACGTCCAAAAAAATTAAAGATTTGATACTTGCAAACCGTCGATTTACAATTAGAGACCTTGCTGATGATGTTGGAATTTCAAAAGAATCGGTCCATTTCATTTTGGGCCCCAAACCCGTTAAATCTTGTTTGGTACCGAAAACACCGAATGCGTCAGATCACATTGCATTGATTTTTCGTGACTTTTTCGCCAAAAATGAAACCCATATCATTCCACAACCACCGTATTCCCACCGTGTGACTTCTGACTATTCCCTAAACTCAAAATACTACTCCGGCGACACCGTTTTGAGTCGATTGAAGAGATTTAGAGTAACTTGGCGCTCGCTTTGAAGGTAATCCCTGCCAATGACTTTTTAATATGTATTGAGGATTGGGAAAAAGTTGGCATAAGCGCATTGTGTTCGGAGGGGAAAATAAATTTGGAAAAATAAATAAATAATTAAAAAAAATAATAATAATTGGTTTTACTTTTTGGGCACAGTAGTTTATTTTAATTTCAATTAAATTCCTTTTTAATAATTTTATATTTTAACTACTATTCTTTTATTTTAATTTTTCTTCAGTTTTTAACTGTAATTGTGTTTATTTCAATCCCTATAATAATAAATGAAGTAAAATAAAAAAAATTCGACAATATCCTGGATATTTTTATACACCAAACTTTTTAATTATTATACTAAATTAAAATTCTTTGTCTGCAAAATTCATGAGTCTTTAATGAGTTTTATCAAAAGGAGTTATATTTTATTATTATTTTAAATAAGTAAATACTTTTAACTAATGGTTCTTGGATTTAGTTTGTTTTAAAAATTCATATTTTTCCCTATGCTATGAAAAGCAATTAAACGCAAAGAGAATCCGCCAGACTAAAGTTATTAATTCTTTTTTTCAATTAATTCACGCGTTAGCATATGTGCTGTCACGTCTTGTAAATGAATAATTTTTCACGGATATTTAAAGAAGTTTAATTACATTTTGAAGATTAATGAGAAAGAAAAGAAAAATAAAAGTTGGTAACCATAAAAATTTAATTTCTTATTCAGAGCCTTGGAACAGATTAATTATAGCTAAAGGGATTAAATAATTTAATTAGGATTTGTAACAACTATTATACAATAATAATCACATCCGAATATTAATTATATTTAATGCAAAAGTTTTCGCATGTTGTACTTTTATTTTTAAAATCTAATAAATTCATGATATTCAATATTAATTAGTTTAATTAAAATATATATTATTATAGTTTCTTTTTTATTCAAGATGCAAATTTAAATAATTTGAAACAGCCTTTCACAATAAAATTTCCATTAAGTAGGTATTTGGTAGCCCTACACATTTTGTTCAAAATATAAGAGTAATTTTATGTGAAAAAATATCTTATAATTAAATTTATTAATGTTTAGGTTATTAAACCATATAGCTATATAACTATAAAATTATAATAGCTTTATTTATACTCTCCCAAGCACCACACACATACAATTAGAAACATTCAATATTAAACACATTAAAAACTGATTCGTGGAAGGATTCCACTACTACGACGAAAACCTGATACTCAGCTATGAGCAGGATGTGCAAAATATACTGCCTCTCCAAGTGAGAGTCTGTAGGTCAACTATTATGCAGGGGTGAGTTAAATATATTTTCTCTCGGGATGAGAGACCATAAACTAAACGTTGTAGAAAACGCGTAGTTGCGCTGTATTTCCATTCAGGGTCAGAGTCTCGAGGCGTACTGACCCTTTCTCCCGAATGCAAAAGGCGGGCGCTATTGCCAGGGTCTAAGATGAATAATGGTTACAATTTTAAAATCCTAAAGACTTCGAAAATTTAGAAACAATCATTTTACCATTCAAGCCATTAGAGAATTATTAAATAATCCAGTAATTATGCATGCGTTAATAATAATTATGAATTTTAACGACATCTTTATAAAAATGCTACTATTATTTAGCATATGGAGAAATATTTTTAAATAAACTGTTTGCTACATATAAAACGAAATTATCCAAATTAAAATCTTCAATCTTTGTTGGGAATAATCCAAAACAATTTGGAAACATATCTTGGAAAATATTTGGAATAATCTACGTACAGAACATATAGAATTTAGAATTTTTCTGGTAATTATGGAAAGAGTAAATTTAAACTCATGTGAAGTGAGGAGTTAATTAAAACCTTATTTTTAACTTTATCCACCGCAGGCATTTAGCTAGAACTATGAAATGAATGTTGGTATAAGAAATTTAGCCTAGTCTACTGGTTCATCTAAATAGTTTTCCATTAAAAATTGTTTTTAGTTACGTTTAAAGTCTTCAATTTTCGATTATTAATATCATACGTTTAATTTCTTCATAAATTCAAATATATTTTAATTTCAATTAAATATATTTTTAATAATATAAAAAATATGTATAATATTTTTATATTATATGTTTTATTTATATATTATATATTATTATATTATATTTTTATATTTTAATTTATATTATCTATAGTTTAACTACTATTCATTTTTTTTTTTTTTTTTTAAAAATACATTACTTAATTTTTAACTGTAATTCTGTTCATATAAATCCCTATAATAAATAGTCAATAAAAAAAAATCTACAGTATCCTGGATATTTTTATACAAGAATATTTTTAATTATTATAATACTACATTGAAATTCTTTGTCTGAAAAATTCATCAGTCTTCACTGAGTTTTATCAAAAGGAGTTATATTTTATTATTATATTAAATAAGCAAATACTTTTAACTAATGGTTCTTGGATTTAGTTCGCTTTAAAAATTCATATTTTTTTCCCTATGCTATGAAAAGCAATTAAACGAAAGAGGAATTCAAGAGACTAAAGTTGTCTTAATATTATTTCTTTTTTTCAATTCCTTCTATTAGCTCACACTCTCTCTCTATACATCTTGTTCAAATTTTCAATCGTTCATAAAATACTTTTTATGCATTCACTCAAGTCCAAATACAATTTTTTTTTAACTTGTAGTGGATGACACTGGATGTTAATACAGTTTTTTCAAATATTAATTCATTCATTAAATTTAATTAATTAATTTTAGGGTTTTTTTTATTTAAGTTGCATGTATCTAACAATAGATGGCACCAGATAAACTTAAAAAAATGAATGGAAATTATTTATAAAAGACTTTTTGTAATATTAAGGAAAAAAAAGTCTTAATTGATTTTAAATTTATTTTTTTATATATTTCTTGTTTTTTTAAATTACATTGCTTAATTTTTAACTGTAATTATATTTATAATAAATCCCTATAATAAATGGAGTCAAATAAAGAAAATTGACAATATCCTGGATATTTTTATACACGGAAATTTTTAATTATTATAGTATACTAAATTGAAATTCTTTGTCTGCAAAATTCATTAGTCTTGAATGAGTTTTATCAAAAGAGTTATATTTTATTATTATTTTAAATAAGTAAATACTTTTAACTAATGGTTCTTGGATTTAGTTTGCTTTAAAAATTCATATTTTTTCCCTATGCTACGAAAAGCAATTAAACGCAAAGGGAATTCAAGAGACTAAAGTTGTCTTAGTATTAATTCTTTTTTTTCAATTAATTCTCGCGTTAGCATATGTGCTGTCAGGTCTTGTAAATGAATAATTTTTCACAGATATTTAAAGAAGTTTAATTACATTTTGAAGATTAATGATGAAAGAAAAGAAAAAGAAATGTTGTTAACCATAAAAATTTAATTTCTTATTCGGAGCCTTGGGACAGATTAATTATAGCTAAAGGGATTAAATAATTTAATTAGGATTTCAAAGAACTATTATTCAATAAATTCATTAATTATTGTCTAAATATTTTATATCGAAATATTAAAACTTAATGCAAAATCTATCGCATATTGTATTTTTTTCTTAAAATATAATTAATCCATAATAATTAATATTAATTAGTTTAATTAAAATATATATCATTGTAATATTTTTTATTCCGGATATAAATTTAGTTCATTTAAATGCAGCAGTTCTCATTATAATTTCCAATAACTTTGAATTTGGTAGAGGGGCCTGATGGCCGGGTAATAAACATTCCAGTGCTCTATGTCACAGGTTTCGGGTTCGAGTCCCAGCGGTGCCATGGAGGCTTGTAATGGTTCGAAATCCCCTTTAAACCGTAGGTTCCGGCCTAATATGACTGTAGAGCGTTGGGCGTCGGGCTGACAACCTTTTACGTAAAAAGAAAGCATCTCTTGTCTCGAAATCCAACAGTAGGCAGTCGGCCTTAGTGTAGCATGGGGCTGTTGCGCAACTGATGATGATGATGATGATGATGGATGAGGATGGTAACAGATTCTACCAATTTGAATAAATCCATGAAAATGTTAAAATGTCGTTCAAAATAGAAGTGTAATTTTATGTGAAAAATATCTAATAATTAAATTTATTAATATGGAAGTTATTAAACCATATTTTTAGCCGGTTTTTAAAGCGATAAACATTATTATATAACTATAGAAAGGTCATTCTTTAGAATTCATTACACCGGCATAATTTCCAAAACCCCTTTAACTATTTTGACTAAATACAAATATATGTTTTGCCCCTAATTATAACTCTCTGGCCGTGGGCACCGCAGGCTTCAGGTTTGAATCCTGACGGTGGCATGTATGATTATTAGTTGTTCGGAAAACACGTTAAACTACATGCACTGGTCTAACTAGCCACAGTGTGCACTAAATGACCGTAGAGCGACAAACCAAACCAAACTCAGCGTAATAAAACACATTGCAAAAATTTTCATAATAAGAGTAACAAATATTTATTTTATTAAAATTTTATTAATATGCAATATTCTATTAGGAGATAAACTGTTATTATCTATTAGTCAGTTGTATGAAAATATTATGATTCATTTAAAAACCAACACATAACTTTGTAAACAAATAAAAGCTTTAGGATATCAAATATTTCATAAACAACTCATAATAGGTCAAGAGATTTAGCATTTTTATGAACGTCTAATGCATTATGTATATTGAATAAATTTTTTTTTTTTTTTTCATGAAAGAATGTAAATTGCATCGAAGGAGGATATAAAACAAATTCCCTTAAACACATTTATATTCCTTATATGTATATACATATATATATTATAAAATAAATCAAAGGATATTACCTATAATTATCAAATCTTATTATACTTTCAGACACATCAAAGTTAAAAGCAGAATTCCAATTTTTGTTTTATAACAAATAATTCATTGTATTTTTTTATTTTAGCAATATATATATATAGACACAGTGTGACAAGGAATTTTTAAGACTGTGATTAAAAAATTAAATAAAAGCAAGTAATTATATTTTTATGACCTTTTATTTAAAATAAGATCCTTCGGTCTCAATGAATTTCTTTTATCGGCTTAATAATTATTCGAAAGTCTGTTCTAGTTCACTTTGTTTAACTGCCGCCAAAGCTCGCGTCAAAGTTGTTTGTATAATCACTATATCATCAAAATAACAATCTTTTAACATCATTTAAGTTTTGGGTATAAGGAAAGGTTGCAGAGCTCTAAATCAGGTGAATATGGTGGAGGACTAAACAGGAAGAGGCTATTTTTTGACAAAAATTGTAGCATCTTGAACGTATCATGATTGAATGTATTATCATGCAGCAAAGACCAGCTGTTTTCATCCTGACATTCTGAACGAATGCAACGAATTCTGGCCATCAAACGCTTCAAAAAATTTAAATAATACTCACCAGTAACTGTCCAATTCTTCCAAATTATTTGTGGAAATATAATAACATTGCTATTGAAGAATGTAAAGAACAATGTTTTGTTATGGAACTTTTCTTGTCTTTTTGGCTTGTGGGGAGCTTTCTGACTTACCCCCGCACTTTGTCGATTTATTTTTGGAGCATATTGAAAGCACCATGTTTCATCACCTTTAACAATAGATTTTAAAAAATTTAGATCATTTTTCTCATTTTAGATAATTTAAATGGTGTCTATACAATATGCACATCTCCTTGATTTTTGTTTGTGAGTGGTTCGTTGTTGAGTTGAATTGTTTTCCACTTTAAACTATAGATCCCGGTCTGTTTCGCCTCGTGTGCTCAAGATGACCGTAGAGCGACAAACCAAACCAAACCTTAATTTTTGTTCTTTAGTTAAAGTATGTGTAACAGATTTTGCACAAATTTTTTGTTTTACCCAAATATTCATGCATGATGATTCGAATAGCTTCTTTGTGATCGATTTGAATCTTCCATCAATCTTAATGATGCACAGTGATGGCTTGCCACAAAATCACGCACTTTTCCCATTATTTCAGGTGTTCTTTGTGAGCTCGGTCTTCCTGTATGCTTATCATTTTTTAAAGTATGTCTTCCGCCCAAAATCCATTTGCGACATAAGAAAACTACTTAAACAAAACTTGCCGTAAACTTGTTTCATTAAATGATACATTTCAGATACACTTTTTCCAAGTTTTGCATGAAATTTATTTACAGCTCTTAGTTCCATATTGGAAATTCAACATGAAAAAAAATTGAATTCTCTAAGAAACATCCGTACTCTTTGAATAGTGAACAAATGCATCGAGGTTCTAGCATTTCATCAACTGATAGTTAAGGGGAGTAGGCGCAATAGCTCAAATGGCGCCACGTATGTATGTTTAGGTCCAAAGGTAATCTTAAAAATTTTCTGTGTATATTTGTCCCGGAATTTTGACGGGAGGTCAGATAAATATGATATTCAGAATTACCAAGACTGCTCCTAAGAGAGTTGCACATTCATATATTATTCTACCGTATTATAATCCAGGGGTCTCCAAACTACGGCCCGCGGGCCAAACCCACCCGCCAGTGTCATCAATCCGGCCCGCGACAGCGAATTGCTTATTGTTGCTGTAATAAGTTGGATGAAAAATTGCAGAACGATAATAACTGGGTTTTATTGACTTGCTAAAGCTAAATAACAAGCACAATATGCAGAAAATTTAACTTAAGCGTAACAACTAACAAGTAATTGAAATAAATCCCACTAACATTATAAACTAGTGGATATCCCGCGGTTACCCTCGGTAGTTATGTTGGGGTAAAGAATATCGCATATGTATGTAATCGATGTTTGGAATGTATATGTCCTGAATCAAACATATGATTTTTATCCTGAAAATCCCTCAGGAACGGAAAAGCTAAATTAACGCGAATGAAACCGCGGGGTATCCACTTGCAAAAAAAGTCTAATAAGACTTATGTAATTGTGATTTTTCACTGACAATAGTTTGTAGTTAGAAAGCGTATGCTCGCTCAGAGCGCGTACTCTGATTTGTCATGTTGCGAAGCAGCTTGGCTGCGCCAGCAGCCGCTAGCTTCTATTTTGTTTCAGTACAAAGACGATGAAGAAATGCTTTGCGAGAAGAACGCGTACTCGGCGACTAGTGTAGAAATTGCAGATAATGGCAGAAAAATTAAAACGGTTTTGGCCCTTGGTACGTACTGGAGTAAACAGTATGGCCCTGAGACTGAAATGTTTGGAGACCCCTGGTCTAATCGAACATTCCCAAAGGTAGCATTACACCTGTTTCCAACTTTCTCGAGACTAAAGACTTTAATATAAAAGAGCAAGCAAAATTCAGTGTTAGAAATGACCACAAAAATCTCATTTGTTAAACATAGCTTTTTTTTCTGTTCTTCGAAATATATTATTAATTTTTGATGAAGATGAGATTGCATTATAAGGGTATTTTTTAATTCCGTTTATTCGTATGATAATTGCAGTAAAATTAGTTTTAATCATAGTAAAATTATTTTTTTATCATTTTTTTTATTTGATTTGAAACCTATGGCACGTATTCCTAGACGGAAAAAAATGATTAAAAAAGTTTTTAACATTGAAGATTAAAAATTATTTATGAACCCATCAACATTTAAATTAGCCATATGTTAATAGAATTTACGTTTATTTTTTTTATTTATTTAATAATTCACATTATCTTATATATTCATTATCGAAACATTTTTAATTAGTTAATACATATTTTTTGATAAATAAATTAATTTTGTTGATACACCATTTGCTGTTATAGTGATTGATACATATATTCGGTGTCATAAATCTGGTTTTAAATTAAATATTCAGAAGTATCGGTGCTTCTTATCATATGAGAACATGATTTTGTCATGGCTAGAAGTTCTTGGCGTCTGTAAAAAAAGGGAACTAAAAAAAATAATAAGGAAGAGCATAAACTGTAATTTAAAACTGATTAATCACCTCGCGATAATGAAACACTTTAATTTAAAACAAGTAATATAAAAAAAAAAAAAAAAAAAAATCAATTGCTACTTTTTTTTCACTATATTGCAGAAAGTCCTTTATAAATAATTGTTATTTTTTTAAGTTCATCTGGCGCCATCTATTGGTAGATAAATGCAACTTAAATCTAAAAAAACTAAAATTAATTAATTATATTTAATTACTGAATTAATATTTGAAAAAACTGTATTAACACCAAGTGTCATCCACTACAAGTTCAAAAAAATGGATTTGAACTTGAGTGGAGGAATAAAAAGTATTTTATGAATTATTGAAAATCTGAACAAGTATATATAGGGAGAGTGTGAGCTAATAGAAGGAATTGAAATAAAGGCTAAATTTCGCGTTATTTGATTTATGTGTGTTTTATAAAGGACATAAAATATTTAAAGCTACATCTAGAGATTGAAACGAATGAAGTCACGTGATCTGTAGTTGTAATTGTCTTCCTTTCAAAATATAAACAGATTATTGTTTCAACCATCTTCTATCTTTTAACTTCTTAGTGCTTGTTGTAGTACTTGAATAAACGCTTTTTTATAATGTTCTAGAGTTATTTAATTTAGTTAAATTCATGTCCCTAATGAATTTGATATCTTTTGTGGGGATTCTACACTTTAGGGTTCCGATTTCGCCAAGTCTCTTTACCGCGTCAACAAATCGAATTGACAAAACCACAGTGTTTTGTAACCGCAGCAGCAATTTTGTTTGTGTAGGAGAGCATTTGGCGAAAACCGCAAGGGAAACAAATCGCCAAATGTACAAGCGGAATCCTAAAGTGGAGAACTCCAATACTTGAAGTTGAGAGTATATCCAACGGATCATTGGAATACTCCCTTGTGTATCCGTCATTTTTCATTCATTGATGTACAAAATAAATTTAATTCAAAACTATTGTTATGTATTTAATTATAAAATTAATTATATTCTTTTTTTTTTCAGGTAAGGAATTACTTTATAAAGTCAAAGGATCAAATAAGTAAGATTGTTAGATTAGTTAGATTTTATAGAATATAGATTTCAAAATATTATGTTATATTAAATTATCTCTAGCATTTTTGAACTTTTTTTTTTTGTATAATACTATTTAAAATCTTCAATTTTGGTTTTATGCAACTATGAGTAGGTTTTTTCTGTACAAATTATAATTGCCATTACATTTTTTATGTCCTTCCTTAAAGAACAATTAAGTATAATCCCAACTGTAAAGATATTTGCTGTTCTGATACGAAATTTGATACGGTATTTACTGTTCTGATTGAAAATATTTTTACATTTTAATATATTAGCACATATTTAAAAAAAATTAAATATTTAATAAATGATGATAAAAAGCAAATTTTATGCGCTATTATATTGTATTTATAAGCCTATAAATGATATAAATACTAAATAATATTATTAAGTTAATGTACTGTTTTAACTGATTTTTAAGTACAATGTGACCTAACTATAACTAGACCATCAAAAAACAATTGAAAATTCGCGATATAAGCTAACCAAGTTATTTTCTGAAGTAAAGGGGTAAACGAAAATGAGGTATATTACTGTTACACAATGAAAATTTCTGAATATTACGGTTAAAAATGTGAATACTGAACTCTAAAATAAAAAGTTGAAAATAAAAATAATGCACTTTGGTTTTTTTTTTAAATGGCCGACTGCAGGAAATTTACAGTATATTATGCACTTACCCTCGTAAAGTAATTTAAAACACATTAGCGTCATAACATTTTTAAATTTAAGATAATGTAAAGTATATATATATATTTTTTTTTATTAAAACACATTACTGCATTAACAAATTTGGATGCAGATAACAATGATTACATTTAAAATAGTTATTTAAAAATGTTGGAAATTACTTTTATTTACGTAGAGCTCATTTATTATTTTTATTTATATACGATAACCGTTTTGTATTTGCAACAAATTATAAAATATGTATTGTTTTGACTGCTTGTATAAGATAACGTAATATAAAGAAGAAATGCAGATAAAAAAATAAGTAGATAAAAATTGTTGGTCTTTTATTTACGTTTCTTACTTCTTATTTTTAAACTATACCTACATGTAATTTTATGGAACATATATTAATGTAATTATTCAGTTTATGGGTTAATATTTATATGTATTTAAATTTTTTTCTGTACATCTTAAATCTTTGTATACCGAACGCGGGTGTTATGTTATTAATGCATGTGCACATGAAATAATCGAGTTTCGCCAAGTTAACTTTCCGTGCAAAATAATGTAATAGGTATAAGTAATAGTAAAATTAAGAAATATGTGTAGTTTAAACAAAGATATTGTTTCAATTAAAAAGGAAAAACAAAAGCAAAATACTATTTGAAAAGTGTAGTACACGTCGTCGTTTGTGCAGCTGGAACTGGGTGTAGTCAAATTGCACATAACACACCCACGCACGCACAAGTCCAATAACCCACTTACTTTTACGCGCACAAGTACCACAATTACAATTAAAAAAATAAACAATATCTAACACACAGCATGTATATTTAAAAAAATTCAATTAGAGATTAGTAAAAGGATTCCACTTCTAGCCCTCGGAATAAGAGATCGTAACTAACGACAGCGTCTGTTTTGCCGTACGTCCTCTCGGGCGAGAGATTTTATACCTACTGACGATTTCTTCTATACAACGCAAGGGACACTCTTACAGTACGTAGGAGGAAATATGATTGCGTGGGTGGCCCCATGGTTACAAAAGTTATATTATAATCTTACTTTGAAAATGGAATTAATTTATATTTTCATTTGTGCATAGTTTACGTGCTTTTCGGTATTGATGAGTGAAACATACTTTTAATTGGAGATTTTATATTTTAAATGCAATTCATTTAAAAAATTCTAAATAAAAAAAAATGATACTATGTAATATATCGCACTTTTTGTTACATTACATTGTATATGTGATAATATAATTGCTTTATTTTAAAATTATATCTATCAAAAATGAATAAAATTATATTACATATTTATAGCACAGATGAATCATCCTTATTAACGCACCTTATATATTATAAATAGAAGTATGCATTCATTAAAATAAATTCACAGGAAGATTTTGTTTTGTGATTTTAATAACAGAAATAAACAGAACAAATTTTTAAATAATTCCAGAATTTAAAGCAAGTTGAAATATTTTTTGTTACAAAATTAATTTTTTATGGCAAATAACAACAAAAACATTCTAACATTTATTTCAGATTTACCTAAGAATCCTTATAGTTTAGATTAATATTATATCCTGTATGATACATTACATTTTGAAATAAAATATAGGGATTTTTATTTGTATTGAAGATTTTAACTCTTATTTTAGATATTATTTCTTTTTTATTTTAAATGCTAAATTTGATTGTTTCTCTACATTACTACATTTGATTATTTCTCTACATTACTACATTTGATTATTTCTCTGCATTACTACATTTGATTATTTCTCTGCATTACTACAAGCACATTGAACACTACAGTTGGTTTAATGTGCAACTCATGCCAAATACGATTCAAAATATCACTGTATCCTATATCATATCATTTCGATTCAAAATATCACTGGCAGCCGAATTCACTTTCTTTATTCCGCTTACAGCGCCATCTATTAATGCACTTTCGAACGCTATTTGATGCCATACCGTTTTTTACTTTCTACAAGTATATTCAGTTCAAATTTCAACTCATTATGATGAGTGGTTCTATTTTTTATAGTATCTTGAAACTGGGACTTTAATTATAATCACCCTGTATATATATATATATATATATATATATATATACATATATATACTCCCATAAATATGAAAGGTTTAAATCCAAATGAATGTAAGAATTACTTCTAATTATATTCACTAGAAGATTAGTAAATTTTTATGAAAAATAAAATGAATTTAACAAAGAATTTCAATTACTTGTGTTATAATCTAGATAATGCAAAATACTTAAATCATTTATTAAATGAAATACACGAAAATGAAAAAGATTTTGACCCTATACGTTATTAATGAAACTGAATTTGTCTCAAGTATTCTAGTTTCAAGTATATTTAACTCCTTTTATTAATTTCCAAGCTATATATTTGTTTTACCATACAAACACTCCACTTTCATATTACAAGCTTTATCCTGAAAATTGAAGTTTTCCTTTCACATATTTATCTTAATACAAATGCGCTAGCAATTAGTGAAAGGGTTTCTTGAATATAAAATAAAAAATTATTCCACTATCTTGGATACTTGAAATATTTTCAGATAATTTAATTTAATTTTAATTTACTTACCTGTAAAATAACTCTTGAGATACTTATTATAATAACAATGTACTATATTTTAAAACACGGCAATGTTTGGAGATACTATTTGAAAATTAATACGGAATAGAATAGAACACAAAAATAAACTTAATCATGAATAAATTAAAAATAGCAAACATGATAACGAAATATTTTAATCATATCTTAAATTAAATAAAATCTTATTTATCTTGTAATATTTTATTTAGTTCAGATTTTAATTAGATATTATCTCATTAAAAACTATTCATGATATCTAAGTAATGTAGTAAAAACAAAACGCAAGAATAATCACAATCTGATGGAAAAGATTATAATTCATTTTGAATATAAATAGATTCATTCTAACTAGTTTTTGTTGAACTAATTATAAATATCACTACATTAAAAAGAACATTAAATATGAATTACAAAAATTTTTAATCAATAATATTCTTCCAATTTCTCTTAAATAAATAAGTAATTTATTTACAATAAACAATTATAATTACTTGTTTTAAAATTCAAATTCATGCAAAGATATGTAAAAAGGTTTTGAATTATTTATTCCTTAAAAAAGAAAATTAATTACCTTGAATCAAATTTCAAATAAACGTTCTTGAAACCTTTAACACATTCTTTACGTATAATAAATAAATTTACACACTCGTACATGGTTTTCAGATTGTAGTATTGCCATTTTTTAATTAAAAGATTATTAATTTTGTAGAAATATTAAAAATATGAAAATGATAATATTTTGAAATAGAATTGACATATAAATTGACTAGAATTAAAATCATTATTGCATATTCAGCCATTAATAACTTTAATTGTTACTAAATTTGAACAACTTTTAAATTGGAAGAAGTATTTTGAATAATAATTAAAAAAAAAATTATTTAATAATAAAAATTCAAATTCTAGTTCGAGCCAGACGATATAACATTTAATTAAATATTGTTATAAATTATTTGCTTAAAAACAATTCAGTAAACTAAAAAAATCGTCTGAAATAAATAAATATATATTTTTTTTTTGATAATTCTTTTTAATATTCGCATAATTAAAATTTAATGTTTACAGCCTTTATTGTTATCGTTTGAAAACTTATTGTTGTCAGACGCCATGTTTAATTATATCTAGTAAAATAATTAATTAAAATAAACTTCTAAAATCAAAAATTTTTTTTTCTCACGTTTCTTTTATAATATATGAAATTATTCGATTAAAAGACATTTATTAGAATTAAAAAAAAAAAAAAAAAAACTAATTAAGGTATGTTATTTATATTTTTATTATTATGTGACGAATTGTATTTATTCTTAAATAGAATTATACTTATGTCTGTTAAATACTTTTTTAAAAAGTTTAACAGACAATTCAGCAACACAAAAATTACAAAATTTTACACATTTGTTAAAGAAGCCACAATATGTTTCCAAAAAGCTTTAAACTAAATCCATGCAATCATAGACAATTCACAAGAACTTTTTGTAATCTTTCACATCATCATCAGTTCTCTTATAGTACTTTCAAAAAGTATTTTCAAAAGCGAATTTTCTGGAAAAATTGGTACATTTTAGTTTTTAGAGCACTTACATTAGAAAAACTTAAATAAAAATGAATCAAATTCATTATTCCACAATATTTTTTGCTATATGAAACTTTGTAGTTTATATTTTTTTAATAAATCTATACAAAAATTGTTTTTGGATACACAATTTATTTTAATGTAAGATAAATGGTATTCAAAATTCATTCTAAGTAATGTCCTTTTTTTGGTTTAGTTAATAGTAAAAATATTATGATATTTTTATTTTTTTTTCCAAATATTGCTATCATTTAAATAATTATCCGACGAAATTCTCATTGTTTCTCATTAATTCCAAGATGTATAATTCCGATTAGTAATAAACTAATGATAATGTATAACATTGAACAGTAATATTATAAATAACTAATAAATAATTTTCTCTTCAAAAAAATACGTTGTTTAAAGAATTTCTAGATTAAGAAAACGACAAATAAATAATAAAACAGGAAAATTATATTTCCTATAAAAAATTTATTTTTTTAAATTATTCATACGAAATGATTTTTGTTATGTTCTGTTGATTGACAAATTATAATTTTATAACAATTCACAATGACACTCTTCTGAAAACATATTTTAAAATTAATTTTGTGAAATAATAATAATCCATTTATGAATATAAAATTGAAACAATTAATATAAAAATTAACATCATGAAAAAAATAATTAATTTCTCAGAATGATCTAAGTTAAATTTCAAAAATATATTTATGTGATTTGGAAAATAAATTTATAGTGCAAACACTTATTTTTATTATTAAAAAAAAAAAAAATAAGAAAGGAAATGGAATTGGGAAATACAAATTTCTCTTGTTAATAAATATTACTTGTAAAAGTTTATTGACATTTTGAAAACGTAAATATAATTTTGGTGGGTCAAATTTTGCTCTTTTGCCTCTTGCAGTAAAACATGAGTCTAAGAACATCTGAGACTATTTATTTACCAATAATCCCTTCAAAAACTATAAAGAATATTTTTTAAACTGTAATACTATAAACGCATGTGAGATATATGTGTTTGTAGTCGTGTTCCCTCCTACGCACTGCAAGAGTGCCCTCTGTGGCGTTCAGAAGAAATGGTCAGTAGGCATCGAGACTCCCACCCGAGAGGTACGGCGCAACTGGCGCTGCCGATAGTTACAATCTCTCATCTCGAGAGGAAATAAGAGGATTTTCGGCATTTAGAAGTTAGAAGTTGGCCCACCTTTGGCGCGCAACACAACTTCCACGAATGTATAATTATATGTGCCTTCCACGTTTTAAATGTGTTAATGTTTTTAAATGTGTTAATAATTGTATGTATGCTGTGCTCGTGCTTGTGCTAATAAAGCTGTGTGTTATCGAACCTGTGTCTGAAACCAACTACACCAAGATTCAGCTGCACAAACAACCGACAATACTACATGTTTTTATTTTCACATAAATACATTTTTTCATAATTTTTTTTAAAAATAAATTAGTTTTTAATAATGTTTTTTAATATTAGCTTTTAAATAAAATTGTTTTCAAAGAATGTTTACATTTTCTTTGAGGAGATATCAGCTACTGAGACTATCAGCTAAACAGACACACACACACACACACACATATATATATATATATATATGCACTCAAGAGCCAAAACATTATGACCACCTGTTAATAACGAGTTCACCCACCTTTGGCGCGCAGCACAGCTTCAACCCGCCTTGGCATGGATTAATACCACCACTTAATACCAGTTAAATACCACTTCCACCTGATCACGTGCCTTCCACGTCATTTAGGCGAGTTCATTGCAAAATGGGGGGGGGTCATAATGTTTTGGCTCTTGAGTATATATATTATATATATATATATATATTGAGAGAGTGCTTAATGAATAATTTTTCTTCATTTTCAATAATTCAATAAAACAAACACAAATGTGGAAAAACTTTATACCTATCAACAGACTATTTCCGTTATTAACAATTTTAAGAGAAAACGATTTCTGACATCAAAAAAATTGGCAAAACATTCATTTCCTACTTCAAGAATTTTTTAGAAAATCAAAATTTTATACTGAACTTACCCAATAGTGACAATGGAATCCATGAAGTAATTTATCTTCAAGATTTCAAAATGCTAATAACTTGAAAAACTGCCAGCATTCGTGTGTGTAAGTACCGATAAAAGAAAATTGGAACATCTCCAAGATGTTTGTTTACTTTAACATCTTCAAACATATTATTATTCTTTTGTCTTTGATTTTAAGGCTTAATGTTGAAGTAGATTTGTTTTTTTAAAGAATTGTGTTGGGGTTTATGTTGTTGTTTAAGTGTACAATTTTTGCTGTTTACGAAAGAATTTATTCAGTCTGTTGATGATTCTAATATCAAAAAATATTCTTATTGTTTTTCTAACAGCATTGATGAATGCAGTTATGTTAAACAGTTATGCTATTAAAATAATAATTCTATTTATTTTAATAGCATTTAAAAAATTACGAGATTTAACAGTCGATATAATTATTATTATTATTAAATGAAAACGATTTTTAAAAGTAATGAAAAATAAATGTTTGTATTTATTATAGGTTTCAATATTAATTGTAAAGAATTACATACATTTAAATGGAATATAATATTTTATTCTTAAGTTATTATGTAAAAAAACGAATAACGAAATGTGCACAGAAAATTATTAATATCAATATTCTAAATATTCTAACAAAAATTATTACATTAATATTCTAACAACATTGATTTTTAAATACAAAATAAGGATTATATTTATTTTGATAGCATTTAAAACCATTTATGTTATTCCATTAGTCAATATAAATATTATCCTTAAATGAAAACGATTTTTAAAGTATAAAAAATTAAATGTTTGTATTAATTATAGGTTATACTATTAATTGTAAAGGATTACATTTAAATATAATATAAGAATTATTCTTAGGTAACTAAATAGAAAATAAATACGGCAAAAGTAAATGTGCACTTTGCGGGAATGTATTATTAAAAAGTTAAATGTTACAAATTTGAACTTTAAAATTAAACATGAATGAGTTAATGAAATTTACAATTAAATACATTTTATCTTACAATAACGTCGAATATATTTTTAACTCAAATTATTAATATTGATATTCTAAATATTCTAACAAGAATTATTATTATTATTATTATTTCATCATATTTTAATATAGCTTAATAATTATAGTTATTTTAATAATATAAATAAATAATTTAATAATTTAATAATTAATTTAATAATTTAAATAAATAATGTGATTTCAACAGACAATATAAATATTCTTTTTCTTAAATAAAAACGATTTTTAAAAGCAATACAAATTAAATGTTTGTATTTATTATAGTTTTAAATATTAATTGTAAAGAATTGCATGCATTTAAATGGAATATAAGATTTTATTCTTAATTTACTAAATAGAAAAAAAATATCACATAAGTAAATGTACATTTTGTTGAATGTATTATAAAAAAGTTAAATGTTACAAATTTGAACTTTAAAATTAAACATGAATGAGTTAATTAAATTTCCAATTAAATACATTCTATCTTAGGATAGCGTCGAATATATTTTTAACTCTAAAATTATTAATATTGATATTCTAAATATTCTAACAGAAATTATTATTCTATATAAAAATAAAATTATAATATAATTATAACAAAGAAAAAATATTATTTTTAATATTCTAACAACATCGATTAGTTTATACAATATAATGAATATATTTATTTTAATAGCATTTAAATAAAATACGTTATTTCACCAGCCGATATAAATATTCTTATTTTTGAATGAAAACAATTTTTAAAAGAAATAAAAATTAAATGTTTGTATGTATTATAGGTTTAAATATTAATTGAAAAGAATTACATACATTTAAACGGAATATAAGATTTTATTCTTAAGTTACTAAACAGAAAAAAAAACAACACATAAATAGTTGTACACTTTGATGAATGCGTTATTAAAAAGTTAAATGTTAAAATTTGAACTTTAAAATTAAACATGAATGAGTTAATGAAATTTCCAATTAAATACATTATATTTTAGAATAACGTCTAATAAAGTTTTAACTTTAAAATTATTAATATTAATATTATAAATATTTTAATGAAACTTGTTATTATATATAAAAAATTAAATTATTATATAATGACAAACAATTCAGCTATAAATAAGTCAAAATTGGCTCATTATATCTTAATCTAAAATAACTTGAAGAGCTTTTCTCTACCTAAAATTTCTTTCTCATGTACTTATATAAGCATGAGATAATTGTACTTCCTTTTTTTTTCTTTTTATGAAAGTTACAATAAGTTTCTATTTAATACACACCTAATAATTATATTATGCCTGGTTTGGAGATCATGGTAAAGTAATACTACTAAAATAATACATTCTTTCAAACCTTATGTAATAGCACCACTTAAATAGCAGCTAGATTTATGACTTTTATAAAACACACTTGAAAAAATAAGGAAAGAATATTAAAATGGTTGGCAATACTAAATGAGAGAACTGTGGCGTTTGTGATGTTCAGCATCTTGCCTTTTTAGTCGGACTACTACTACTACTACTAAGTTGTCCATTCACAATTTGGGAATGATATGGGTAAGAAGTCAGATAGGACTCTGTGACACTTTAAGGTCATATGAGACCGGGACCTACGCTTTAAAGTGGATTCCCAATCGCAACAAACTTCCATGGCACCGCCGGAATTCGAATCTGTGGTACCGAGCGCCAGAACGCTAGTCACTTGGCCATCGGCCCTTCTTTAATCGGACTACCTGGTGGGAGGTTTCCGAGTTTTCGCATTCGATACGCAAATGCGGGGTAGTTCCTCTTAAAAGTCTTCTCGCAAGGTTCTGCCCTTCTTGTTTACCGTCACAGAGCTAAGTCAGACTTCTACATACGGGTGTTTCATCTCAACAGAAGCTTCCCCCTCCTTTCCCTCCTTCCATGAGATCATAGTTGAACTAGGTCTATATGTTGTTGTCTATGTCTATATGTCGTTGGTTTTTTTATCCAAGTTGGATAAAAAAAAGACATGTTAGGATCTATGTATCTAGAAAAGCAAGATTGCATAAAGTATATAATTAATATAATATATATTAGATAACAAAGATTAAAATTTCAAAAAAAATCTTTATATTTCTATTTTTATAAAGTAATTAAAATAAATTAAAATATCTCATTTTTTCAAAATGACTTCAAAAATCAATCAGCTATAAATAATTCAAAATTGTCTCATTATATCTTAAGCTAAAACTATTTGAGAAAAAACTAGCTGAAATTTCTTTCTCATGTAATTACAGAGCATTAGATAATTATACATACATATTTTTCTTCTATGAAATTACATTTTTTTAAACTTTTTTTACTGATAATAATTGTTTTTTGCCTCATTTGCAGATCAAGATTAAGTAATACTACTAAAATAATGCATTCTTCCACGTTTTTTATGTAATAGAACCCCTTAAATAGCAGCTGCATTTACGACTTCTAAAAAACATACATGGAAAAAAGAATCTTAAAATGGTTGGCAATACTAAATTAGAGAACGATGTCTTGCTTTATCCGGCTTAAAATACCTTCCTAAGCATTTCCTTTCTAATTGCGAATCTTAATGGCTTCTGTTAAAACGTGATGTCTGCCGATATAGAACGGTAAAAAAATAATCATTATGTGAATTATTTCTAAAGGAGACTGTAATGCATTAGGTAATTTAGGATAAAATTTAAATTTTTAGTTTCTTATCGTAATCTTCTTAGTTACGTGAGTCAAAGTATTTGTTCTTATATATGTTACAGTAATTGGATTTATTGAAGTTGCTTTCAAAACAAAAGTTTTGAATTAGCGAAATTTAACTTTCAAAATCTTATTTTTTTTTTTTTTTTATTATCGAGTGCATTTCGAAGAAACAGAATAAATGTTCATTAATTTCTCTTTATGATTACTTCCTTCATTTTTGGATAGATTGTTTTATAAAAATATTTTCAAAAACTACACTTTTTTTCTGAAAAATTTAAGACAAATTAAAAAAAAAATTATTTAATTTCTAATTTCAATTTAATTTTTGAAAAATTTCGTTAATCACACTAGGTAGTCAAAATAAAAATTTATATTAAAAACAAAAATAATAAAAATATCAGAGAAAAAAATTAAATCAATCTTTAAATATTTTATGTGAAAATAACAAACATGTTCGATTTTTGGCTAATAAACATAAAAATATTTTTCTTCCATGTGACCACATGGGTTCTTGAAATTGGTCTAGATATTACTGTCTTCCAATTGGGATAAAAAAAAACATGTCATGATCTAATTATGCATCCAAAAAAGCGAAATTGGATACTAAGATATATAACTTTAAATCAAATAACACAAAATAAAAGAAACATTAAATTTATATTTTTATATAGATAAATTCACACGTAAATTAAAATATATCATAGTTCGTTTCAAATAGTTTATAGCTACGTAGAAAATTCAATTGCAAAAAGTTTCCAAAGTTATTTAAAAAGTCAATCAGCTATAAATAACACAAAATTGACTCATCATATCTTCTAAATCTACTTATGAAAATGTTCTCTTGTTAAAATTTCTTTCTTATGTACTTACATCATGGGATATTTGTACTTACATAATTTTCTTCTATAAAATCTACTATGTTTTTATTTAATACACAGTTACATACATACACTTTATACACCAATAATTGTTTTTTGCCTTATTTGCAGATCTTGATTAAGTAATACTACTAAAACAATACATTCTTACACGTTTGCTTTGTAATAGCATCACTTAAAAAGCAGCTATATTTAAGACTTTTAGAAAACATACGTGGGAAAACAAGGACAGAATCTTAAAATGGTTGGCAATACTAAATGAGAGGACTATGTCTTACTTTATCCGGCTTAAAATACCTTCCTAAGCATTTCCTTTCTAATTGCGAATCTTAATGGCTTCTGTTAAAACGCGATGTCTGCCAATTTAGAATGGTAAAAAAATAATCATTATGTAAATTATTTCTAAAGGAGACTGGAATGCATTAGGTAATTTAGGATAAAATTAAATTTTTAGTTTCTTCTCGTAATTTTCTTAGTTACGTGAGTTAAAGTATTTGTTCTTATATATGTTACAGTAATTGGATTTATTGAACTTAAAGTTGCTTGCAAAACAAAAGTTTTGAATTAGAAAAATTTAACTTTCGAATTCTGATTATTTATTTTATTTGTTTATTATCAAGTGTATTTCGAACAAAAAGGCAGGTTGGTTATAAAAAAAATCCAACGAATTAAATTTTCATTAATTATTCCTTATAGTTTATGTTTCTTTCATATTTCGATGTATTTCATATTAAACTGTAAGAACTTTTGATATTAGGGGCCTGATGGTCGAGTGACAAGCGCTCTGGCGCTCGATGTCACAGATTTCGGGTTTGAGTCCTGGCGGTGCCATGGATGTTTCTAGTGGTTAACAATGCACTTTATACCGAAGGTCATGGTCTAATATGACCAGTGGGTGTAGGACAGGTAACTATACACTGTAAAAGAAAAACATCTACAGTAGAAATCTGCCAGTAGGTAGACGGTCTTGGCCCACTATGGGGCTGTTGCGCTAATGATGCGGATGACTTCTGATATTGAAGAAAAAAAAATTGCTAAGACTCTGTCCATAGAAATTGGTTGTCTGGGGTAGGGTGCTACACTAATAATTTTAAATGTTCTCTGACGGCAAATAGTTGGGATATAAGGTACATTTTCAGATAAAACATGGCGTGAAAATTAATGTCGCTCAGATTTTGAATAATTAATTCTGAAAGAAAATTTTGATTATTTTGAAGACTATGAGCAGCAATTATGAGCTGATCTACTGTACTTTTCTTTCACTCAGTTTTGTAGATTCATAAGTGACGCATGAAATTGTGCAGAATTATGTTGTGTTGTTGTCGTTGTTTCTAATCCCACTTGGATAACTGTAACATTTAGACCAAGTCCAAGAATAGATGTGGTCTCATGGAAAGAGGAAGAGGGGAACAGATTCTGTTGTGATGGAACAACTGTGGGTAGAAGTCAGACTTGGCTCCATGACGCTGACCTTTTACAGGGTGGGGTTGTCAGCCCTCCACCCTACTCTGTACAACCATATTAGACAGTGACTTACGGCATAAAGTGGATTCAGAACTACTACAAACATGCATGGCACTGAGCGCTAGAGCGGTCATTCAGGCTCATAAAAAATAAACATATCATGATCTATATATCCAAAAAAGAGAATTTGGACACTAAAATACATAATTTAAAATCAGTATAATGTCAAATAAAAAATCTTTATATTTCTATTTTTATTTATATAAATTTATACATAATAGAAAATCGATCATATTTTATTTCAAATAATTTATAGCTACATAGAGAATTCAATTGCAAAAATGTTTTAAAAATGATTTTAAAATCAATCATCTATAAATAATACAAAATTGGATCATTATATCGTAATCTAAAACTATTTGACAAGCGAATCTCCAGCTAAAATTTCTTTCTCGTGTACTTGCATGAGTATGAGATAATTGTATTTACATATTTTTCTTTTTATGAAAATTACACTGTTTTTATTTAATACACTGATACGTACATACATTTTATACACTAATAATTGTTTTCTGCCTGGTTTGCAGATCATCGTTAAGTAATACTTCTAAAATAATACATTCGTCCACGCTTTTTATGTAATAGCACCACTTAAATAGTAGCTGCATTTACGACTTTTAGAAAACATACGTGGAAAAAACAAGGACAGAATCTTAAAATGGTTGGCAATACTAAATGAGAGGACGATGTCTTACTTTATCCGGCTTAAAATACCTTCCTAAGCATTTCCTTTCTAATTGCAAATCTTAATGGCTGCTGCTAAAACGTGATGTCTGCCAATTTAGAACGGTAAAAATATAATCATTATGTAAATTATTTCTAAAGGAGACTGGAATGCATTAGGTAATTTGGAATAAAATTTAAATTTTTAGTTTCTTCTCGTAAGTATTTGTTCTTATACATGCTACAGTAATTAGATTTATTGAACTTAAAGTTGCTTGTAGAACAAAAGTTTTGAATTAGCAAAATTTAACTTTCAGAATATGATTTTTTATTTTATTTGTTTATTTTCACGTGCATTTCGAACAAAGAGGCAGGTCGGTTATAAAAATAATGCAAAGAATCGGATCCAACGAATTCAACGGATAATATTGGTGAATATATTGATGGATACAATAGAATGAATATTAAAGTGATATTCTGATGGGGACATTGCTTGTGAATATTCTGATGGGCACAATAGTTAATATTCTGAGACGGACAATGTTGGTGAATATACTGATGGGTACAATAGTGGTGAATATTCTGATGGGATAATATTGGTGAATATATTGATGAACATAATAATAGTGAATATTGTGATCGGAATAATATTGGTGAATATATAGATAAACATAATAATAGTGAATATTGTGATCGGAATAATATTGGTGAATATATTGATGAGTACAATAGAATGAATATTAGAATGATATTCTGATGGGGATAATGTTTGTGAGTATTCTGATGGGACATTGTTGGTGAATATATTGATGAGTACAATATTAGTGAATACTCTGATGATGACAATCTTGGTAAAAATATTGATGGATGCAACAGTGGTGAATATTCCGATGGGGAAAATGATGGTGAATATATTGATGGGTACAATAATAATAAATATTATGGTGGGAACAATGTTTGTGAATATTCTGAAGTTTCAATAGTAGGGAATATTCTAATAGGGATAATATTGGTAAATAAATGGATGGCTGCAATTTTGGTGAGTAATCTGATGGGAGCAATTTTGGTGAATAAATAATAATATAGTAATTATTAGTAATTTAGTTTCATTAATTACTTCTTATAGTTTATTTTTCTTTCATTTTGTAATGTACTCCGCATTCTGTAAGTATTTCTGATATCGAATACCTATTCAGATGAAACAATATTTGAAAATCGATGTCGCTCTAGTTTTGAAGAATTAATTCTGAAAGGAAATTTAGATTATTTTGAAGATTATGAACGGCAGTAAATCTGCAGAATTATGACTCTTTGATCGAAGAAAACAAACAACTCCCCCTTCACAAGAATCTGCCACAGCAGAAAAAAAAAATACAAACTTATTCCTTTGAATGAAATTATAAATAAATTTAAAATAAATTTAATTATTAAATTTAAAATAAATAAATTAATTAATTAATTAAAATAATTAATTTTTTTAAAATTAATTAAATAAATTATTAAATAAATAAATTTAAAATAAATTAAATTATTAAATTTAAAATAAATAAATTGATTAATTAATAAATAAAATAAATTTTAAAAAAAACTTACTAATAAATAAATATCAGATTAAGATAAATTTTAAACAGATAATTAAAAAAATAAATTTAAAATAAATTATAAAATAAATTAATTTAAAATAAATTATTTTTAATGTTTAATCAATTCATATTCAAGCTTATATTCTAATAAAATTTCCCATTTGTATAACTAAATTAAAATATGTTGTGCCCACTATTCCCTTAACGTTAAAAGACAAGGTTAAGGTTACCCTTTTCTAATCAAATATCACAGAGAGTATCTTAAAACCAGTACTCCATTCTATAGTATGATGGTAAGGCATTCACTGTACTCCGTCCGTGTCAAAGTGCATATCAAGCTGTCTGGGTGACGACTGGTCAGAAATCAATGGAGGTGTCTCAAGTCATAAAGCAAACATCGCTGACGTATCTGCCTTATTCATCATACTTCCTTTCAGCCGTCCTCTCAACTTCCGAGGAAATGAACTGATTGCGTAAATAATCGGATTTGCCCAATCCTTTCCCGGATTCTTGGCTCCTACTTTGATCCAGGTAGCTGGAGTGAAGATTTGCTGCAGCTTTGTAGCTTGCGTAATAATTTACCTTTGTCCTGGGCAAAGGGAAATGGGTTTTGCCCAAAGGCGGAATAAATTCCTTAGATCTAAGCTGAATGTGTATGTATGTATGTAAATTTACTTCAAATGTATTTGATTATGCATTTATAAATCTCCTGAAGGAAATTTATTTCATTGTTTTACATTTTCAAAAGAACAAGAATAGCTTCAGAAATGTAATAAAAGCAAGTAAATAACTTTAATGTGGATTATTTCTTAAAACTTTTCTATGAGTAACTATAAGTCTTGTATATTTCCCAAAATCAGGCAAAAAAAAAAATCTAAAATCCACTTAAATAAAATTTTTATTTTAAATTGTTTGAGTAGGACTGGAATGTACAACGATAAATAGTTTAAAATAGTTTAATTTGATAGATATCTGTATAAATTGTGATAATGGTTTAATGGTTCCAGGTTAACGGTTCGTTCTTGCTTAGATTCAGTAAGTCCTTATCTTACAAGTAGGACTCATCTTCCTTCTTGGGAACAGTTGTTTATTGATGCTCATGATAAATAAAATAGATACATTGAAATATCGATATGTTTGCTATGATTAATTAAATTCTATGATTAGCTATAAATCTTGCATGTTTAAGAAAATCAAGGAAGGTAAGGGTTCTGGAGGAGAGGGGGGAAAAGTCGTGACTCGTCAGAGACCATTGGTGGGCCTAGGTTCTCTGCCAACTGGTAAATTTCGAAACATGAGAAATTTTCTTTTTTTACACTGGTAGGGTTGTTAATCCTCGCCCAACGCTCTATAGTCATATTAGACCGGGACATACGGCATGAAGTGGATTCCGAACCCCAACAAACATCCGTGTTACCACCGGGACTCGAACACGTAATCTGTGGCACCGAGAGACAGAGCTCTAATGACTCAACCATCAGCCCCTATTACGGCCTTTTTGATTAAAGAAAGCTAAAATTCTCACCTTTTACAAAAATCTGTCACAAAAAAAACAATCGAAAATACAAACTTATTTATTTTAAATGAAATTTTTAAAAAATTATATATTTCTTTAAAAAATAAATTAAATAAAAAATTGAAAATAAATAAGTTTTATTAATTAATTAAAAATAAATTGATTTTATTAATTAATTAATAATTTGAATAAAATTTCCCATTTGTATAACAAAATTTAAATGTTTTGTGCCCATTATTCCCTTAACGTTTAAATATAAGGTTAAGGTTACCCTTTTCTAATCAAATAACACAGAGAGCATCTTAAACCAGCACTCCATTCTGTAGGATGGTAACGCATTCACTGTACTCCGTCTGTGTCAAAGTGCATATCAAGCTGTCTGGGTGACGACTGGTCAGAAATCAATGGAGGTGTCTCAAGCCATAAAGCAAACATCCCTGACGTATCTGCCTTATTCATCATGCTTCCCTTCAGCCTCCCTCTCAACTTCCGAGGAAATGAACTGATTGCGTAAATAATCGGATTTGCCCAATCCTTTCCCGGATCCTTGGCTCCCACTTTGATCCAGGTAGCTGGAGTGAAGATTTGCTGCAGCTTTGTAGCTTGTTTAATAATTTACCTTTGTCCTGGGCAAAGAGAAATGGGTTTTGCCCGAAGGCGGAATAAATCCCTCAGATCTAAGCAGAATGTGTTGTCATGCTGTATGTAAATTTACTTTAAACATATTTGATTATACATTTATAAATCTTCTGAAGGAAATTTATTTTATTG
This sequence comes from Caerostris darwini, assembly GCA_021605075.1. Lineage (NCBI taxonomy): Eukaryota > Metazoa > Arthropoda > Arachnida > Araneae > Araneidae > Caerostris > Caerostris darwini. The sequence continues at coordinate 304,917 of BPLQ01001613.1, forward strand.
TTTTACATTTTTAAAGGAAGAAGAATAGTTTTAGAAACGTAATAAAGGCATGTAAAAAAAGTCTTAATGCGGATTATTTCTGAAAACGTTTCTATGATTAACTATAAATCTTGCATGTTTCACAAAATAAGGCGAAAAAAATCCAAAATGTACTTACATAAAAGACTTATTTTAAATTGTTTGAGATTTACTGGTATGTACAGGATTGTATAATAGTTTAATTTGATAGGTACTGTGTAATTTGTGGTAATGGTTCAATGGATTCATGCTAATGGTTAATTCTTGCTTAGTTTCAGTGAGTCGTTATCGTACAGACTCTGGAACAGCTGTTCATTGATGATGATGACAAATAAAATAGATGCATTTACATAACGATACATTTATTATGGTTAATAAATTTCTATGATTAACTTGGATTAATAATAGTTTAATTTGATAGGTATCTGTATAAACTGTGGTAATGGCTCGATGGTTCCTTCGTAATGATTCGTTCTTGCTTAGTTTCAATGAATCATTATCGTATAGATAAAAACAAAGACTCATTTTCTTTTTTAAGAACAGCTATTTATTGATGATGATGACAAATAAAATTGATACATTTACTTATCGATATACTTACTATGATTAACTATAAATTTTGCATGTGTCTCAAAATCAGGCGAAAACTAATGCAAAATCCACTTACGTTAAATTCTTATTTTAAATTGTTTGACAGGGACGGGAATGTTCATGATTATATAATAGTTTTATTTGGTAGATATCTGCATAAGGTGGGGTATGGATTCGATGGTTCCATGATTATGGTTCATTTTTTCTTAGTTTCAGTGAGTTTTTATTGTACACACTCATCTTCCTTCTTAATAAAAGCTGTTTATTGATGAGGATAGTAAATAAAATAGATACATTTGCATAATATATTTACTAAGATTAATTAAATTCTGATAACTATAAAATAACTATGAAACTTGAATGTTTCTCAAAATCAGGCAAAAACAAATACAAAATCCACTTACTTAATATTCATATTTTAAATTGTTTGAGAGGGACTGTAATGTCAATGATTATATAATAGTATAATTCGATAGATATATCTATAAATTGTGGTAATGGTTCGATGGTTCCATGATAATAGTTCGTTTTTGATTAGTCCTTATCGCACAGATATAAAAAAACTCATCTTCCTTCTTAGGAATTGTTGTCTAATGATAATGAAGATGACAAATAAAATAGATACATTTGCATATCTATATATTATGGTTATGGTTCATAATAATACCATTTAAACAACAGATTGATAAATATAACATTAAAATCACACAGCACGTCTGAATTATGACTCAACTTTCTGTGCCTCAAAAAGTCGCCCATCTGTACAATATTTTTTTTGTTGTTAAAATACTAAACAATGATGTACAAGAGACTCTAAAATAAACATATGCAGTCTTTAAAACAGAAGATTTGTTAAGTTATCCTATATAAGTAATAACGATTTGCATGCACCAGACATTCCATTAAGTCCACTAACAACCAGATCAAATACAACACGGGCAATTCAAAACAATCTGTTTAATTTAAAAGCGAAAGCTCATTGAATTCAAATCTATTCATAATACCAGCATCTTTTCAAGAAAATAGATTTAAACGGCGACACAACTGCTAAATGAATTCAAGACGTATTCAATTCCAGAATTCCATTGCTAACTTGTCAGACATTCGAACAAGCTCCCGTCGAAATGTTTACAAAAGTTAAAAGGCGTCGTTCGAACATTCCATTTGTGTCTCGAGCAGCTGTTTAGCGATCGCGTGTTTTGTGATAAATTGATGAACGCTTTACTCAGAATCCTTTAATGAATGCATGGTTGTGATATAATATTTTGCTCGCTTTAACTGCGAATTATTCATTTCAAGTTCACAAAGTTTGGCATTAATTAGAGGTCCTATTTTGCATTGAAAATATGATGTTTTTAATCGATTTATTTAAAAATATTTGATTTATTCTTTAATTACTAATGTGCCCAAAAAGAAAGACCGATTATTTCTTCTTCAAAAACACCTTATTTATTCTTCCAAATTTATTTCATTCATTTCTTCTTCAAAGTAATCCCCTCCGGATACAATACACTTATGCAAACTTTTTTTTAAATCCTCAATACATGCTAAATAGTCATCGGCAGGGATGGCATTCAAAGCGCGCGGCTATTCACGTTGAATCTCTTCAATCGACTCGAAACGGTGTCCCCGGAGTGGTCTTTTGAGTTTAGGGAATAGCCAGAAGTCGCACGGTGTGAATACAGTGGTTATGGAACGATATGGATTTAATTTTTTGGCGAAAAAGTCACGAAGAATCAAGGCAGTGGGAGCTGGCGCATTCAGTGTTTTCGGTACTAATCGCGATTAGACGAGTTTGGGACCCAAAATATAGTTGACCGCAAGCAAAATTTAATGTAAGTGCTTTGTTCAATTCATTCAGATATTTGAAAAATCGCCGGAATCAGTTTTAGCGTCTCACAACGCCAAGCGTAACTCAAACACTGATGAATATTTTGACGTCAAATTTCACACAGATGTCAAGGACAGTGAAAGCAATCTAAAAAAAAAAAAAAAATGAAATTCCATAAACCCCCGAGAATTTTAAATTAAAAATTGGTCTTACTTTTTGGGCACTGTAGTATAACATTGATAATCATCAGTTTTTAAATTATGTTATTACTTGTAGAATATGTCTTTAAGAAAGTAAATATTTATATTTATTAGTCGGCATTAACGGAGTCAATAGCGTATCAGAGCAATTCAGTGTATTTTAATAAATTGCTCTTATGGCATTAATTTTTTTATGCCTTGAAGGTTATTACAGCTAGAAATATGACTTTTATTTAGTTACAAAATTATTTTAAATTGTTTGAGAGGATCTGGAATGTACATGATTATATAATAGTTTAATTTGGTAGATATGGTGGTAGATATTTTTTCACATGTATAAATTGTGGTACTGGTTCGATGGCACCAGGATAATAGTTCGTCCTAGCTTAGTTTCAGTGAGTCCTTATCGTACATATAGGAAATAAAGACTCATCTTCCTTCTTAGAAACTGTTGTTTAGTGATAGCAAATAAAATGGATACATTTACATATCGATATTCCATATTATATAGCAGCTGTTTAGTTATCACGTGTTTTGTGATAAATTGATGAGCGCTTTATTCAGAATCCTTTAATGCATACGTGGTTGTGATATAAGATAACTTTGATTGATGCTAACATTTCAAGTTCACTTATGTTTGACGTTGCGTTACAGCTATTCGTAGAATCTCGTGTTTTCTAAACGATTTGTCTTATTCTATAATTAAAATATTGACAGCAATTTGTTAATCATCAGTTTTTAAATTATGTTATTACTCGTAAAATATGTCTTTAAGAAAGTAAATATTTATATTTATTAGTCAACTTTAACAGAGTAAATAGCTTATTAGAGCAATTTATATTTTAATAAATTGCTCTAAAGGCATCAGTTTTTTTATGCCTTGAAGATTATTATAGTTAAAAAATGACTTTATAAAATTACTGTGTATTTAGAGGACATGATGTTTTGTAAATAACAATCTTTAAATTTAAATTTGTCATTTTTTTTTCGTGAAGATGTAACATAATATGTGAAATTATTATTTTAAAATTTTTATTCTTTATTAAAAAAATAAATTCAACCCAACCACACCCAGTAACAATCCAGAGTTGCTCCAACCTTGAAAACTACAGAATAAAATAATAAATTATATAATACACACCATTATTCCAAGAATAATTTTTTATTGCAAACAAATATTTCTTCTTTAGGGCAAGATAGTAAAATAATTGATTTTCACATTAGAGAAAAGATTGCTGATAAATATTTCAATACTTAACATTCTCTTTTTTATTTAAACCCTTCATTTTAAAAATTAAATTTCCCTGCAGTAAAAATCCCTAAAAGTCTTTTACATTTCCCAAAACAAATGCATTCTTTAATAATTCAAAATTTCTATAAACGTAACTAAATTTTCACTATTCATTTTTAAGAATCGTGTAAAAATACAATTTAAAGACTTTTTAAAATGACATGACTGAACAGCGCCATGGTTTAACAAAACTTATAAAAACAGAATCGCTTTCTAAACCTAGATTAAGTTCCATCACTGTGTAAAGATTGAAGAATACAAATTGTGCGCCAAAGAAAGTTTAATCTCAAAGTTAGAAGGGAAGTTTATTTATACGATACTTTGGCATGACATCTTGTGTGATGGGATTCAGTTTCGAAACTTAAGATTTTCTATCTCCCTCGGTTGTGTCGTATATAAATGGTTTTGCCCTTCATTCTGGGAAGTAACTTTTCGAGTAGAGAGCGTTCTTTTTCTTGGAATACCTGTAAGGAAATGTTTCTCTGTCATTCTATTTTTGGGATTAAAAATTTAGTGAGGGATTTTTTTATGGATTTTACTTCTAAATTGGATATCGATAGAATGTAAAAGTGACTTCCAAAATTTTTTAATGTTATTTAAACATCGAGATTTTTTAAATGAATGTCTTTTTTTCTCCTTTTTATTTTTATTTAAAAAAATAATTTTGTTTGATTATATAATCTGAGATTTTCAAAATAAATTATTTATACCATATCGTATGATATTAAATTCATTTTAAATAAAGATATTTTTTAAAACAAATAATTTACGCCAAAATGTTTACTTAATAAACTTCTCGCTATCTGCATTAAAAAAAATATGATAAAAATTTTCAAAAAGTATAAATATTGTGGCATTATGGCCTAGTGACGCTCTGGCGCTGGGTGCCATAGATTTCGGGTTTGAGTCCCGACGGTGCCATGGATGTTTTAGTGGTTCGGAATCGACTTTAAACCATAGGTTCCAGTCTAATATGACTGTAGAGCGTTGGGCGTAGGGCTGACATCCCTACTCCGTAAAATAGAAACATCTCATGTGTGGAAATCTGCCAGTATCTAGACGGTCTTCACTCACCATGGGGCTGTTAAGTCACTAATGATGATAAATATTGCATTTTTATTATAAACGTTTGCCTCTGTAAATTACTATCTATCTTATTTTAAAATGCCACGCATATATTTTGTTTATATTTCGGTAGTTTCATTTATATGTTAATTTTTAGATAACTTTGGTGAAATTATTTCAAGCAAGTTTTAAATTTAAATATAATTATGATAATTAAATAATAAACTTAATTATATATTGTAGTCTAATTAAATAAAAAAAACAAGAATAATTCACCAAAGAAAACACTTTTAATAATTTTAAACACGTTAAAACTTGTTTTTGTATTCAAAAATTCATACGAAATTCTTTCTGATATAATGAGTAAAAAAAAGGTGTTATTAATATTACAAAATTTTTTTTCTTTGTTGTTTAGAATTACACTTATATTTTTTCAACATGATTATTTCAAGTAATTAAAAATATACTTTGTTTTTAGTGTAAATAATTTTGTATAGATGATTACAGGTGATTACATTTTAATTTGTTTTCAAAGAATATACTAAACTGATTTTAACTGATTTAAGATAACTGTGTGTTTAACTGATTGATAACTGTGTGAAAACAATATGTTTAATTGAATGTAACAGATTTAAAATATGCTTTTATATGCTGCATATATAAAATCACTTTTTTAAATAAAAAATTATTGTAGATGATTACATATTAATTTTTTTTTCAAATAATTTACTTAACTGATTTGGAATACATGTGTGTTTGAGCGATTGATAACTGTGTAATAACAGGGTGTTTAACTGATTTTAACTGGTTTAAAATATGCTTATCTATTTTTTATAGAAAACCTTGTTTTAAAGAAAAAATATTAAAGACGATTATAGATGATTATAGACGATTACATATTAATTTGTTTTCAAAGAATTTACTTAACTGATTTCAACTGATTTAAGACAACTGTGTGTTTAACTGATTGATAACTGTGTGAAAACAATATGTTTAATTGAATGTAACAGATTTAAAATATGCTTATATATGCTTCATATATAAAATCATTTTTTTAAATAAAAAATTATTGTAGATGATTACATATTAATTTTTTTTCAAATAATTTACTTAACTGATTTGGAATACATGTGTGTTTGAGCGATTGATAACTGTGTAATAACAGGGTGTTTAACTGATTTTAACTGGTTTAAAATATGCTTATCTATTTTTTATAGAAAACCTTGTTTTAAAGAAAAAACGTTAAAGATGATTATAGATGATTACAGACGATTACATATTAATTTGTTTTCAAAGAATTTATTTAACTGATTTGGGATAACTGTGTGTTTAACTGATTGATGACTGTGTGATAAATGGGTGTTTAACTAATTTTAACTGGTTTAAAATATGCTTATCTATTTTTTTTTATAGAAAACCATTTTTAAATAAAAAATATTAAAGACGTTTATAGAAGATTATAGACGATTACATGCTAATTTGTTTTTAAAAAAATTTTCTTAACATTTTAACTAATTTGTGATAACTGTGTGTTTAACTGATTTTCACTGGTTTAAAATATGCTTATCTATTTTTATATATAAAAACATTTTTTAAATAAAAAATATTAATTTCATAAAGGAAACAAATAATACAATCACGTTTTAATGTAATTATTAAATTTAAATATATGCTTTACGGATTGCTTTTTCATTTAAAGTTTAATTGTTATTGTTAGTAACCGGATATAAATATTACGTGGCTTTTAAACTCAAAAATTTTTATTTATTTATCTTAATTATTTTAAAGAATTAATTGAAATTTTTAATGTATTTTATTTTAATATAAGTATCTGAAACACCTTCTAGCTAACTAAATTATCAAATACCAAAACACTGGTCCATTATTAGTAGAAACGGTTTAAAATGAACACACCTGCATCCTTTAACAAATCTAACTTGTAATGATCAAAAACATTTGTGTATATCAAAAATATTTTTTTAAGTTTATATTCAAGATTTCAATACTTTTAAAAATCTCTAAAAGACAACGCAACTGTTTAAAATTAATACAATTGCTTTAACAAATAATGATAAAAACAATATACCAAAAACTTTAGCCCACCATTTTCTTATACCCATTTAATATTTAAATGACTTAGTAGGATGTAAAGAGCAGATGCATTAGTAATTAAAATGAATGTAATTCTTTGACTCTTCTACTAATAAGACATCCTAATGAAGAGAAACAACCACAATTAGGGAAACAACAGGGAAAAATATTTTAGCTAAAATATGTTTTCGTCTCATTAGAAAATGGAATGGAATTTCTCAGGAAAGTTAGCATGTCAAACCAATACTGTATGTTAAATGGAAAGTGCAAAAAGAAATATATAAATGCATTATTTTAATTAAATTATTCTTAATTTATTTGTTTGTGCTTTAAATTACTGATTCAATTTAAGCTATGAGTATTGTATTATGATTTAAGTTACGAAATTAATTATAACAACTGATGTTTATTTTGAAGCATTTTATTTGAAGCACTTTATTTGAAGCACGAGGATATTCTCTTAAAAAATTCTTTTGTTTGAAAATGCAATGTATACTTTATTTTAGAGGGTGTATAAATAGATTGTTATTTGTTCAGAGTGGTTTTTTTTTTTTTTAGATTTGAATGAAGATTTTATTATTTAAAATTTATTTGGGGTTAAAGGTTTTTCAACAGTTAAAATGACAGATAAATTAGTATAAAGGGTTTTGTAGTATTTTTCAATATTGTCATGTCAGTTATATATGGAATATTCATTTAGTCATAATATGTCAATTCATTTTATAGTGGTTAGAAGTTGATAACGTTAATTTTTATTTATTTTACTAACAGCCATTTTGAATTTTTGTAGGAAATTTATATAAGATTTATTGAATTTTTTTAAAATTCAATTTACTAAATAAAAGCAGTTTATTTTTCTCTGTTTAATATCTTTTGGAATTTATTTTTATTTCAAAGTAATTTAGATGGATTTAGGCAATGTGCGATATTTAAATTAATCAATTAATCCCTTTTAGAACACAACATTAACTAACTAACTCCATGGCACTACAGCTCATGTTGGACCATGGCCATCTGCCTACTGGCAAATTCCGAAAAATGTTATGGTTTCTTTGTACGGAATATGGTTGTCGACCATAAGCCATACAGTCATATTAGACCAGTGACCTGATGGCCGAGTGATTAGCGCTCAGACGCTCGGTGCCAGAGGTCTTGGATTCGAGTCTCTGCTGTGCCATGGATATTTGTAGTGGTTCGGAATCCACTTTAAGCCGTAAGTGAAGGTGTAATATGATTATAGAGAGTTGTGTCCCATCGTTCAATTTCACCCACATCAATCCCAAACTGTATAGGGAGCAATTTAGATCTAGGCACAGTGATGTGGTGTAGTAGTAGTAGTAAGCCTATTAGACAGACACCTACGGCTTAAAGTGGATTCTGCACCACTATAAACATCCATGACACAGAAGAGAATCAAACCTGAAACATGTGGCACCGAGCGTCAGAGTGCTAATCTCTCAGCCATCAGTCTATAGAGCCAAAAATAGTCCCTCTAAAATGTTTAATGCAAAAATATAATATATTTTCTCACATTCAACAATATTAAATAAAATAATTGGGAAAATTGTGGTTATCGCTTAAATAAAAGACAAAAATTGACGTTATATATAGAGGGTAAAATTTAGCCAAATCTATAATTTATTTTTTCCAATTCATATATGTATACAACAAAAATAAACTAAAAACAAACGTTAGTAAAAACATCAAATTACTCAGAAAAATACACAAAAGAGAAAAATCTATAATAGCTCATTGGTTGGAATTATACAACTAGAAATAAAAAATCGAAAAACAAATTAAATTCACTGAATCGTAAAATTATAAAAACCAATTACTGAATACGTTTTTCTAATATAAATTACTTCCCAATAACTTACAGATGAAATATCAACTTTGTTATATTTCAAAGCAAATAAAACTTTTAGTTAGGTAATAATAGTTAAATAGCGCTAATAGTAATTAGAAAAATTAATAGTAGTTAGAAAAGCTAATAGTAGTTTAATAACGTCGAGAGAAATATCCACATTTTAGAGAATATCTTACATTTCTAATTGAATAAGATAACTATAACTATCATATAATTAGAAAGATTATTTCAAGCAATAAATGCATATACATGTAATAGTTTTGATGGCAAATACTATTACTATTAAGTGATATTACTACTATTATTACTATTATTACTACTTAATACTACTATTAAGTGATGATCAATAAAATATGAAATAAAAGTTAATACACTCATGTCCATAAATTAAGGATAATTCAGAATCACACAGAAATTGAACTCTAAAATAAAAATTTCACCTGTAGAATTATCACACACATCTTGAAGAAGAATATGCAAATTACAGGAAACCACCAGATGGCGCGGATAGTACGTCACAATGACGAGAATGTAAGAGAGGGGTATATAAGGAATGGTGGCAAAGAAGTAAAATTGTTCACAAGCGCTTTAAAAGCCTTTCAGTGCAATAACCGTATAATTATGGTACAAAGGAAGCATTTGGATGATTTTTTAGAGGGTAGAATTATCGGACGACTGGAATGTGGACGTACCCAGCTGAAAGTATCCGAGGAACTTGGAATCGCTCAGAGTGTCATCTCCAGGCTTTGGCAACGATTCCAAGACGATGGTAATGTGAGTAGATGTTACAGCACAAGTCGCCCCCGAGTTACAACGCCGAATGAGGACCGGTATTTAGCAGTTACTGCCAAAAGAAACAGACGGAGCACAGCATCAGACCTGTCTCGTCAGCTCTCTTCAGCTACCGGTACGACAGTTTCAAGGCAGACCGTGTACAGACGCTTAGGGCACATTGGTCTATATGCTCGTAGGCCTGTCAGATGTGTTCCACTTACCGCAACTCACTGTCGCCTGCGATTAAGCACCAGGTACCCGTTACCACCAAGAGAACACCACTGAACGACACCGTTACGGTGGTGCATGATGGCTCGTTTGGGGAGGAATTATTCTTGGTTCCAGAACTGACCTGCATGTTCAGAGTGTAACAATGACAGGCCACATCTATCGGGATGTCATTCTGGAACAACATGTACGTTTGTTTCGGGGCTCCATGGGTGCTGAATTTCTGTTTATGGATGACAACGCCCGTCCTCACCGTGCAAACATTGTAGACGAATGCCTTCAATTGGAGGATATCACCCGTATGGATTGGCCAGCATACTCACTGGACTTGAATCCAATAGAGCATGTGTGGGATATGCTTGGCCGACGAATTGCAGCCCGTCAACCCCTCCCACCTGTCAACCGGAACTTCGGAGGGCATTGCTTGATGAGTGGTGTAATATTCCCCAAGATCAGATTTATAATTTGATACTCAGCATGCCTAGGCGTTGTAAGGCCTGTATTGCATCGTCCGGGAGACATACTCCATATTAACCATCATACTAATCATGTTATACTGTTTTTTGTAAATATGTTCTTTTTTTAAATTTGCTCCAGGGAGTAAAAATCGCAATTTTTATTCATTATGTCAAACATATAGCATCTGTTTTGCTCTTTACCTTTTGTTTAATAAATAGACTTTACAAATAAGTCAAATTTGTTTTGTTTCTGTCTCTTTCTTTGCCTGAACTTCATTATGCTTAATTTATGGACATGAGTGTATTTCCCGACAAATAATGCGTAAAAGAAATATAAGTGCTAAATGAATAAGAGATATAACTGCAAATACTATTAAATGCTAAATGAATATGTTTTTTAACTTTGGGTAGTAGGTTTCCTTTTTGAATTGTTTAACGTTATAATGTAGAATTGAATATCATATATATATCTTAAATAAATAATACGTAAAAGAAATATTGTTACCTTTACAGTATAGCATAGAATCGCGTATGCGCCAACTATTGCTTTGAAGAAACATTGTAGCGTTATACCCTAATATATGGCGTGTTTATGTGAAGACAAATAATGCGTAAAAGAAACACGCACTTTGTTTTAAATGTTCCAAATTGAAATACATAGCTTTTTCTTTCTTTTCCAACACTCAACAGTCATATTAGATGATGTAAATATTGCTTTTCACACTTCTCAAAATAACAACTATTTTGAAAACAACTTTCGAAGGATCAAAGTTTCAAAAGACAACTTGCTCAGAACTTTTTCAGAGCAAATGTTACATTAAGAGATATAGACATTCATTTTTATGTTTGTTGCATTTGATTTTTGAATTGTGTAACTTTATAACGTAGAATTCAATAGCGTGTATATATCCAAACAAATAATACGTAAAAGCAATATTATTGCGTTACAATGTAGCATAGAATAGCATATGTTCAAGACAAATATTGCATACAAGAAATATTGTAGAGTTATAGCGTAACATATAAACTGTTTATCACAGGACAAATAATGCTTAGAAGAAACAAACTTTATTTTAAATGTTACAAATTTAAATGCATAGCATTTTCTTCATTTGTAACTGTTCAGTAGTTAAATTAGATGATGCAAATGTTTCTTGACACACATCTCAAAATAATAACTATTTTGAAAACAACTTTCAAAGGACAGTTTTCACGGGAATTCTTCAGAGCAAATGGTGCATTAAGATACACTGAAGTGACAAAAGTCATGGGATACCCCTTAATATCGTGTCGGCCCTCCTTTCGCCCGGCGAAGTGCAGCAACTCGACGTGGCATGGACTCAACAAGTCGTTGGAAGTCTTCTGCAAGAATATTGAGCCATGCTGACGTCCATAATTGTGAAAGCGTTGATGGTGCAGGAGTTTGGGCACGAACAGACCTCTCGATGATGTCCCATAAATGCTCGATGGGATTCATGTCGGGCGATCTAGGTGGCCAGATCATTCGTTGGAATTGTCCAGAATGTTCTTCAAACCAATCGCGAACAGTTGTGGCCCGGTGACATGGCGCATTGTCATCCATAAAAATCCCATCGTTGTTTGGGTACATGAAGTCCATGAATGGCTGCAAGTGATCTCCAAGTAGCTGAACATAAGCATTTCCAGTCAATGTTCGGTCCAGTCGCACCAGAGGACCAAGTCCATGCCATGAAAAAACAGCCCACACCATTACGGAGCCACCACCAGCTTCAACAGTGCCTTGCTGACAGTTTGGGTCCATGGCTTCGTGGGGTCTGCGCCACACTATAACCCTACCATCAGCTCTTACCAATTGAAATCGTGACTCATCGGACCAGGCCATGGTTTTCCATTCATCTAGGGACCAACCGATATGCTCACGTGTCCACGAGAGTCGCTGCAAGCGATGTCGTTCTGTTAATAAAGGCGCTCGAGTCGGTTTTCTGCTGGAATAGCCCAAGAAAGCCAAATTTCTCCGCACAGTTCTAACAGACAAGTCCCTTGTACGTCCCACATTGATTTCTACGGTTATTTGAGGCAGTGTTGCTTGTCTGTTAGAATTTACGACTCTTTGCAGACGTCGCCAGTCTCGGTCGTTAAGTGCAGGCGGTCGACCACTGCGCTGTCCATGGTGGGATGTTATGCCTGAAATTTCATACTCTCGGCACACTCTTGACACAGTGGATCTGGGAATGTTGAATTCCCTAACGATTTCCGAAATGGCATGACCCATGCGTCTAGCTCCAACTAACATTCCGCGTTCAAAGTCTGTTAATTCCCGTCGTGCGGTCATCATCACGTCAAAACCTTTTCACATGAATAACTTGAACAGAAATGAAAGCTCTGCGAAAGCACTGCGCATTTATACTTGTTCTACGCGATGCTACTGCCATCTGAAAATTTGCATATTGCTATCCCATGACTTTTGTCACTTCAGTGTATATAGTAGACATTGTTTCTTATGTTTATTGTTGTATTTGCTTTCAGAATTGTGTAACTTTATAACGTAGAATTCAATAGTGTATGTATCGCCAGACAAATAATTCGTAAAAGAGATAATTTTTGCGTCACAGTGTAGCATAGAATAGCGTATATCTAAGACAAATATTTCGTAAAAGAAATAATATAGCGTAACATATAACATTTCTTTATTTGCCAACGCTCAATAGTCAAATTATGATGACATATAGGATATTATGATGAAATATATGATATTATGATGACATGGTGATATTTTGATGACACGGTGAAATTATGATGACATGGTGATATTATGATGACATGGTGATATTATGATGTCATGGTGTGATAGTGATATTATGGTGGCATGGTCTCATGAAATATTTGTACCATATTATGATGTAAATGTTTCTTGACACCAATATGTCTTTCTCAAAATAGTTCTTTTCACAAGAAACTATCACAGAAAGGGCTACATTGAGAAATTTATACATTATTTTTTATAATTATCATTGTAAATATATTTTTAACGATTTGAATTACTGTGGATATGTTGTGAATAAATCGTAATAAAAAAAAAACAGTCTTTGTTTTAATTGTAAAAGATTCATCCCGAAATAGATTAAAACAAAAAAAAAACTGGTTGCTCAAATAAGACCGCATTAGCCAACACTTTCTATTTCAGGAACTTGCACCAAGTAAATGAGCTTCACCAAAGTTCCGTTTAGAGCCATTGCTTTTAAGTGGACCGAAAGGAGACCGCAAATGGAAAATACACTCGGAGCTAAACTTTCGGGAAGAAACGCCATACTTTGAAATGCAAGAGGTTCGGAATTACACCCTTTCTTGATGCAAATCTCAACAGGGTTCTCTTTCTAAGAATACTTTCGAAGAAAGTGTTACATTTCGAGACTTTCTATCCTCCGACTCAGAATAGATAAGTAGGCAGTATGATTCTTTGCATTTTTGGATCAATTCCCTACAGTGGTATTTTGGACTTAAAAAATATCGCCAAAGGCTCTTTTTTCTTCGTAGAGAAAAGTACGGCATGTTTTTTATCAAGAAAAAACCCGTTTGAAAGATTTGGATATTAGTAATGTTGCCGTGGCATTTGATTGTCTGTTGAATTATTAAGTAACGTACAGGTTCTAAAAAGAATTGTTTATTTGAGTTTTGTTGTTAAAGGAATTTTGAAGATCAAATTTTTGTGTAAGAAATTGTATAAATTTAAATGTTTGTATAATATTTTTAAATGATAATAGAGATTATGGGATGTTGTTGTATTTTTGCCGTATGGGTTTGCAACTTCAAAAAGTAAACGAGATTGGTTTTACCAAGACTTTCGATGTGACTTTTTGTAATTGAAGAAATGGTTAAGAAATTATTTCGGTACTTACGTATTAACGATACCTTGGAGACGGTTGCGGCAATAAAGAGCACACGCGCCAACCACAGCTACAGATTTGGTGGTTTTTATAATTCAGTTTTATATTAGGCTGTTAGATTGGCGACACTTAAAAACCGCCAAGTCTGTCGCCAAGGTATCGTTAATACGTAAGTACCTTATTTCATTTAATTGAATTAGTTCTAATACTATCCTAAGATATCTTAATACGTCACAGAAATATTGTTGCGTTACAGTGTAGCAGACAACAGCGTATGTGCCAAATATTAGTTGAAGAAATATTATAGCGTTATAGCGTAATATGTAACGTGTTTATCTCCAGTCAAATAATGAGTAAAAGAGATACTGTTGCGTTATAATTTTGCATAGAATAGAGTATGTCTAAGAAAAATATTACTAAAATAAATATTGCAGCGTCACAGAAGGTAACAGTGAAAGAAACTATCACAGAATGTGCTGCACTAAGAAATAAAGACATCAATTTTTATAATTATTGTTGTAAATATATTTTGACGATTCGAATTAGTGTGGATATGTTAATGAAGTCAGAAAAGCATATTTGTTTTAATTGTGAAAGATTCGTCCTGAAATATATTAAAACAAGAAAAAATGGTTACGCAAATAAAAACACATTAGCTAACCTTTTCCATTTTAGGAACTTGCCCCAAGTAAATGAGGTTTAGCAAAGTTCCTTTTAGAGCCATCGCTTTTAAGTGGACCGAAGGGAGACCAAAAATGGAAAATACACTCGGAGCTAAACTTTCGCGAAGGAACGGCGTACTTTGAAATGCAAGAGATTCAGAATTGCCCCTTTCTGAATGCAAATCTCAACAGGGTTCTCTTTCCAGAACACTTACGAAGAAAGTGTTACATTTCGAGACTTTCTATCCTCCGACTCAGAATAGACAAGTAGGCAGTATGATTCTTTGAATTTGTAGATCAATTCCCTACAGTGGTATTTTGGACTTAAAAAATATCGCGAAAGGCTCTTTTTTCTACATAGAAAAAGTATGTCGTATTTTTTATGTATATAAAAAACTTGTTTGAAGGATTTGGATATTATTAATGTTGATGTGGCATTTGATTGCCTGTTGAATTATTCAGTAACATACAGGCTTTAAAAAGTTTTTTAATTTGTTTATTTGAACTTTTTTGTGAAAGGAATTTTGAGTAGCAAATTGTTGTAATAAAAAATTGGATGAATTTAAATATTTGTATTGTATTTTAAAACGGATATAAAGATTATGTAATGTTGTATTTTTTCATTTTGTTTTGTAGCTACAAAAAAAGAGATTGGTTTTGAAATGTATTTCGATGTAACTATAATAGCAAATATGCTAAATAAATTATTTCATTTAATTGTATCAGTTTCAATAATATCCCATTTAGTGTTTTTAGGCATTGAGTTGCTTTTTGAATTGTGTAACTTCATAGTATAGAATTTTTATGTTTCCACGCAAATAATGTGTAAGAGAAATAAAAGTACTAAATGAAATATATTTCTTATTTCTTTTAGAGCAAATACTATTAAGTGCTGCAGGAATATTTTTTTTAACTTTGTACAGTAGATTTGCTTTTTAAATTGTGTAACGTTCAACGAATTGAATAGTGTACATATCTTCAGACATTGAGTAAAATAAATATTGTAGTATTATAGCGTAACATATAACGTGTTTATCTCAGGATAAATAATGCGTAAAAGAAACATACAATGTCTTTTAAATGTTGCATATTTAACTACACTCTTTGCAAACTTTCATATGTCATATTAGGTGATGCAAAGGTTTCTGGATAGACACCCCGAAATAGATCTTTTCACGAGATACTTTCAAGGAAAGTGTTACATTAAGAAATTTATACATTATTTTTTATGATTATTGTTGCAAATATATTTTGATAATTTGAATTACTGTGGATGTATCGTAAATAAATCGTAACGAAAGCGGAAAAGAGTATTTGTTTTAATTGTAAAAGATTCTGCCCGAAATAGATTTTTAAAAAAATTACGCAAATAAGAACGCATTAACATCACACATTTTATTTTACGAACTTGCACCAAGTAAATGAGCTATACCAAAGTTCCGTTCAGAGCCATCGCTTTTTAAGTGGACCTAAGAGAGGCCACAAATAAAAAATACACTCGGAGCTAAACTATCGTAAAGAAACAGCACACTTTGAGATGCAAGAGATTCAGAATCACACCCTTTCTTGATGCAAATCTCAACAGGGTTCTCTTTCTAGAACACTTACGAAGAAAGTGTTACATTTCGAGAGTTTCTATCCTCAGACTCTGAATAGATAAGTAGGTTGTATGATTCTTTGCATTTTTAGATCAATTCCCTACAGTGGTGTTTTTGACTTAAAAAAATATCGCCAAAGGCTCTTTTTTCTTCTTAGAAAAAGTATGGCGTGTATTTATATACATAAAAAAAACTTGTTTGAATGATTTGGATATTTGTAATGTTGATGTGGCATTTGATTTTCTGTTGAATTATTCAGTAATATACAAGTTTTAAAAAAATGTTTTTAAATTTGTTTATTTTAGCTTTTTTGTTGAAGGAAATTTGAGTATCAAATTTTTGTGTTAGAAATTGTATAAATTTAAATAATTTTATTATATTTTAAAACGGATGTAAGCGTTATGAAATAATGTTGTATTTTTGCCATTTGGCTTTGCAGCTACAAAAAAGATACTTTGCCAAGACTTTTGATGTGACTTTTTATGATAGAAAATTTTTTTATGAATTATTTGATTTAATTGAATTCGTTTTAATAATATCCCATTTAGTGATTTTAGGGATTAATTTGCTTTTTGTATTGTGAAACTTTATACTGTAGAATTGAATAACTTATATATATCCAGACAAATAATGTATAAGAGAAATATAAGTGCAGATACGCGTGCTAAATGAATATTTTTTTTAACTTTGTGCAATAGAATTACTTTATCAATTGTGTAACTTATCACCTATTACTTTATCGATTGCGTAACTTATCACTTATTACTTTATCAATTGCGTAACATAAAATTGAATAGCTTATGTATCTTAAGACAAATAATGCTTAAAAGAAATATTGTTTCATTGTAGTATAGCGTATAATAGCCTATGTCTAAGAGAAATAGTGTGTGAAAGAAATATTATAGCGTTATAGCATATTGTATATCGTGTTTATCTCAGGATAAATAATGCGTAAAGGAGCACTTTTTTTGAATTTTACAAATTTAAATGCATAGCTTAACTTTTATTTACCAAAACTCAATAGCCATATTATATATATGACTATGAGCGCACCATGTCATTATATGATATTCTGATGACGTGGTGATATTCTAATGACATGATAATATTATATGATAGGGATATTATGTGATAGTGATATTATGATGACGTAGTGTCAGAAACATGTACATCATATTATGATGTACATGTTTCTTGACATCAATGTTGCTTGTAAATGTTTCTGTCTTTGACAACATCTCAAATTAGTTCTTTTCACAAGATACTTTCATAGAAAGTGTTATTAGAAATTCAGACATTATTTTTTTATATTTATTATTGTAAATATATTTTGACGATATGAAATATTGCGGATATGTTGTAAATAAATCGTAATGAAAACAAAAATAAGTCTTTGTTTTAATTGTAAGAGATACGTCCCGAAATAGATTAAACAAAACAAAAAATTGTTACACAAATAAGAACGCATTAGCCAACACTTTCTATTTTAGGAACTTGCATCAAGTAAATGAGCTTTACCAAAGTACCGTTTAGAGCTATCGCTTTTAAGTGGACCTAAGGGAGACCGCAAATGGAAAATACACTCGGAGCTAAACTTTCGCGAAGAAACGGCACACTTTGAAATGCAAGAGGTTCGGAATTACACCCTTTCTTGATGCAAATCTCAACAGGGTTCTCTTTCTTAGAACACTTACGAAGAAAGTGTTACTTTTCGAGACTTTCTATCCTCCGACTCAGAATAGATAAGTAGGCAGTATGATTCTTTGCATTTGTAGATCAATTCCCCACAGTGGTATTTTGAACTTAAAAATATCGCCAAAGGCTATTTTTTCTTCGTAGAAAAAGTATGGCGTGTTTTTATGTATATGAAAAACTTGTTTGAATATTAGTAATGTTGATGTGGCATTTGATTGTCTGTTGAATTATTCAGTAACGTGAAGGTTTTAAAAAGAAGTTTTTAAATTTGTTTATTTGAGCTTTGTTGTTAATTTGTTTATTTGAGCTTTGTTGAAATTTTGAGGATCAAATTATTGTGTTAAAAAATTGGATAAATTTAAATATTTGTATTATATTTTAAAACGAATATAAAGATCCTGAGATGTTGTTTCGTTTTTTTTTTCATTTGGTTTTTCGACTGCAATAAAAAAAATGAGGTTGGTTTTGCCAAGACTTTCAATGTGACTTTTTATAATAGAAGAAATATTACATAAGATATTTCATCTAATTAAATTAGCTCTAATAATATCCCATTTTCTGTTTTTGGGGGAGGGTCTGAATGTCTGAATGTCTAGCGCTCTGTCACTCTGTGGCACAGGTTTCGGGTTTGAGTCCCGGCGTTGTCATTGATGTTTGTAGTGCTTCTGAATTCTTTTAAGCCGTAGATCCTTGTCTCATATGACTGTAAAAGCGTCACGGAGCTCAATGATACTTCTCTCCCCCTAATCATTCCAAAACTGACTGGGGGCAACTCAGCTCTAGGCACAGTGAGACGTAGTAGTAGTAGTGTGTTTGAGGATTGAGTTATGGTCAAACTCTTCTTTATTGTCAAGACATAGCCACTGTATTCTTCATTTTATTTAGATTGTTTTTTTTTCTTATTCTACTCGGTAGAAAGCAACATCTAGACCAATTCCAAGAACTCGTGTGATCTCATGGAGGAAGAGAAAGGCAGGGGGGAGGGAGCTTCTGTTGCGACTATTGAAATTGTTTTTTAAATACCAATTAGTTTTTCTAAAATATTCTAATTTTATAAAATTTGATTTAGTGTGATTATCAGTTATATAAGTTAAAAAATTTCCTTATAATATTTTATAGATATAAAATACATTAAATATTTGCTTATTTTATTTAAAATAAACATATATTATTTTGATGATAAATCAACAAATATTTTTTTAACGTTTTAATGATCTACTCATAAAATAATTTAAATTGGTAACAAGTTTTTCTTTATTAGCGCTCTGGCGCTCGGTGTCACAGGCTTCGGGTTCAAGTCCTGGCGTTGCCATGGATGTTTGTAGTTAGTCGGAATCCATTTTAGACCGTCCAATATGACCGTAGAGCGTAGAGCGTAGAGCGTAGGCTGACAACGCTATTCCATAAAAAGGAAACATCTTTTAAATCGAAATCTTCCAATAGACAGACGGCCTTGGCCCAACATGGGTCTGTTGCGTCAATGAAGAAGAAAAAAAAACTACTTGTTTAGCAAGAAAGGGAATAATGTTAGTAATTTATTGCATTTTAATAAGAAGGGTTTTAAGAAATCTATATTAGAATAACTTTAGTAATGGCAGTGAATAATAAATACATTTACGATAAAATAACTAAACATATCATCTATTTATGCCAAAGAGAAGTTAAAATCTTTTGTATGACATATCATTAAATAAAGTCTTTTTCTTTCATTTAGAAGAATTGAATTTTATATGAGATCATTATGCGTGTAAAATAATATATTCAAAAGCGTAAATTATGACTATTTTATCAATGGTTTATTTTTGCTTAATCTTTGTCAAAAAGGAAAGGAAACAAGCATTGTAATCCTTAAACATTCGTAAAGAATTCCAAGTATTTTCTAACTACAAGTTTAGTTTCTTTCTAATAGTTTACCATGAATAAGGTCCGTTAAATCCTTAGGAAAGCTCTGTTATTTACCAACTGCAGTAGAAGAGATGCTAAATCTTTTGATCATTAAGCATAATGATCAGAAGATTGGGATTTAATTCTCTGTTTTCTGCTGATAACTGACTTACTGACTGTTTTCTGTTGTTAACTGACTAGAATAAATCTCAGCACGTTCTTTGCGCTTGGATTTGTATTGTTTAGGCATGTCAATTTGATTTCGTTCAGTACACTTCCTTTGTTTAATTGTGCATTGTTATAGAATCGTAGAAGTTCCGTTATACTTTTTGGAAATGGCACTGTTTTTATTTCGATTTTATATTTATGCATGTTTTATTTTTTTTATTTTTCGTTATCCATTTGTATTTAATACGAGTATTATTATTTTCAATAAGCATTTGTTATTTTTATTTCCTAAAACTTTATATTTTACTATCTGATATTATTCAGATTTACCCGGTTATACAAAATAAAACATGTTTAGCTTTCAACATTTTATTAAGAAATTATCTGAGCAAAATTAGAGGTTTGCGATTTTAAAGGGCAGCCTTAAATAATAAGAGTTTAAATAACTATATATAATATACCTATAATATGTATAATTGGCTTGTTGTTTAAAAATTTTATTGATGGAATTGTGTGTGTTTCTGGTTATTTTATGTTTTGTCTGAGTATAACACGTTATGTTTAAATGGGGGCCTCATGGCCGAGTGGTTAGCGTTCTGTGTAGGCTTTCCTGCACTAGGGGAATTAGTAACAACAACATATGTTTGAATAAATATTATTGTAAAAGGAATTGAATTTTTGTATTGGTTTGGAAATTTGAATATATCTTTCACGAATTATAAACTTTCAAAAAAATAGCTTCATTACATTACATTAATTTATTTAACTCTTAATTAAAAATTAATGCAAAATATCTTTCTAATACCATTAAGTATTGTTTGAAAGGATACCAATTATATGTATAGATTTAAAAATCTTATTTGAGGTATTAGGTGGAAACTTGCGTTATTCTTTGAGAAAGACTTTGAGTTTTATTGTCTGTAAAGAGATGATTTTGACTTTAAAAAAAATAGATTAAAATATAAATATCTTATTTAAATTTCAAACACATAAAGTACACTTGCCAAAACATATATGTGTGACCATTATAGAAAGAATTAATCTCCTATAAAAAAAACCTAAAATAATATTAATAATTTTAAATTTTAAAGGATCATGCTTGATTTTTTTTTTTTTTTTTTTTGGTAATACATTTCTTTCAATATTATAAGTGTTCATACGGTTTATTACCTCATTCAAATATTTCTGTAGAAGTTACAATTAATGATATTTTGCCAAATACAAATAAATGATTTGTATTATTTATTTTTAATATTATAAGAATACAATTTTCCCATCATTTCAAATCAGATGAAAAATATGTATAGATATACATTTAAATTTCTTAAACAGTTATAATTTGCATACGATAGAGAAAGAGTAAACCACAACCATATACTTCACAACCTGAGACTTTATAGTGTTCCTCTTTTATCTCCCTATTTCACGCTTGGTTTGAAGCACGTAAAATATACCATTCCACCAGAAAGGATTTGAAATATCAGAAACAAACACAGGATGGTGAAAAATAGATAAGAAAAAAAGCGAAGGGGGAAACGGAAGTAAACAGAGGACGTAGAAACCGAAAACTGAAATTTGAATTTTAAATGAAGCCCCCATGTATTTCGAATATCAAGAAATTCGAGCGCAAGGATTTTATTTCTCTGAAGACCACGAGCGGTTTCTCTTCTTTAGCATACACTTTTCATCCTCTAGTTTTCACTGCATCTTTCATTGTATTCACTATATCTTTCACTGTAAAAATTTATCAATATGTCTGTTTTTCTTCAAGTATTAAAATAAATAAGTGTTTAATTATAAGCGTTTCTAAAAATTCAGAAATATTGTGAACTTAAGTTTTTTAATCATCGGAATTTAATGCAGTTTGCTGAAAATATTAATCAGACATTAGGCACTACAGAAATATAATTAGTTTAATTTGTGTCACAACATATGAAATTGAAATATATCGAAAAAAATAGTATCTGTAATAAATGTGTGTCAGTTTCTATAGGGCGTGTGATCACTTCAAAAGGCTATGCCCATGTTATGTCCCACTCTTAAAATAAAAACATTTCATGGCTCAACTGGCAGCAATCCCAATTGTTGTGTCAAGGCAGTCCGTAGTCCTTGAAGGAAACCAGATCTCTGGAGAGGTCTGTGCATCACATTCGTAGTGCACTTTAACACAAACCGTAAACCCAGAGCTTTGGTTTGGTTTGTCTCTCTACGATCATTCTGAGCACACGAGGGCTAAACAGTACGGGACTAGTTTAAAGTGGATTCCGAACCACTAACAAACATCCTGGCCACGCCAGGAGTTAAACCTGAAGCCTGTATACCCCAGGCCAGAGTGCTACCAATTGGCCGTCAGGCCACTAATATTTCTATATATTTGCAAATAATCTATAAGTGAGTTGTATTATTTATATTTAGGAATACAATTTTATTGTATTTTTTAACATTATAAGAATAAAATTTTATTGTATTTTTTCAACACTATAAGAATATAATTTTATTGCATTTTTTAACACTATAAGAATACAATTTTCTGCGTCAATTGACATTTCAAATCAGATGGAAAAAATATATATACTTTTTTAATTTCTTAAACCACCACAATTTTATTTATGACGGATAAAAACTAAAACTAAAACATATACTTCACAACTTGAGACTTTATAGTGTTCCTCTTTTATCTCCCAATTTCACGCTTGGTTTGAAACACGTAAAATATACCATTCCACCAGAAAGGATTTGAAATATCAGAAACAAACACGGGATGGTGAAAAACAGATAAGAAAAAGAATGCAGAGGAAACAGAAGTAAACAGAGGGCTTAGAAACCGAAAACTGAAATTTGAATTTTAAATGAAGCCCCCATGTATTTCGAATATCAAGAAATTCGTGCGCAAGGATTTTATTTCTCTGAAGACCACGAGCGGTTTCTCTTCTTTAGCATATACTTTTCTTCCTCTAGTTTTCACTGTATCTTTCTAAAGAATTTATCAATTTGTCTATTTATTTTCAAGTATTAAAATATAAATGTGTCTAATTATACTCGTTTCTAAAGACTCAGAAATATTGTGATGGTATTTTTTATTTATTGGAATTTAATAGAATTTGCTGAAAATATTAATCAGAAGTTAGGCTCTAAAAAAAATAATTGGTTTGGTTTCGATTCATAAAATGGAGACATACCGAAAAACATAGTATATGAGACAAATGTGTGTCAGTTTCTATATGGAGTGTGATCACCTCAAATGCCATACAGGTACTATGATATATTCTTAAAAAAACATTTAATATCTCTACTAAAAGTAAACACAATTGATGTGTCAAGAACGTCAGTAGTCCTTGAAGAGCACCAACTCTCTGGATAGGTCTGTACTCCACACTCGTAGTGCACTACACACAAACAGCCAACCCTGAGTTTCGTTTTATTTGTTGCTCTACTGTCATTTTACGCACAAGAGGGCTGAACAGACCGGGACCTGTAGTTTAAAGTGAATTCCGAATCACTAACAAACATCTAAGCATGTTCGATATGATTCAAGCCTGGAAAACATGTTGACCTAACCATGCGCAATAGTACGATGCGTTGTACAATAGTCCACTTAAGAAAGGAATTCTCTTAACCGAGATCTGTAAGGTATAGAACGGTCACAGTATAAGAAGTGCCAGTATAAGAATTGCACTTTCTTATAATCGGATACTGGGATCAAAAATTTCTGAATGTCTGTCTGTATAATTGAGAAGTAACGCCGATTCTTGAGTTTAAATTCAGCTCAATTCGGCTAACTAACTAGATATCTGCCTTCACATGTACAGAGGTATCTACCAAATACCTCTCTATCATATATGTGACTGGTATACATACAGATTCATGGTCCTTACGGATAACAAATTTTCATTTCTTTTCAAACAAAGTCTAGGCGCATCAGTACAGTGTATAGCCCTCCAATGAATTTCACTTCAAGTAGTGTGTGTGTCCAATTAAATCTTTCATTTTGGTGGTGTTATGTAGTTTACAAACGAAGATTAATATATTGCATACAACATTTCTTTGTTAGGTCTTTTGCGCTCAGTTGGTCTGAATATGTGGTTTTCTTTCTGCTGCAAGAGATGATCAGAGGTCCTGAATGGCAGAGTGTCTAGCACTCTGGCGCTCAGTGCCGCTGGTTTCGGGTTCGAGCGGTGCCATGGATGATTGTAATGAATTCGCCGTAGGTCCTGGTCTCGTAAGTCAGACTTTTATTTACCGGGTGCTCCATCACAACATAAGCCCCCTTTCCCTCTATCCATGAGTAGGTCACTCATGGGATGTCCGTCCCGCACTGTAAGACACTGAGAATTAGTCACACACAACAGCGATCATCTGAGGAGGTTTGGTGTAGCGATTCTTGCGGTTAGCTGCAGATTGAGTACATCTGTGGTATTTATAACTCTAGGTCTTCTTTGGCAGTACGTATTAGGAACTTATTCTGTTCTTCGGAATGCATTCTACTATATGTGAATATAAAAACTCACATCCAACAAATTTGCTACATAAGAATTCTGGGCCATTTCAATATCCGAATGGTTCGCCATTCTAACTCTTTAGAAGAAGGATGTCAAAATAACATAGTTATCTTGACATCTAGTGATAAGCAACTACGGAAAAAATTATATTATAGTTGCAGAAATTGCACCTACACATTAATATATCACATAAACTGCACACCTTTTTAAAACTTGTTTTCGCCTGCGTATCTAATGACTTAAGTCATTTTAAAGGCATGCTGTTTCTGAAACAGCATCTTCATTACCTTGCATATCATACCTCGGTACTTTTTTTCACGTTTACGAATACCGTATGGGTTTTAAAAAAATTAACTTAATTATGGCTGTGTAACTGCATTTTTCCAGATTTTTCTTGAGTTATGAAAGCTAGTGTTACTTTTAATTAAAATTTCATTCCAAAGAAAACAAAGCGGGCTTTAATTATAATTAAATATTAAAGTATTAAAAATAAAAGCAAGGAAACAAACATTTAACATTTACAACACATTTAAACAAAAAACAACATTTTATTGAAACAAAAAAATATACACACCTAAATAATAGATTTATAAAATATTCGTTACGGTAAAAAAATAAATATATTATTTATAACATTTAAAAATTTATCATGCATTTTATGTAGCAAAAACCTGCAATTTGTAGAATTAAATTTCAAATTTGGTTTTACTTACTTCAATATATATGCAATTACATTTTTTACTTGACTAGCATTAATTCTATAATTCTAGTGATTTAATTCTATGCTGTTTAAATATTCATTAACATAAAAAAATAAAACAAATATACATTTATTTGATTAATGAACGGTGAAGTTTATTAAATATTAAAGCACATTAACAAAGTAACAAGCTAAAGTGACAATCACAAATTAAAATATAACTTCAAAAATAAAAATAGGTTTAATTTTAAAATATTTAATGCATATAAAATTTTATATGCTCCATATAAATCTTAAAATATACATATGAAATATTTCACATAAAAAAGAGATATTTATATTTCTGAAATTCATGTTTTATTACGTTTGTAATTTTATTACTGCATATTTTTCAAAATAATAATATTATTTTATGCATTATTCCGTTTCTTTGAAGTGTTTCATAAAATATATTTTCGAAGACATAAATATTTACGATTATATCTTTTATACTTTATTATATTTGAGATAGCTATTTTCTGTTTGATACTTTTGATGGTTAAAATTGTTTTGAACAAATAGATATCAAATTGTAAAAATTGTCAGTCAGTATTTTCTAAAGTTCCTATTTAATAAATTTCAATTTGGAATATTTATATTTTGGAATTTTATGACAATTATTATAGAAAATATAATCTAAGTAATAAATTCAATAAATTGAAGGTGGTGAAATAAAATTAATTAGTAAATAAAAACATATTTAAAAATAATTATGTTTTATTTTTATGTTGTTTAATATGAATAAAATTTAAAGTTATGATTAAATGTTTAAATCGTATAATATACGAGTATTTATTTTCCATAGTTCTCCATGTTATTACACTCATGTCCATAAATTAAGGATAATTCAGAATCACACAGAAATTGAACTCTAAAATAAAAATTTCGCCTGTAGAATTATCACACACATCTTGAAGAAGAATATGCAAATTACAGGAAACCACCAGATGGCGCGGATAGTACGTCACAATGACGAGAGTGTAAGAGAGGGGTATATAAGGAATGGTGGCAAAGAAGTAAAATTGTTCACAACGCTTTAAAAGCCTTTCAGTGTAATAACCGTATAGTTATGGCACAAAGGAAGCATTTGGATGATTTTTTACGTGGTAGAATTATCGGACGACTGGAATGTGGACGTACCTAGCTGGAAGTATCCAGGGAACTTGGAATCGCCCAGAGTGTCATCTCCAGGCTTTGGCAACGATTCCAAGATGATGGTAATGTGAGTAGATGTTACAGCACAGGTCGCCCCCGAGTTACAACGCCGAATGAGGACCGGTATTTAGCAGTAACTGCCAAAAGAAACAGACGGAGCACAGCGTCAGACCTATCTCGTCAGCTCTTTTCAGCTACCGGTAAGACAGTTTCAAGGCAGACCGTGTACAGACGCTTAGGGCACATTGGTTTATATGCTCGTAGGCCTGTCAGATGTGTTCCACTTACCGCAACTCACTGTCGCCTGCGATTAACCTGGAGTAGAGAGCATGCATTGTGGACACCGCAACAGTGGTCTTGTGTGATGTTTTCCGACGAGTCCAGGTTTAGTTTGCAGTCTGATTCTCATCGGACTTTCATATGGAGAGCGCCAGGTACCCGTTACCACCAAGAGAACACCATTGAACGACACCGTTACGGTGGTGCAGGATGGCTCGTTTGGGGAGGAATTATTCTTGGTTCCAGAACTGACCTGCATGTTCAGATTGTAACGATGACAGGCCACATCTATCGGGATATCATTCTGGAACAACATGTACGTTTGTTTCGGGGCGCCATGGGTGCTGAATTTCTGTTTATGGATGACAATGCCCGTCCTCACCCTGCAAACATTGCAGACGAATGCCTTTAATTGGAGGATATCACCCTTATGGATTGGCCAGCATACTCACCGGACTTGAATCCAATAGAGCATGTGTGGGATATGCTTGGCCGACGAATTGCAGCCCGTCAACCCCCTCCCACCTGTCAACCGGAACTTCGGAGGGCATTGTTTGATGAGTGGTGTAATATTCGCCAAGATCAGATGAATAATTTGATACTCAGCATGCCTAGGCATTGTAAGGCCTGTATTGCATCGTCCGGGAGACATACTCCATATTAACCATCATACTAACCATGTTATACTGTTTTTTGTAAATAGGTTCTTTTTTTAAATTTGCTCCAGGGAGTAAAAATCGCAATTTTTATTAATTATGTCAAACATATAGCATCTTTTTTGCTCTTTACCTTTTGTTTAATAAATAGACTTTACAAATAAGTCAAATTTATTTTGCTTCTGTCTCCTTCTTTGCCTGAACTTCATTATCCTTAATTTATGGACATGAGTGTACATTAGCCATAAATAAATCCGTAAGTTGGAAATCCATGAATTCCTTCTGTCTGGTTCGAGTAAGAATGGAATTGGATGAAAATTCCCCAATTATGCATCGTAATTGCAAGATAAAATTATGGGTGTATTTGGTAACATGCCCTTCGTGGTCCGATGGTTTAGAACTCATACATAGACACATTTTAATTCATGTGCATTGAAATAAAATTTCAATACATGTTCATTGGCATATTTCTATACACGTGCATCGATATAATATTTCAATACACGTTCATCAACGTATTATTTCTATACACCTTCATTAACGTATTATTTCTATGTACGTTCATTAACGTATTATTTCTATACACGTGCCTTAACCGGGCAAAGATCCTACTTCACCTCATAGCTATAGACCGATTTCTTTACTTTCTACTTTTAGTAAAATTATTGAACGGGTGATTGCTGATCTGCTTAATCATGAATCTAAGGCTCTGAACATTCTAATATCTCAACAATTTGGTTTTATGCAGGATCTTTCTACCACACACCAATTGTACAACCTCTCTGAAACCATCAATGAAGGATTTTCATGGAAGCAGGACACTGCAGTAATTTTCCTCGATGTGGCGAAAGCCTTTGATCGGGTTTGGATAAAGGGGCTAATTTATAAGATGATTAACTATAATTACTCTCCATACATTATCAAAATTATCTACAACTATCTTTCTGATCGAAGTTTTATCGTTTCTGTTAACAATACTGATTCTAAAAACTGCAAGATTCTCGCGGGTGTTCCTCAGGGATCGATCTTGGGGCCCTTCCTGTACAATATTTTCACTAATGACATTCCACAAGACCACAGAATTAAATTGACACTCTACGCTGATGATACAGCAATTATTACACAGGGAAGGTATTTACACATCATCCAGGTAAACTTACAAAACTACATCAACACTCTTGAATCATGGCTAGAAAAATGGAAAATTAAACTCAATGTCGCGAAAACTGAAGCAGTGCTATTTACCAGGAAAAAAAGTCTATAATCCTCCTAACATAACTATTTTTAATACTAACATTTCCTGGTCTAAAGAAGCTAAGTATTTAGGTGTAATTTTTGATAGAAGACTAACATTTAAGGCTCATATTAACTACTTGCGCGATAAATTTAATAATGTTTTGCGTAAATTTTACTCTGTCATGGGCAGACATTCTAAACTAACAATTGAACTAAAAACACTAATCTATTTAGCTTATCTTCGTCCGATAATAGCATATGCGAGTCCAGTCTGGGGCTCTACAACCAAAAGCAATTTTATTATTTTAGAACGGCTTGAAAACAAGGTTATCCGCATGATTGTTGATGCCCCATGGTATTTTAGAAACGCCGAAATTAAATATGCACTTTCCATGCCTAGCTTTAGGGAATATGTGGCTAAAATTGCAAAAAACTTTTATTCAGATCTAGTAACTCTGTCATCCAAGCATTAAATCAATTTGAATATGATATTTCTCTGCACTCGTCTCGTAAAAGACCTAGATGTGTTATAAACATCAATCAGTAGACTGCATTTCTTCTCTTGCATTTTTCTATGGTCCTGGTAACTTCAGGTTAAGTTCGCGCTCCGCGTATATTTTTGTTTGTTCTTTTAAATACTCCTGCGTGGGTGCTATGTTGTGCTTCGGCTTTAGGTTCTCTCCGGTCTTTTTCTCTTTTTTTTTTTTAGTAGTTGTGCTTTGTATTTTCTTGTATATGTTTTCTTTTATATTTTCACTTTTTCTATATATTGTGCAAATTGTTTTTCGTTATCAATGGGCAGTGACCGACTACCACTGTTTAATTATTTCTTGCTAATAGGAGGTTTGGTCGCTTCGCGACCAAGGAACTCCGATGAATCGCACCGATTCACACGTGCCTTAACCTAATATTTCGATACACGTGAATTGAATTAATATTTCAATATCCGTGCATTGGCATATTTAAATATACTTTCATTGACAAAATATTTTAATACACGTGCATTGACATATTTTAGCACAACGTACGTGATGACATATTTAGTTCACATACAGGCACAATCAGACTATCCACAATAAAACGTTAATTTATTAAGTACTTTGGCGCATCAATTATTAATTATGCAGTAGTGGGATTTTATTAGAAACATACTATACGTATAATAATCGTCTAATTTTTCCTTCAAACATTTAACATCAAAATCTTTTGTTATCTTAAAAATATCCTTCGTTATCTTATATTTTAGAGGTCATCTTAAATTCTTTTGTAATTAAATATTATTACTTCAAAAAAACAAGCGAATTAGGATGATAAATATAATAACGAAAATCAGATAGTTACAGTTTTATGTCTCTAATTACAATTATAGTGCTCATTAGGCCTGGCTCAGTGGCAATGTGTGCCGCTGGTGAGCATCATATCTAAGGTTGAGTCCTCTAGCTACATTGTTGTAGACACTGTTTCAAATAACGAGGTGACCTGATGGCGTATGTGATGTTCAACATATTGCCTCGGACTAACTGGCAGGAGTTTTCCCGGTTTTCTCCCATAAGATACGCAAATATGTGGTTAGTTCCCTTTAAAAGTTTTCCTGAAAGGCACTGATATTTGTGATGTTCAGCATCTTTCCGCGGGAGTCAGTCTACCTGGTGTGAGTTTTACGGGTTTTCTCCAATATGATATGCAAATGAGTGGAAGTTTTCCCTAACATGGTTCCTCATGGTTGACACTGCCCTCCTTTTTCAGCGAAACGCTGTCAAGTCAGACTTCTACCTATGGGTGCTCCACCACAACAGAATCTGAGCTTTAACCTCCATCCATGATTAGACTATTCATGGTATGACTGTCCCGCACTGCAGAACACTGCGGATTAGTCATAACAACTATAACAAAAGTGATCATTAGAGGTTCTGTGGGTAGTGCATCGTACTTAAGGTTTAAGTGTTTATGCCCAGAGTTGATAGGATAAATCCGCAGACATGAAAATCTTTCCTTTGGACACGTACGAAAAAAAAAGGAAAACCATTAGATGCTTATCCTGTGGTTATTCGTTTCATATTGTGGTGGACCAAAAGTTCAATCTAGGTTTCAGCAAAGGTTTAAGCAAAGGAGTCTGATGCCCGAAGGGTCATCATTGCTATCATATGAGATGATAGTGATACTAATAACGTCCTAATTAAGCATTTCCTTGCACAATCATCATCGTCTTATCATAATATAATAAGAGAGCTATCCTTATGAATATTTTATGAGAGCCTTTCGGAAGTTAGAATTATAATGTTAGCATTTTGACAATACACAAGAGAGCCTTGATTATAAGAGTCGTTTCAAAAATAAAATAATATAAAATTGTTTATTAAATAATGTGAATGATAATTTCAATTAAAACCAGAAAACTACAAAAAATAAACTCAACCATGAAATGTTGATTAATTTTATTATTTCTGAGACAATTATATTCAAGCGTAGTCTCTATAAAATACTATGAAATTCATTTATTTAAATAATTGGGTGTTCATTAAATCAGCATTAATAATCTTAAAATAATAATGCATTCAATTATCACTATTTCGGAGAATTGCCACTATCTGCAGTTAGTTAAATATCCTTTGAAAAAATTATGAAATCGATAGGCACTTACTCGAACATTGTTATATGTTTAAATTTCTGAGAATAATTATTGAGCTACAATTGAAATTGTAAAATGAATCTGAAATTCAAATGCGTACCATGAATGCGTAATGAATCTGAAATAATTTTTTACATTAGTTAAATAGCTTCAAATTTTCTTTTGCAATTTCAAGAAATTTAGGAAAAATTATTTTTTTAAAAGTTATGAAGCTTGAATTGAAATCTTCATTGTATTTCATTATTATCTTGCATTTTCATTTAGAGAGTTAGCTCCTAAATTTATAACATGAATTTTCCATTTAAACAATAAATAACATCCTAGTATAACAAGATGAATACTGTATTGTTATATAAAATTATTCAAATGATTAAATCATGAACTTCCATTTAAATAAGAAATATCATCCAGTATTCATCATAATGTAGCGATAATCTTTGTTGATGATGTCCTATTTTTGTGTTTCATTTGAGTTAAAGTAAATTTAACATATTCCTTGACAATATTTTATTTTAAATAACCTATACAATGATCTTTCCCTCCCCCCGCTCCTTTGAAAATTGCATTATGGTTTGAAATTCCTCTTTCTCATATATGTCCTTAAAATATCAGATGTAGGTTGGGATTTTTTTTTCTATATTTCTACTGATTCTACTCTGCAGTTTATCTCTTACCTAACTTAGTCCGGGGCCTGAATGGCCGAGTGGCTAGTGCTCTGGCGCTCGGTACCACAGGTTTCGGGTTCGAGTCCCGGCGGTGCCATGGATGTTTGTAGTGATTCGGAATCCATTTTAAACTGTAGGTCCCGGTCTAATATGATCGTAGAGCTTTGCGGGGGCATTGTTACTCCGCGTCCGTGGCGTATCTTCAAGTTACACGCGCCCCCTGGGTAATGCAAAGTGAGTACGTCTGTGCAGCGCTTGCCTTAAGGCATCCAAGACCAAGCTGTCTAAGTGTTTCCCGGCTGCATTAGAAAGAAAAAAAAACCTAACTTAGTCCAAGAAACTGGGTAAGCGTCCTGAGATATACTCCTCTCTGAAGAACATAATTTATACTCTTGATGTAAAATATACAGTTGTTTAAAAAAATGTGGAATTTGAATACTGGATATTCTCATGTATTTCCTCATCCCCTGTTCTCTAGACGCGTCGAGGGATCTCTCTCCCTGTCTCCCAATTTTTCAAAGTCAGACGGGAGGATTTCCTTAGTTGCTGTTTTCAGTCAATTTTATTTGGGCAACCAATATTGTATCCTAAACGTCTTGTCTCTTTTTTTTTTTGCTAGAGCCTTTTGTTAACATCCAAAGGCACATGTTACTGATGAATGTTTATTGTATTCCATATATAAACAACCTGAAATTTATAATCATGTGCATATCAGTCACGGATTTGGTTTCTCTTGAGTTAACTTTTTAAAGGCATTTAAAAATTTTTTTAATTTTTTCGGCATTTTAAAAAGAAAAGCCTTTTCCATGCTTTACTTTCGATATTGAACAGTCGTTTTAGTGATTTTCTTCTATACCTTTTAAATCAAACGGTCGGCCATCTGGCAGTTGTTAACGTTTATAAATGAGTCTATATAACCATATAACTCGAAAAGAGCTTTTGAGTCTCGGATTCCTCAGAACCTACTGCAAACATTATCACAGACACATTTTCAAACGGTATGCTTAATACAAGTGTACTTGAGTAAGTATATTCGCAAATATATCGTCTTAATTCTATAGGTTCTAGTACACCGTAATTTTCTTCGGATGTTTCCTACTAGCACCAAAGCTTTAATATCTCTCAGATGTCCAACCGCTTAATCTAAAATATATAACAGAAATTTAAAAAAAATCACTAAAGCAAACGTTGAATTCGTTTATAAAGCATGCAGTATAAGCAGAAACATATTTCTGAGACTTGAATTCCCGAGACCCCACTGCAAACATTATCACAGACACATTTTCAAACGGTATCCTTGCTACGAGTGTACTCGAAACAAACTCTTAAACTGTTCAGGTACATGTAGTACTTTCATTACCTGCGGCTACATTTCTGAAAGATTCTTTCGCGGAGCCCCTGCAATCTCTTGAAAAGGAAAAGAAAAGAAAACAGAACCTTCATTCGGCAGTATTTGATCAATCCATCTTCCCCCTCAATGCTCTATATTGGTCGGCAGTCATTGAGATATGAGAAGGGAGATCCATCGAGAAATATTGCTCAGTCGCTCGTACGGTTAGCTGCTGCTCCATCGATGTTTTCTTGCTGAGCTCCGTGTTTTGACAGTTGCTATCGCGGTGTTTTATCTCGCCTGTTTGCTCGCCTCAAAAAGTAAACGTGCGGAAGATCACAAGTTTTAACGCTTTTACAATTTGTAGTGTCATAATTTATTAGAATATGTTGTAAATCCGGAGCGAATTTCTATATATTTTTGTAATGTATAAACGAAACAAAAAGTAGTCATATGTATTTTATTGTTGAGGATCAAGTTAAATTAAAGAATGGACAATGCATCAACAAAAATCTTTCCTAGGGTTTGTGAATTTCCTTTGCAATATTTTTTGTTCTTTTTAAATGTATAAATGATTTTTAAAGAGGTTGTTAGTGTTCTCTAATATAAAATTTACAATTATAAAGCTACAGTATTAAAATAAAAACAATACAACTTGTTTAATGTCATATTGCATACATATATACAATATATTTTTGGTATACTGATGTTTTTCTTAACATTTTTAGGAATTAGTTTGTATCTTTGGTCAATAGTTCATTTAACAAAAGGAAAACATTATATATATAATGTTTTCGTTTGATATTCAATTCTTCAATATTCAGATAAATTTTTAAGATAAAGGTATTCTGATAAATTTTTAAGTTACAAGTATTCAGATAAATTTAGCCTTAGAAATTTCTTCATTCCAGTACTTCTGAGACTCTGATTCCCGAAACCCTACTGCAAACATTATCACAGCCCCATTTTCAAAAGGGTATCCTTACTACGAGTGTACTCGAAATAAACTCTTAAACTGTTCAGGTGCGTGTAGTACTTTCATTACCTGCGGCTACATTTCTGAAAGATTCTTTCGAAGAGCCCCTGCCATCTCTCAGAAAGGAAGAAAGAAAACAGAACCTTCGTTCGGCAGTATTTGATCAATCCATCTTCCCCCCTCAGTGCCATATTGGTCAGCCGTCATTGAGATACGGGAAGGGAGATCCATCGAGAAATATTGCTCAGTCGCTCGTACACTTAGCTGCTGTTCCATCGATGTTTTCTAGCTGAGTTCCGTGTTTTGACAGCTGCTATCGCCGTGTTTTATCTCGTGTATTTACCCGCCTCAAAAAGTGAAGGTGCAGAAGATCACAAGTTTTAACACGTTTACAAGTTGTAGTGTCACAATTTATTAGAATCAGTAGTAGAATTTATATATCTTCTTGTAAGGAATAGAAAAAACACACATTTATTTGATTGTTGATGGTTATATTAAAATAAATTAAAGGCTACATTAATATTACCTTCAACCTACTATGCACATGAGTATCGAATGCAAATATATTGAGATTTATATTTTACAGATTTATATTTTAGCCTTAGAAATTTCTTCATTCCAGTACTTCTGAGACTCTGATTCCTGAGACCTTGCTGCAAACATTATCACAGACACATTTTCAAACGGTATCCTTACTGAAAGTGTAGTTGTAGTGATAATATTCTACCTTTACGTATTCTTACTTGCAGTAAGTGTATTCACAAATATATCATTTTAGTTTAATAGGTTCTAGTACACCGTGATTCTCTTCGAATAAGGTTTCCTACAAGCGTCAAAGGTTTAACAACTCTCAGATATCTCACTTCTTTATCAAAAATGTATAGCAGAAATTCGAAGGAAAACATTAAAGCGACCGTTAATAACCAAACCATGCTATATAAGGCGAAATATTTTTGAGATTCTAACTCCTGAGATCCTACTGCAAATATTATCACAGACACATTTTCAAACGGTATTCTCACTACAAGTGTGCTCGAAACAAACTCTTAAACTGTTCGGGTACGTGTAGTACTTTCATTACCTACGGCTACATTTCTGAAAGATTCTTTGGAAGAGCTCCTGCAATCTCTGGGAAGAAAGAGGAAAGAAAACAGAACCTTCATTCGGCATTATTTGATCAATCCATCTTCCCCCCTCAGTGCCATATTGGTCGGCCGTCATTGAGATACGGGCGGGAGAGATCCATCGAGAAATATTGCTCAGTCGCTCGTACACTTCGCTGCTGCTCCATCGGCGTTTTCTGGCTGAGCTCCGTGTTTTGACAGCTGCTATCGCTGTGTTTTATCTCGCTTGTTTGCCTGCCTCAAAAAGTGAAGGTGCGGAAGATCACAAGTTTTAACGCGTCCCCAAGTTGTAGTGTCATAATTTATTAGAATCGGATATAAAGCGGAGTGAAATTTTTATATGTTTTTGTAAGAAATAAAAGGAACAAAAGGCAGATACACGTATTTGATTGTTGATGATTATGTTAAAATAAATTAAATGCTATGTTAATATTAGCAGAAGTCTAAAATGTAGATGAGTATGGAACGCGACTATATTGAGAGGTACATTTCAAGTATCATACGTATTAGATGCATAGACATTTCAATAATCCGTAATATATTTTTGGTGTACTGATATATTTCTTATAATTGTTATAATTCTTCAGGAAATTGTTTGTGCTGTATTTGTTTGTCCTGTACATTTTAAAAATTAATGAATAAACAATGCATCAACATAAATTTTCTATGGTTTGTGAAATTTCCTTTTCAGCGAGTCTGTATATTTAAATGTATAAATAATTTTTAAAGAGATAATTAGTGCTTGTCCAATACAAAATTTACAACTGTAAAACTATAGTATTAAAATAAAAATAATAAAACTAGTTTATTGTCATATTACACACACACACACACATATATATATATATATATATATGCAATAAATTATAAAAATATTTTCCTTTTTTTGTAAAAAAAAAAAAAAAAATTATAATGTCCAAATGATAAGGAAACAATTTCCTTAAAATTATAAGACATACATCAATACACTAAAAATATATTACAGATTATTGAAATATGTCTGTGTATCTAATATGTATGATACATAAAATGTAGCTCTCAAAATATTTCCATTCGTTACTCATCTACATAGTAGGCTACTGCTAATATTAACATAACCGTTAATTTATCTACATTGAAGAGGATTAGCAGTCAACTCCAGTTGACGAAAGAAGGAATCGGCGTATATCTATTATTCACTACATCTGTACACATATATTTACTATTCACAGTTTTTAGTCGACCTCAATAATTATGTGGAACTGGGAATATCGTTAGTTTTACAGCCGGATAAGTTCAGTGGTTCAGAAATAAAAACATTGATTTTAGCTCTTAAGTTTAGCAATGCTTTATAGTCCCATTCTAGATGACATTAGCAGTAATATTAATTTTACAGCTAGGTTGAAAATTTCAGAGAGGAAGGCTTTAATATTAGCTTTGAATTTAATTCAAGTAAAATTAAACGCTTGCAAACATTACTGTGTCACTTCTTCATTCCAAATAAATTTAACTGGAATTTCAATATTTCAGATAAATTTTCAGTAATCAGATTATTTTCAGATAAATTTTTAAGATAAAAATATTCAGATAAATTTAACCTTACAAATTTCTTCATTCCAGAACTTTCGAGATTCCAGAGACTCTACTGCAAATATTATCACAGACACATTTTCAAACGCTATCCTTGCTACAAGTCTACTCGAAACAAACTCTTAAACTGCGAGGTACTTATAGTACTTTCATTACCTGCGACTACAACTCTGAAAGATTCTTTCGAAGAGCACCTGCAATCTCTTGGAAGAAAGGAGGAAAGAAAACAGAACCTTCATTCGGCAGTATTTGATCAATCCATCTTTTCCCCTCAGTGTCATATTGGTCGGCCGTCATTGAGATATGGGAAGGGAGATCCATCGAGAAATATTGCTTAGTCGCTCGCACAGTTGGCTGCTGCACCATCGACGTTTTCTAGCTGAGCTCCGTGTTTTGACAGGTACTATCGCCGTGTTTTGTCTCGCTTGTTTGCCCGTCTCAAAAAGTTAAGGTGCGGAAGATCACAAGTATTAACGCCTTTACAAGTTGTAGTGTGACAATTTATTAGAATCGGATATAAATCTGGAGTGAAATTTATATATCTTTTTGTAAGGCATATAAGAAACAAAAGGTAGACGCATGTATTTAAGTTTTGATGATTATGTTAAATTAAAGAACGGACAATGCATGAACAAAGAATTTTCTATGGTTTGTGAATTTCATTTTTAATATTTGTGTCTTTTAAATGTATAAATTATTTTTAAAGAGGTTGATAGTGTTCTCCAACATAAAATTTACAACTGCGAAACTACAGTGTTAAAATAAAAACAATACAACTAGTTTAAAGTTATATTGTATACATATACAATATACTTTTTGTATAACGATGTTTAAAGTGTTTAGGATATTATTTTAATTTTTTGTCAATAGTTGTTCATTTAACAAAAGGATATATATAATGTTTTTCTTTGATATTCATTCTTCAATATTCAGATAAATTTCCAATTTCAGATAAATTTGGCGTTAGAAATTTCTTCATTCCAGTACTTCTAAAACTCAGATTCCCCAGACCCTACTGCAAACATTATCACAGACACATTTTCAAACGGTACCCTTACTACAAGGGTACTCGAAACAAACTCTTAAACTGTTCGTGCACGTGTAGTACTTTCATTACCTGCGGCTACATTTCTGAAAGATTCTTTCGGAGAGCTCCTGCAATCTCTCGAATAGAAAAAGAAAGAAAACAGAACCTTCATTCGGATGTATTTCATCAATCCATCTTCTCCCCTCAGTGCTATATTGGTCGGCCGTCATTGAGATATGGGCGGGAGATACATCGAGAAATATTGCTCAGTCGCTCGTACAGTTAGCTGCTGCTCCATCTATGTTTTCTAGCTGAGCTCCGTGTTTTGACAGAAGCTATCGCCGTGTTTTATCTCGCTTGTTTGCCCGTCTCAAAAAGTGAAGGTAACGCCTTTACAAGTTGTAGCGTCACAATTTATTAAAATCGGAAATAAAGAAACATAAGAAATAAAAGAAACAAAAGGTAGACACATGTATTTGAATGTTGTTGATTATGATAAACTAAAAGAACGAGCAAATGCAACAACAGAAATTTTCTATGGTTTATGAATTTCCTTTTTAATTTTTTTGTTTTTTTAATCAACACAAAATTCAAAATTTACAATTATAACGCTACAGTATTAAAATAAAAACACTAAAACCAGTTTAATGTTATATTGCATATATATATATATATATATATATATATATATATATATATATATATATATGTATATCTATATATATGCAATACATTATAAAAATGTTTTTATTTTTGTTAAATGAACAAATGAAGACAAAAGATGCAAAGAGTAAACAATTTCCTGAAAGTTATATCAAAAATGTACATTACATCATTAGTACATAAGTAAACTAAAAATATACATATTATTGAAATGTATATGTACTACTATATATGATATTTAAAGTGTAGCTCTCAATATATTTGCTTTCGATACTCATCTACTTAATAGGCTTCTGCTAATATTAAATATATATGCAATATATAAAATAGCCGTTAGTGTATATACATTGTAGAGAATTAATAGTTGAATATATGATGAAAGGAAGAATCGACATATATTTACTATGCACAGTTTCAATATGGTAACCGACCTCAATTATAAATGGAATTGGGAACATACATTATAAGTATATTTGGAGTATACTTACTATACGTAAAATATATGTTTTATCACCATATAAATTCGATTTTTGAAAAGGCATTTGAGTCATTTTAGTTTAAAAAAAGTCTTTTTTTTCTTGAAATGCGTTGATATTAGCATTTAATTTTAGCAATGTTTCACAGTCTCGCTCTAAAGGACATATGTTAAGTAGTAGCATTAATTTTAAGTAGTAGGTTTAATTCAACACTTCAGAGAGAAAGGGGGTGATATTAGCTTTAAATTTAATTCCAGTAGAATTCAACGCTTGTACATATAACTTATTAGATCCAGATAAATTTAGCATAAATGAAACTTAATGCATTTTTTTATAAATAATTTTAAATTGAAAATGTATGTCTCTTTATAATTATTTTTTGTCCTTTATTGTTTTTGATGTATTTTATTATTTTTAATTGTTTTTATATAAGGAAATTATAAATACATATTAGAATAAATGTTTTGAAAATGCGATTACTTTTATTAAGTTAAGATAAACCGCAATGATATTATTAAATACACACTTTTGTGTATTTACAGCAATTTATTAATTTTTTCCCCTACAAAACTTGTCGAGTAAAATATGTGAACTAAAAACACAAAAATGATGGTTAATATAGGTAAAATATATTATTGTAATATCAAACTATCAGATCAACTTATAGGTTATATATATAGCAAGAACAAATAAATTGAACCTGGAATTCTTAAAATTAGTTCAAAGTAAAATTTAAAAGTCATTAATAAAAGTAGTTTAAATAAAGTAATTTAGTGAAATAAATTTTTAGTTTTTGTAACGAAGAAATTATTTAAGTGTTATTGTCAATTTAGTTAAAAAAAAATACATTTTGAATAAAATAGTGTATTTTTATTATTAAATTTTTCATACCTGCCAAATGAATTGCTAGTTCTCAATCAAAATTCATTTTCAATAGAATGAGATGTCTGTTATTTTGTAAATAATTTCTTGGAAATTTTGTAAAGAAAGAAAATGCTGTGGCATACTTTCTGTCCAACAGGAAAATTATCTTCTGTTGTATTGAAAATTACTAAAACATTTGGCTAGCATTGTTTTTTTTTTCTTACATTCAATTATTTTAAAATAATAATTTTATTATATATTATTGGTCACAATAAATTTTATAAGTTATATTTGATTATATATTAAATATTCTAATGGTTCGGAATACAACAAGTATAGAAAAAATTAAATTACACATTGGGTGTGATGTTTTTTTTTTTTTTTTTTTTATTAATATATATATTTAAAATTCAACTAAATTCGCATTGCAGCTTGTTATTTTATTGAAAATCTAACTTATTTTTTTGTTTACACGTTGTTGCAATGCTATTTTTATTTGACTTATAGCTAAAATTATTAGAACATATTTGTAACATAATTTTTAAATTCATATAACAAGAACTGAATAATTGTAATCGAAATATTTATTAATAATGGAATAATTAATAATAATCAATTGAATAATTGTAATAGAAAACTTAGAATTCTTTTTAAATGGAATAAAGAAACATAAAAATTTACAAATTCTTGCAATAGCAATATATATATTATACGCCATGTCTTATCCCTGGTTCTTTGTATGAAACTTCCCGTTTTCCGGTTAGAAGTGTATTTATTTCCTTCCAATTTAATCGGTTGGTCGTTTGAGTTTTATGCCACCTTCCATCAGTTCAGCCGTTGGCAACAACGACTTGAATTTATCGTTTGGTCTGATCAGAGAAGTCAGTCATAAATCTTTTTTTATGGAATCTCATCAGAAACACAGCAGGTTCGGTTCTCATCCTGTGACAGTAAATTCCATTGACAATTAGTCGACAAATACTTTTTCTTAGCCATATAATATAAATATTTTGCATTCATATACGTGTTCAAATTTAACAACCAAAATATTAATTTTTAAACTTTGGACTACCAGTAGTAAGATTATTGATTTAGTATTTTTATTAAAAGGACGTTCATCTTTTCCAGTCAAATCGTACTTTAATTACTAAATTTATTCTGAATTATTGTCTTTGATATACTTTATTATTCCCTCAAAAGATATTGTTCAAATATAAAAAATTACTGGAAAACTTTTAACAAATGGTCTTTATCCGAATGCATTTGATTATCAATACTTAATAAACACTTTAGTTCTACCATATGAACAAATTATTTCAATCATATGAATAAAATGTAATCTTCGTATGTGTGTTCAGTTTTTTCAAATTGAAATGGAAACTCAGTTTCACTGAAAGTTTCTAGTTTCTAGTTCTTTTTATTGCAAGATATGTTTAGAGAGTTGTTTGAACGAAATCTAATAGCTAGCTCTTATTTTTATCCAAAGAAATAAAAAGCAATATCCATCTGTGTGTGTAAACTATAGACTGAAAAACTACTTGGTTTCGCTAAAAATTTCACATTGTGTTTTTATTAGTGCAAGGGATGGTTAGAGAGTTGTTTGAATGAATTGTAAATGTAGATTAGATTAGTAAGTGTAGACCTGTAGATTTTATCTATATTAATAAATGGCAATGCTTGTGTGAATTTACACTATAGATTCAAAAACTACATAACCTGAGGCTTTGCTAAAAATTTCACAGTTTTTTTCCTGAAATGGACAATTAGAGTGTGGTTTGACCGAAAATGGATGGGTAGCTCTTATTTTTATCTATAGAAATTAAAAGAACTGTAACTGTAAATCTGGTTGGTGTCGCTGAAAATTCCACAGTTTGCTCTTAGTGCAAGAGATGTTTAGACAGTGGTTTGAACGAAATCCCCTTTTTTTTATTCATAAAAATAAAAGGTAGTGTTCGTGTGTGTATCCATTATAGACTGAAAAACTACTTGTTTTGGTGAAAATTCGCCACTTTGTTCGTATTAGTGTAGTAAGAAGTGTTTAACTTTGTCAATTTTGTTTCAAATATAAGGACAACTTTCACTAATTGAATTACAAAATTTGAAATATGGTACAAAACAGGGGGGAAGGCAAATGATAATAATAAAAATTATTATTGTCAAAGTATATCAGTATTTTAATAATATTTAATTTTACTTTTCTTAAAATAAGAAAAATAATATTTTGTACTTAGCATAGCTAATGAATAATGATAAAGTTAAATAATAAAATATAGCAAAATTGGTTTCCAGTGCGGAATTAAATAATTTAACTAATTGAAAAAAAAAAACAATGTCAATATAATGCAAAAATGAAACAGAAAAAAAATGTATTAACTTACATGTTTTAATTCAAGTCATTTTAATTGAATAAATAAACTGATTAATTTATATATTAACTCAAATTTACAAATAGCAAGGCATTAACAGTTTCTCTAATTTTTAAATAAAATAATATTTTACTATTATTAATAAACTGAACTTTATTCTGAATTTCCAAAATAGAATCTTAATTTATATATAAGTTTTCTTGTGTGTGGTTTACTGTATGATTTTGTAAATGGAATAAAAAAGGTATTTTTGAATTTATACGAAAGAAAAATATTTATATGGATTGAAATGGAAATCATAAAATAAAAACACACAAATAATGTTAGTTGTCTAATAAATTCAGAAATTACTTTATTTAAATTTTTTTATATTAATATTCTACTCATATTATAAATTTTAAAAATATAGATTATCTGGTTTTTAAATTTATTATTATAAATGTTATTTATTAGTATTTTATTCCTTGTAGTATAACAATAAAAATTAATAAAAACCTTCATAGCATTATAAATTGATGAACAATAATGATCATTTTTCCATTCTCATAAAAATTAAAAATATAAAGTATTATTTTTTTCTTTAAAATTTCTTACTGAGCAACCCTGCAGGTTTGCGAATTAAATAAATTTTTTTATATGCTCTCCTTTTTAAGACATAATTTCTATCCTTTTTAAATACATCATTTATTTTTAATAAATAATCAAAGGATTTATCTTTGTACTTAACGATAACTACCATTATGATGAACTCTCGTTGATAAATAGCCTCGGGGCTCGTGAAATCTCGGCGTCTGCACTCTGGACCGAAACACAGATTAAAGAAACATTTGGAAATGTTTTATGACTCCCTGATGCAGTATTATCGCCGCAGGCACAGACATTTGCAGAATTTGAGTTGTGAGACAAGAAATTGAAGTTTGTTCCATAACGCTCTGCTGTAGTATGTATCAGGAAAAAAAATGTTTCCCATCTCAATACTGTTTAACAAATATTATTTTACTTTTTTCCTCTAATCAAAACACGCACACTATTTTTTATTTAAATTTATCAAGACTTATATAACCCCTACCAGAAAAGTTATTTGCAATAAATTATTAATTTGTTTATTATATATTGTTTAAAAGACTTCTATTAAAATAAATAAATAATTATTCTTAAATGGACATTATTTGTTTTTATATGAGGTCTAAAATAATTCTAAATTTTCATTTATCCAGTTCTAATTTATTAATATTCATAATTGAAAATGTTTTCTTTTTCAAATCTATATTGTCGTGAACTCAGAACTGAATTAAATATTATAGAGTTTTTGCATAACGTTTCTTTATCGTCCGATAGTTTTTTCTCCCTAATGCTCATGTTCATAGGAAATTGCGCATGCATATCTGTAATAATGTTTCCTATAAGCATGCGCTCTAGGGAGAAAAAAATATTGGACGATAAAAAAACGTCATGCAAAAATTCTCTATTTTCAATTATTTAAAACGTTATTAATGGAAAGCGATAG
The DNA here is from genome assembly GCA_021605075.1 of Caerostris darwini. Classification (NCBI taxonomy): domain Eukaryota; kingdom Metazoa; phylum Arthropoda; class Arachnida; order Araneae; family Araneidae; genus Caerostris; species Caerostris darwini. The sequence continues at coordinate 348,961 of BPLQ01001613.1, forward strand.
AAAAAAATAAAATAATTGTTATTTATTTTATTTTGCAGGTTTTTGCATCTAGATAGATTGAAATGGGTGCATTTTCGATAATTTCTCAAATATTTTAAAATTGGGAAATAATGGAACAATAAAGTATATTCTATATTTTAAAAAATTTTAATAATTATTAATAATTTTTTAAAAATATAGAATATCCTTTATTAATAAAAACATGCTATTTATCAATATACTATTCAGTGTATTATAATAATAAAAATCTTCATAACATTATAAATTGATGGATACTAATGATCTCTTTTCCATTCTTATAAAAATTCGAAATCTCAAGTATTTTTTTTTTCTTTATAATTTTTTGCTGAGCAACCCTGCAGACTAGTGAATTGAACATATTTTTTAAATGCTCTCATTTTTAAGTCATAATTCGTATCCTTTTTAAATACATCATTTATTTGTAATAAATAATGAAAGGATTTATCTTTCTACTTAACGATAACTACCATTATGACGAACTCTCGTCGCCAAATAGCCTCGGGGCTCGTGAAAAGTCGGCGTCTGCACTCTGGACCGAAACACAGATTAAAGAAACATTTGGAAATGTTTTATGACTCCCTGATGCAATATTATCGCCTGAGGCACAGACATTTACAGAATTTGAGTTGTGAGGCAGGAAATAGAAGTTTGTTCCATAACGCTCTGCTGTATGAATCAGGAAAAAAAAATGTTTTCCATCTCAATACTGATTAGCAAATATTATTTTCCTTTTTTCCTTTAATCCAGGCATGTACTCAAGTTTTAAAATTTCGTACATTTATTTAGATTTATTAAAAGCCCTACCAGAAACATTATTTGAAATACATTATTATTATTAATTTGTTAATTATACATTGTTTAAAAATTTTTTTATTTAAATAAATGAACAGTTATTCTTAAATGGACTTTTTTATATGAAATCTTTAAAATAATTATAAATTTCCATTTATCCAGTTCTACTTGTACTAATTTATTATTATTCATAATTCAAAAGGTGTTTAAGTGTGTTTATTTGCAGATATATTTTGCCGAAAAAAAACTCAAAACTTAATTAACTACCATCAATGATTTAAAGCTTTATTAATGAGAATTCACACTCACAACATTCCCAAACTATAAAGGGGCAACTTATCTTTAGGCACAGTTATGTGGTGTGGTGTAGTACTAGTAGTAGTAATCATATCGGACTGGGCCTAGATGGCCGAGTGTCAGGCGCTCGGTGCCACTGGTTTGGATTTGAGTACCTGTTGTGCCAAGGATGTTTGCAGTTTTTTGGAATCCACTTTAAGCCGTAAGTCCCAGTCTCATATGATTGTAGAGCGTCATAGAGCTCAGTCAGACTTCTCAACCACACGAATCCCAAACTGTATAGGGGCAACTTAATTCTAGGTACAGTGATGTGGTATAAGAGTAGTGGTCCTATTGGACCTAGACATACGGTTTAAAGTGGATTCCGAACCACTACAAACATCCATGGCATCGCCAAAAGTCGAAACCAAAACTTGTGGCACCGAGTGTCATAGCACTAGTCACTCAGCCATCAGGTCCAATCCATTATCTAGTCACTTTAAATATACTGTAAAACAAAAGTGTGTTATTTTTCCATAGAGAGTGCTTATAATTAGGAAACGTGGCATATTATATTAATATTCATAAATTATCTGTTTACATACTTTTATTTTTATTATATAATATTTTTTATTTGCACCATTTATTTGGAAGAATGGTTACGAGCTATGGGTCATCATGGGATATCAAATTTAATAAAAACTGCACGATAGTTTTATCTAACACAACTGTACACCGGGGACATTAATATTTTCCATAAATATGACTTTTAGTATTTTCTGCTGTTTGTGTTTTATTTTAATAAAAAATAGTTCCGTGAGTAGTAGTTTAAAGAAACTTTTACTGTTCCCTTTCATCTTGCTCGTTTGTCAAAGATTTCATCATATTTGTTGGAAGTTTTATTTTATGTATATTAACTGTGTTGTTGGAATATTTATTTAGCTATTTTTGTGAACATGTTTGAATGTCTGGAAAAAATGTCTGTCTGTGTCTGATGCTGTTTATGTTTAGCAAATGAAATAAATGACTAAAACAAACCGAGACTTAAATATTTGTTTATTAAAGATAAACAAAATATGAATATTTGGAGCACAACTATTTTTTTAATAACCGAAAAATTTTATTACAAAAAGTCACATCCCATAGCGTCAGTTTTTATAACTTACAAAAAACCAGTTTAATATGTAAGATTTTATTTTTAACTCTTACTAAGTGAAAAAATTTCGAGTTTAAATATTTTTAAAAGATTAATAAAAAAATTATAAAATCAATTTAGTCGTTATCTAGTTACTTTTTTCCTTATTTTATTATTCTTTTTACCACCATTTATCACGACAAATGAGCAAAAAAATGATCGAATTAGCAATTAGGAGTTGAATCAATTTTATTTACAGGCTGATATTCTACCATTGCAATATAAAATATGAATAAAAATATGCATTTTTAGCTTATTACTTAATATAAATAAATATAACATTCTTTCAAATAAATATATCATTCTTTCGTTAATATTTTACTCTTTATCTCATTATACCATAAATATTTTATATTTATATATATATATATATATGCATTATGTTTTGCAACATTAAAAAAATTTGAATGAATTATATGTATATTTACTAAATAATTCTAAAAATTGTAAAAATTTGGTATTTTTTATCCTCAATATATAAAATTATTCACAAATAGTGAATAAATGTTTTTTAATAGTATTAAAAAATATTAAAAATCTGCATTATCAGATGATGATTTATAGTTTTATAGTAGTATGCTTTGAAATATTTTTAACTTAACTTTAGTTTTTAATAAGAATATTTATCTCAAATAAGGAGTTTGGTGGTAAACACGATAATTAATATTTGTTAATACATTAATGCATACAGTTTAAATTTATTTTTAGAGTGAAAGTTTGAAAAAAAATAAACTTACAAATATTTTCGATAAAATTTTAATTAAATAAAAAGGAAAACTATTTATTTAGGATAATTAAAATATATTTTAATTTAGTTCTTTAAAATTGATAAAAATAAAGTAATGTTGAAATAAAGTAATGTAAATATATATATATATATATATATTTTGCACTCTATAATTATTATTAAAAGCGTAACATAAAATTTTAACTATATGTATGAATAACTTTTATTTATTGGGATTTAAAATAAATCGTTATAATCATTATTATAATAACATAATAATGCAGCGTGTTTATGTTTTATTTATGATAACTTATTATTTTTTGCAATTTAAATGCATAATTGTTCAAATACAATATTTCTCTCCATGTTCAAACTATTAATACTTATAAATAATCGGCAGCTTTATTTTCGGAACATTCATTTTTTTTTAATTTTCGTTTTTTATTATTATTATTATTGTTGTTGTTGTCGTATCCCTCATGGAAGGAGGGAAGAAGGGTGGCGCTTCTGTTCTTGATGGAGCACCCGTAGGCAATGGTCTGACTTCTGCTCCGTGTATCTGAAGAAGGAAAGCAGTGCATTCCGGAAAGATTACCCCGGATTTGTGTATAGTATGGGAGAAAAACCGAAAAACTTCCACTAGGTAGTCTGACTCACGAGGCAAGATGCTTAACAACACAAACGCAATGAGACTAATTGTTTTTTGAAACAGTACTTACAAAAAAGCCACCAGTGGATTGAATCTCCGCCCTGAGGCTCACCAGCGGCTCACGTTGCCACTAAGCTACGAATCGGGCATTATTTTTTATTACTACTACTACTACTACTACTAGTAGTACATTTATGTTACTTAGACGTAATGAAGACGTATTTCTATCGAAATTAAATTTTCCTTCAAAGAATAGTTAACGATCATCCTTCATTTTTATATTAATTTAAATTTCAAACAAAAATTTAAAATATATTCAAATGCGTTTCACAATTTTAACAAAACAAAAAATAATGTTTATGTGTTTAAATTTACATTTAATGAAAACTTACAATCTTAACAATACTTAAACAAAATAAAACAAACTTTAACTTAAAAATAATTGAACAAAATAAAACAAAAACTTTAACTTAACAATGCTTAAACAAAATAAAATAAATTTTAATTTAACAATGCTTACACAAAATAAAACTTCAATTGAACAATGCTTAAACAAAATAAAACAAACTTTAACTTAACAATACTTAAACAAAACAAAACAAAACAAACTTTAACTTAACAATACTTAATCAAAATAAAACAAACATTAACTTAATAAAACATAATATTGTTTAAACTTAAATAAACAAGACAGATATAAATTTAAGTTTAAATTTAAAGTGAGTTATAAACAATGTGGACTCATTATCACTCTGCCTATTTACTGCGATTAATTCAATGAGTTCATCGATATATCTTCCGATTCATTCCGATGCATTAAATAATTCTGATTACACATCTCCAGAATAAAATCATTTATCAAGAGCTTCGATTTGCCTCTTGATGGAAGCAATTTATTTACTACATTATTAATTGCAACAATAACTTAACTTTGCAGATTAATAGTCTCATTTCGCGAGGAAATCTTTTACAGTGATGCTTGTAGGATTTACTGATTTGTTGAGAGGAAATTCGAATGAATCTTTGATTCAAACGATTTCTCCATTAATTAAGACACCATTTCAATTCTAAATATTCAATGAAATTAACAATGAATCCATTAAAACATCACAAATGATAGATAAATGTTATTGAAAATATTTGGCCTTCGTTTAAGTTGTTAATCGAAATGCTTTATGTTCTTAAATATTTATAACTTAAGAATTTAGTATTGCTAGTTATAGTTTTCTAATGGCCAACGGCCGTACCATGCTGAATATACCGGTTCTCGTTAGATCACCGAAGTCAAGCATCATTGGGCGCGGTCAGTACTTGGGTGGGTGACCACCTGGGAACACTGCGTGCCGTTGGCAAATTTGGGACCTGAATGGCCGAGTGGTCTAGCGCTCTGGCGCTCGGTGTCACAGGTTTCGGGTTCGAATCCCGGCGGTGCCATGGATGTTTGTAGTGGTTCGGAATCCACTTTAAGCCGTAGGTCCCGGTCTTCTATGACTGTAAGAGCGTCACGGAGCAAAAGTCAGGCTTCTACCTACGGGGTGCTCCATCACAACAGAAGCTGCTTCCTTCCCCTTCAATCATGAGTCCATATGGGCTCGTGGGCTTGGCCAGCCAAGTGGGATAAGAAACAACAACAACAACAGTTTTCTAATACATTATGCACATATTTTCAATCGATGACAATTGTTATGTAATCTGGTAATTAATTCTGTTTGTTTATTCTGCGAAATCATTTTTACTCGTGTGGAAGGATATAAACTTCTTTTTGTGTATGCAAATAAAGAAAGAGTAAAATTGATTTAAAAGAAATTAAGGGTTTCTATTTATATTATCTGTAATAATTAATAATTGCGAATGATAAAAACATTATGAAATAAAAAATATGGAAATGATTATTTATATGTAGACAGATATAAAATAGAAGTAAAACGTATATTGAGTAAATAATAATAATGGGAATTGACATTCAGCAAAGAATAACACATTAATATGAAAATTATATGTAATCTATAAATAAATATGGGATATATCTTAAACAATATTTCATTCCATTAAATAATCCATTACGACATCTCAAATTAGAGATAAATATTATTGAAAATACTTGGTATTGGCTTAATTCATTTTGAAATACTTTCTGTCAAAAAATTTAAAATTTAAGAATATATAAGAGAACAGAAAATTAAAAAATGTAGGGTACGTAAATATAATATTTTTTTTCAAGTTTTTTTAAATAAAAACTATTATAATTGTTTTATACAAAATATCCTAACATAGAATTTACAATTTAATTGCCTATTTATGCAATTAAATTATTTTCGTAGCATGATGAATTAATTTATGGCGTCGTATGGATATTTCAAACGACCCCATAAGTTATTTATACTTCTCAAATTCAAATGGATAAAAAGTCGTGTTTAGGTTAGCATAATACAGAAATAAAGAACCTAGCAATGGTAATGATAATAAGATGTGATTTTACGAGCTAATTATATATTTTTAAATAATAACATATTATTTTATATAGAAAAGAAATAATAAATAAGGTTATATGTAGTTATTGAGACCCGCTTGTCTATTTAAGCCTGGTCGATTAAGTTGGTATATTAATCAAGAGACAAGACAATGTATATATAATTGTAAATATAATTACATTATTTAATATAAATGACATTGATAATAATTGATGTAAATAATTTACAAAGAAAATATTTTAATTGGTTTCTAGAATAGTAAAAAATGTTACAAAATTTTGTTATGATTTTATCATTGTTTATTTTATGTGATTCAATATACTATGGATTCGTCTGTTAAAGCATTGGGGAACTGGCCGATCGTTCTTCGATGAAACGTTCTGCTGACTAACAGCTAAAAAGCCACTTAAAATAGTAGAGTGGCATGTCCTTTGATAAATTGAAGCTTTTTCGCCTAGTTGGTATCCTATTTTTACAATTAAATAAGTTATTAATTAGTTTTTTTTATTTTGTTATTTACAATATTAATTTTATGCGATTCAGTATACTATGGCTTCGTCTGTTGAAGCATTGGGGAACTGGCGATGGTTCTTTAATAAAACGTTCCGCTTACCAACAACTAAGAAGCCATTTAAAGTAGTAGAGAGGCATGTTCTTTATAAATTCAACCGTTTTCATCTTGTTGATAGGGTAAATATTTAAAATTATACCACGCTAAAAAAAATCTCTAAAATGATGTTTTACTTTCTTGTAATATGGTACAGATATACCCTCGTCCGGATTAAATCATAAGTGGTAATAACTGTAACTGTAACTGTACTGGTACTGCTTTTGTCTTCCGGTGACAATTTACTGTTTATGTCTTCCAGTGGCAATTTACTGTTTATGTCTTCCAGTGACCATTTACTGTTTACGTCTTTCAGTGACAATTTACTGCTCATGTGTTCCAGTGACAAATAATCTCAGCAAGTATTCAGAAGAGAAATGATAATATGATTAACTTTAAAAATCAGTAAGCAACTTATTTTATTCAAGCAACTACTCGATTTTTAGATATCAAATTCGCAAATAAATGTAAATAAGAAAGTATCGAATTTATACCTTTAACTATTGCCTTTCATCAAACATTTCTCAGAATATGCAAAACATCGGAATACGCAAGCAGGTATTTATTACATACATAATTTATTTCTCAAATATTCGGATATTTCTACTCCTGAAAAACCGATGAAAATAAAAAAGAATACTTTTGAAACGGGTAGTAATTTTCAGCGGTGAGACTAAATCACATTCCGGACATATAGCTCAAAGGAAACCGAAACCGAATCTCTTGTTAGGATGGTACCACACAAAAAAAAACCAATACCCGATGATTTGTGGTCGAATTCCTGTGAAACCATTGAGAAAATTCGATTACAATGACGTCAGACGAGGCAAAACAAGTCCGATAGTGTATCGACCGTGGAATGTGGCAACCGTTTCAGACTTTGGAAGCGTGCCAGTGTACCGAATCAAAATTTGATTTACTATACGGGCTGTCCCTCTTCGAAATGTTTCATTCATGAAGAAAAGATAAAAAACAGCGTTTCTTTGAATGCTTAAAATGCACTCAAGTGAATTTCAGGTAGAAGAGAACTGAATAACAAATTTTATGCCGGATGTTTCTTTTTTTTAATTATTTCCATATTTGTGTTTCAATTTTATCATGTTTGTACCTATCGAAAATATGCTTACTTTATTCCAACACAAATAAACTATGTTAGGGTTTTCCATGGTCATCATATAAAATATGTCCAATAAAATATATAATAAATTACAAAATGTATTTTGTATTTTTAACAACAATGTTTCTTTGGATACTTTATACATATGCTTACATGCACGCGTCTCATATGTATTATTTAATGCATAAGAAGGCCTTGGTTACATTTATCCGTCATTACATTTATATGTCACATTTGCATTCACAATGTTGAAAAGTAGTTCGAGTCGGCTAAGATTATAAGAGAGAAGTTTGTTCAAAAATTAAGATAACTGGACAGAACATGCAGAATTAGGTCCAGTGGACTTATTGCCAAAGGAAAAAGCTTTTATTTTAATTTTATTTGATAACATTTAAATATTCAAAGGACTAGTAGGATTTTATTTTTTATCTTAGGAGGCAGATATTCCTTGGATGTTCCAATCCCGTCAACCCGCCCTGGATAAAGTTTTTCAGGCGTTCTCCAATACGACATGCGCAAATGCAGCACGGTTATTAAGTAAATAACACGGAAGACATTATTTCTTCAACATCCTTCTAATACACGCGGTTGGTACATCAAAGTAACATATACCACTTATGATATCAAAACCTTTAATCCCGTCAATCTTCTCAATATTTAAATATTCTCCAATAAAATTAAAACAAATTCCGTGGCAATAACATAAGTCCACCAGACCTCATTCTGCCTGTTCTAGAAATTACCACTACTGAAGACTTTTATATAATTTTTTCCCAAAAAATCTGTCATTTATTTATTTCTCATAGACAATGTATTTTTAATAACACCCTGTTTGATGATAAAATTATATTAATTCAATAAATATCTTACCAACTATCACCTGTTTTTCCACCAAATTTCCTGATTTTATGTTTATTTGTTTGCAAATTAGATATATACAAATATTTTTTATCTTAACATTGAAAGTCATAATAATATTAAGTTATTTTCTGTATTACATTAAGACAAACTAGATGAAAATCAATGATTCTGAATCGTTTTTATTTAAGAAATGTTATTGTTGCTGAAAACAAAAATTTTGCAACTTCAGAGTAAAAATGAAAGTCATACTGTCCTAAGAGGAAATGGGAAAAGAGTATAAAGGAAATCGAAAACCAATTTTAATTTTTCATTCCTTGTTGAAACATCTTTCGAAAAACCCGCTTATCTATCAAATTCCTTTCTCTGTGTGTACACCTCCTTCAACACTGTATTCCTTGTCCCCTTCAAACGAAGAAAAGGGAACCTAGCACCTTTAAGTGTCAGAAAGGGGGACGAGCCGCACGTACTTAAAAAGCCTTTTCCCGTAATTTATTCCCAAACCTATTATGCGAAATAAATTTTCGCTCTTTTCTTGAAGATCTTAATGGGTTTCGCTGCTGCAGATAATTTCGCCTCATTCTTCCAGACTCTCCCTTTTTTTTTTTTTTTTTTTTCTTTTTTTAAAAGTGGAGAAAGAAAGAAGAAGAAAGAAAGAAAGGTAAATTTGGAAAGTTCTGTGTACACTTTTACTTTAGTGTGTAGTTAGTGTAAGGTTGGAATAAATTGAATTATTTCCTTTAACTCTGACATTCCCAAAATTAAAACTGTCTGGACGTGAAGAGAAGGACGGAAAAATGCCGTCGCTGTATTGGGTAATTAAGGCCGTCATTGTGGAAGATGAAATATCTTTCCTGGGTCAGAAAAATAATGTTAATGTAGTGGTGTCTATTCATTTGGAATACAAAAAAAAAGATTAAAATTTACTGGTATTAGTTTTTATTTTGAAAAATATGAACACAAGCATTGGTTGTGGATTTAGAAAGTAATTTAAATTACTTACTGAAATAAAAATAGCATAATGTGTAGATTGACGTTGTTACGTGTGGATTACTGTTTTGGGGTTAGTGGTATCTATCCATTTCTATTCATTACTGGTTAGTGGTATCTATTCACTTCTATTCAATACTGGTTAGTGGTGTCTATTCATTTCTATTCTTTACTGGTTGTGTCTGTTCATTTTTATTCAATACTGGTTAGTGGTATCTATTCATTTCTATACAATACTGGTTAGTGTCTATTCATTTCTATTCATTACTGGTTAGTGGTATCTATTCATTGCTATACAATACTGGTTAGTGGTGCCCATTCATTTCTATTCATTACTGGTTAGTGGTATCTATTCATTTGGGATAAGAAAAGATTAAAATTTACTGTTATTACTTTTTTTATTTAGAAAAATCGAAAAACAAACGTTGGATATTCCGTGGTAAAAGAAAAATGTTAAAGAGTGGTAAAGAGTGGTAAAAGAAACGTGTTAAAAGAAAGTAATTTAAATTACTTTCTGAAATAAAAATGGCGTAATGTGTAGATCGACGTTGTTAAGTATGGATTACTGGTTTAGGGTATCTATTCATTAATGGTTAGTCGTATCTGTTCATTTTGGATAAAAAAAAAGATTAAAATTTACTGATATTAGTTTTTTTTTATTTAGAAAAATCAAAAAACAAACATTGAATATATATTTAAAAAGTAATTTAAACTATTTCGTAAAATGAAAATGGCGTGAGAATAATGTAAATCTCTTTTCAAGTTGAGTGTAAAAATGAAAGTCATACTTTCTTAACATGAAATGGTAAAGAGAGTATAAAGGAAATCGAAAACCAATTTTAATTTTTCATTCCTTGTTGAAACATCTTTCGAAAAACCCGCTTATCTATCAAATTCCTTTTCTCTGTGTACACCTCCTTCTTCAACACTGTATTGCTTGTCCCCTTCAAACGAAGAAAAGGGAACCCAGCACCTTTAAGTGTCAGAAAAGGAGATATAATGATGAATAATATGTAATTTTCAGTATTGCATTAAGTCCAACTAATTAATATGTATATTCATATAGGCAACTAATTCTTTTATCTTTGAAAGTCATAATAATATTAAGTAGTTTTTAGTATTGAATTATGACAAACTAATTAATATATATATTCATATAGACTACTAAATATCTTAACATTGTCCTTTAAATCTTAAGTCCTCTCCGGTATTACATTAAAACAAACTAATTAATATAGATTACTAATTATCTTAACAATGAAAGCAATAATAATATTAAGTAGTTTTCAGTATAAAAATTTAGACAAACTAGAAGAAAGTCAATCATACTGAATCGTTTTAATTTAGAGACCGTTATTCTTGCTGAGAAAAAGAATATTACGAAAATACTACTGAGAAAATATACTGCAAGTTCACAGTAAAAAATGAAAGCCATACACTCTTAACAGGAAATAGTAAAGAGAGTATAAAGGAAATCGAAAACCAATTTTAATTTTTCATTCCTTGTTGAAACATCTTTCGAAAAACCCGCTTATCTATCAAATTCCTTTTCTCTGTGTACACTTCCTTCTTCAACACTGTATTCCTTGTCCCCTTCAAACGAAGAAAAGGGAACCTAGCACCTTTAAGTGTCAGAAAGGGGGACGAGCCGCACGTACTTAAAAAGCCTTTTCCCGTAATTTATTCCCAAACCTATTATGCGAAATAAATTTTCGCTCTTTTCTTGAAGATCTTAATGGGTTTCGCTGGTGCAGATAATTTTGCCTGATTCTTCCAGCTTCTTTCACTTTTTCTTTTTTTCTTTTTCTTTCTTTTTAAAAGTGGAGAAAGAAAGAAGAAAGAAAAAAAAGGGTAAATTTTGGAAAGTTCTGTGTACACTTTTACTTTAGTGTGTAGTTAGTGTAAGGTTGGAATAAATTGAATTATTTCCTTTAACTCTGACATTTCCAAAATTAAAACTGTCTGGACGTGAAGAGAAGGAGGAAAAATACCGTCGCTGTATTGGGTAATTAAGGCCGTCATTGTGGAAGATGAAATATCTTTCTGGGTCAGAAAAATAAAGTTAATGTAGTGGTATCTATTCATTTGGGATAAAAAAAAAAGATTAAAATTTACTGGTATTAGTTTTTTTATTTAGAAAAGTCGTAAAACAAACATTGGATATGGATTTAGAAAGTAATTTAAATTACTTCGTGAAATTAAAATGGCATAATGTGTAGATCGGCGTTGTTACGTGTGGTTGACAGGTTTAGGGTTGGTGGTATTCATTTCTATTCATTACTGGTTAGGGGTATCTATTCATTACTGGTTAGTGGTATCTATCCATTTCTATTCATTACTGGTTGGTGGTATCTATTCGTTTCTATTCCTTACTGGTTAGTGGTATCTATTTGTTTCTATTCATTACTGGTTGGTGGTATCTATTCGTTTCTATTCCTTACTGGTTTGTATTATCTATTCATTTGGAATTAAAAAAAGATTAAAATTTACTGGTATTACTTTTTTCATTTAGAAAAATCGAAAAAAAACGTTGGATATGGATTTCGAAAGTAATTTAAATTCCTTCCTAAAATAAAAAGGGCGTAATGTGTAGATCGATGTTGGTGGGGATTACTGGTTTAGGATTAGTGGTGTCTATTCATCACTGGTTAGTGGTGTCTATTCATCACTGGTTAGTGGTATCTATTCATTTGGGATTAAAAAAAAAAGATTAAAATTTATTGATGTTACTTTTTTCATTTAGAAAAATCGGAAAAAAAATGGTTGGATATGGATTTCGAAAGTAATTTAAATTACTTCCTGAAATAAAAATTATACAATGTGTAGATCGTCGTCATGTAGATCGACGTTGTTACGTGTGGATTACTGGTTTAGGGTTAGTGGTATCTGTTCATATGGAATAAAAAAAAGATTAAAATTTACTGATGTTACTTTTTTCCTTTGGAAAAATCGAAAAAAAAACAGTTAGATATGGATTTCGAAAGTAATTTAAATTACTTCCTGAAATAAAAATGGCGTAATGTGTATCATCATGATGAATCATCGTCGTGTAAATCGATGTTGTTACGTGTGGATTACTGGTTTAGGGTTAGTGGTATCTATTCATTTCTATTCATTATTGGTTAATGGTATCTATTAATTTCGGAGAAGAAAAGATTAAAATTTATTGGTATTACTTTTTTTATTTAGAAAATTCAAAAATTAAACATTAGATATGGATTTGGAAAGTAATTAAACTACGTAATGATGTAAAAATATCGACAGGGCAATGTACTCTCTTAATAGTAAATCTCTTTTCAAAATAAACAAATTTTGATTATCCATATTAATATATTATATTTTCAAAAATTACAATTGTAGTTTCATTTACAAAGGCCCCAATATTTTAATAGGTAATTGAGAAAATATTTCCTTTTGCCACTGTGTAAGTTTTTATTCTAAAACTTGAATTTAAAAATGTTCCTTATAATAAAAAAATTCGATGAAAGGAATTCAGTATATTTATAAAAATGTAAATAATCTATTTTGCAAGAAATGCATAATTTTTTTTTCAAAACTGCATACTATATCCGATGTACATAAATTAAAAAATGTGGAACCAAACAGAAATTTAACCATTTATATGAGACAAACAGAGACTGAAATTCATGGTCGTCGTGTGGATCGACGTTGTGACATGTGGATTACTAGTTTAGGGTTAGTGGTATCTATTCCTTTGGGATAAAAAAAGATTAAAATTTAGTGGTATTGGTTTTTTTATTAAGAAAAATCGAAAAACAAACATTGGATCTATATTTAGAAAGTAATTTAAACTATTTTTTTTGAAATAAAAATGGCGTGAGCAAAATAAACCAAAATTAGTTTATTATCCCTATTAATATATTATATTTCCAAAATTTGGCAATTATATCTTCAAAGATAACTTTTACAGAGGGCCCAATATTTTAAAAGGTAATTGAGAAAAACCTTTCCTTTTTGGCATCACCTATTAAAATAACGTATAATTATATTATATTACATATTTTCCTAAATAATGTTCCTAATGCTTATGACATATCCCGTGTCGTATCATAGTTATCTTGTTATACTTTGGCAAAGTTCCAAGTACTATATATTGCTAGAGGATACTAATTGTGAAGAACATATTGTGACATATTTTATCATATTATATTAAAATTATGATGGAGTTTTGATGTATTTATAAAAGTTTAATGTATTTATAAAAGTTTAGTAATCTGAAATAATGTTATTTCCGTGAGCACATAGTAATGCCATATAATGAAGGAGATGTGATTTCCAATTCTTATGTAAACATTTACATTAATTCAAATTAATTTTTAATTAACTATCATTCATTTGCAAATGAATAAAGAGATAATTGATGAAAATTAAACAATGAGTATGTAATAAAATAATTTGCAAAACATTTTACATCAAAGCTTGAAATCTTGGCGAAATTCCAAGCTAGAGGATACTCTTTGTGAAGAATATATGCAGATAAATTTTATCATTATTATGGCATTTTGTTTATACATTTTAAAGACATTTTAATATATTTGTAATAATATCGCAGTTTAAAATATTTTTGTTTATTTCTGAAATTTTATTAGATATTAATGTCATATAATAAAAATGAAGATATGGTTTCTAATTCTTAGGCAATCATTTACACTTTATCAAATTAAATTTTAATTAACTAACATGCATAAATATATTAACAAAGTAATAATTTAAGAAATTAAACAATTAGTATTCTTTTATTTTAGAAAATAATCTGCAAAACATTATACATCAAAGCATGAAATTTTACACAAAGCTCGCAAATAGCTTATACTATGTTAATCCCTCAAGACACAATTAAATATGTGACTAATTTTAAGGGTTTTTTTTCAAATATAATTTAACTAAAAATTAAAATCAGATTAGAAGATCTTAAGATTAAACTAAAGAATTATAATCTTTAAATTAAAATTAAGCAATTAATTTCTTGCTGCAAAATATTTTATCAAAGAAAAAACATTCTATGTTAATATTAATAATATTTCACTAATCTAATAACATTGTTTTATAAATATTGTAACATTACATTGTATAAAGTTCTAATCCTTAAAGTTGAACTTAAAAATTCTCAATAAGATAAAAAAATTCAATGAAGTAAATACAGTATATTTATGAAAAGGTAAATAACTTATTTTGCAAAAAATGCATAAAATATCTAATACGTTATTTAATTATTTATATGAGACGAACATAAACTTAAATCCATGGTAGTATAGATCGACGTTGTTACATGTGGATTATTGGTTTAGGTATATATGAAACATAATAGAGCTAATAATATATAATATTAACTATTATTAAGCTCTTATTTTATAAAAATTACGATTTAAATAATATAAAAATTTTTAATAAATATTTTGTAAATGATTTTACCAGTCATGAGATAAAATATTTTGTCAATAATGCATTAGCCTAAATTAAATGTGTCTTTGTATGTTATTTTTATTTATTTTTATGCCAACTGAAAATTATCGATTCTAAAGATTTTCAAGATATTAACTATTAACAAATACATGTTTCCTAAATTCATTAAACATTTTATAAGATTATCACAAAAATAATAATTGAACCATAAAAATTCGCCAAATAGAAAAATTGACGAATAAGGTTGGCGTGAAACATAATTTATCACAAATTGGGTAATTTTTTGGATGTATTTTAAGGTTGTGCATAGACGGACAGACGCACATACACATTTGAGAAAGATAAGTATATATATGTGTATATACACTGAAGTGACAAAAGTCATGGGATACCTCTAAATATCGTGTCGGCCCTCCTTTCGCTCGGCGAAGTGCAGCAACTCGACGTGGCATGGACTCAACAAGTCGTTGGAAGTCTTCTGCAGGAATATTGAGCCATGCTGTCTCGATACACGTCCATAATTGTGAAAGCATTGATAGTGCAGGATTTTGGGCACGAACAAACCTCTCGATGATGTCCCATAAATGCTCGATGCGATTCATGCCGGGCGATCTAGGTGGCCATATCATTCGTTGGAATTGTCCAGAATGTTCTTCAAACCAATCGCGAACAGTTATGGCCCGGTGACATGGCGCATTGTCATCCATAAAAATCCCATCGTTGTTTGGGTACATGAAGTCCATGAATGGCTGCAAGTGATCTCCAAGTAGCTGAACATAAGCATTTCCAGTCGCACCAGAGGACCAAGTCCATGCCATGAAAAAACAGCCCACACCATTACGGAGCCACCACCAGCTTGAACAGTGCCTTGCTGACAGTTTGGGTCCATGGCTTCGTGGGGTCTGCGCCACACTCGAACCCTACCATCAGCTCTTACCAACTGAAATGACTCATCGGACTAGGCCACGGTTTTCCATTCATCTAGGGACCAACCGATATGCTTACGTGCCCACGAGAGTCGCTGCAAGCGATGTCGTTCTGTCAGTAAAGGCACTCGAGTCGGTCTTCTGCTGGAATAGCCCAAGAAAGCCAAATTTCTCGGCACAGTTCTAACAGACAAGTCCCTTGTAGGTGCGGGCGGTCGGCCACTGCGCTGTCCATGGTGGGATGTTATGCCTGAAATTTCATACTCTCGGCACACTCTTGACACAGTGGATCTGGGAATGTTGAATTCCCTAACGATTTCCGAAATGGCGTGACCCATGCGTCTAGCTCCAACTAACATTCCGCGTTCAAAGTCTGTTAATTCTCGTCGTGCGGTCATCATCACGTCAAAACCTCTTCACATGAATAACTTGAACAGAAATGAAAGCTCTGCGAAAGCACTGCGCATTTTTACCTGTTCTACGCGATGCTACTGCCATCTGAAAATTTGCATATTCCTATCCCATGACTTTTGTCACTTCAGTGTATAACGAAGAAAGGAATACTTTTTTTTTCTGTCACCTATGATCTTCAGAAGTTTGTGTATCCCTTATTTTCATCCATTTGTATGGTTTTTACCTCGATACATTTTTTTCCTGTTTATGGGAGATCCGTTTAATGAAAATAGCAACATGACACTGTGCCCTGAATCAGTTTTTACGACATAAAGCGTTAATGCACCCACAATCTAATGCTGATTAATCTCGCTCTTTTTTGCGAGGGGCATCGTATTAAAAAAAGTCTATGCGAGTAAAACATTTATTCAAACCACGGACAAATTTGCTGCCTTTATCACTTCCAGTCTCCTTTGGTATAGCCCAGCATCCGCCATAAAACTTAATCAGTGCGTACGTGGCGTCTTGTTTATGCCGATACTATTAAAGTTGATGATATCGTAAACAAGGCGAAAGAAAGCTCTAACTCTGAGCTGTGGCTCCACTTCTTAAGTTCGTGAATGGGGGGATCCCAGTTTTTCATTTCGGGCTTTATTCAAAAAAATGAAAAATATAGGATCTTTTTTACACCATTAGATGTTGCATAGTTGTAACGGGTTTTTTAATACTTGATGTGTGTAGTACGCGTGTAAATAAAACGATGAATTTTATGTAGCAAAGGAAAGTTTTATAATAAACAAATGATAAAATCAAACTAGAAGTTATTTTTATAGTTTTTAAATAATAAATCGGATGCTTTTATACTGTTTTTAGCATCTTATTCTCAATTTATATAATTTTTTAAACATGAAACAGTTTAAAGTTTTTTGTTATGTGTGAATTTTTGTTTTGTACATTTATGATTCTTGTGTATATTACGGACCCCCCATCGACAAGCAATGAAAGAAGAGCATTGCTTTCAGACTTCCAAAGGTACTGTCCATGTTTGCATGTAGTAAACTCTACCAGGACGAATGGCTGTCGTGGGCTGACTATATATACACGCTATTAGAATCGCCATCGAATCTCCTAGTTTCTGAAAGTAGTGACTGCTACAGATGCCGCGATAAGATTCAAACCGAAACTCTTATATAATAGTTCCGTATATTACAAATGAGCCAAGAGTTGAAGAAGCTGTTCTTTATTATTTTATATTAAATTATAGGCATAAATAATGGGTAGATGGAAAAACGTAGGTGTATAGCCTAAAATACCGCTAAATATCATTTTAAGATAAGTTCATTTTAAAATTTGGAGAAAAAATAACGATTTGTATCTCGTGATTTTCCTCGTAACCCTAGGTAATTTTCCTTCTGATTGACTGATGATTTCCATGTACGTAACTGCTGTAATATCAAAGTACTTAAGAAGTTATGCAAATTTGATGCAGTTTTTTGCGATGTAAAGCTATTTTTGGTATTTTTGTTCATGATAAAAATAACTGAAACTTTTATAATTTAATGCTTACTTTTTATTACGAAGAATCTTATAAGTTTTTAATCATTGTAAATTTGAAATGAAAGTAATGAAAATATAGAAAAAAAATTTTTTTTTTCCATATGTTCATGAATTATCTTAATCAGGCTCACTCAAGCTGACTTAGTTTAAAAAAGCATAATTTAGATAAAGTAGATTGCATATCAAGATGAAAAAATTCAAGAATAATATGTATTGTTAAATTTGCTAAATAATATGCCTAACTCGAAGCCAGTTGTTCACGCACGTACCTAGTGTGCAAGAGTTTTCAATTTCAAATTTATTGGTAGGGTCTATTTCTGTCACTGCTTTCAGAAACTAGGATACTCGATAGCGAACCACTACAAACATTCATGGCACCGCCGGAACTTTAAACAGAAACCTGCGACACCGAGAGCTAGAGATCTAGTCATTCGGCTATCACCCCAATTGCAGTTTTTACCTCACCTGAAATATATATTTATATAATTTAGTTTATAGTATACATTATTCTGTACATTATTATTTTGACTAATCAAAAACGAGAAGCCACGATGGTAATTGGAACATTATATGTATATGTGCCACCCATTGACAGCGAGTCTATCTTAAAGAGTTCTCTGTGTTTTCTAACATACCGCAGTCAAAGGTCTTGTCAGTCTTTACAGTTTATCGGAGTACTTGTGCCCAGGGGGCCTTAAACTCCTATCTAGTACAATGAGTACATGGCGATAAGTAGAAAAAACATGGTTATCAAAAAATAGGAAATAAGTAGTTAAGGAAAATGTCCCCAAATTAAGAATTTTAAGAAGAAAAACGTGGAAAATAAATAATAATACCAAAAATTAAAAAAATTAAAATAAGTAAAAATAATTTAAATACAATAATTAAGTAATTACAGAAAAAAAATATAGATAAAAACAGTAAAATAACAAAATAAAAAGAGATTCCACAGGAGGATAGGGTAACCGCTGCTAGAAATGATGACGAAAGGACAAGTTCGTCTAGGAATTTTGTAAATTGTAAAGAACCTCCCTGGGGCGTTTAGCATTTTTCGGCAGAGTAAAATCGTATCTCAGGAGATTATGAATTTCATCATTTGGAATATGTTCAAGATTTGCATAGAATTTTTCAGCAAGCTTGGTCAAGAGTCCAACCAGAAAGCAATGTCCTTTCCTCATTACCCTATCATCAGTGGGTTGTCTGTGAGATACACATGTGGAACACGATGACCATCATGCACAACAAATAATTGAGTTTGGGATTCGGAGAAATTATTTCAAATAATATTAAATATTTTGTGTTCGTAAATACAGAGTGTTTCTATTTTTTTTCTATAAAAGACTAAAATTATAACTTATATATATATATATATATATATATATATATATATATATATATATATGTGTGTGTGTGTGTATGTATGTATGTATGTACATATAAACTAAATTAAATATATAATAAGCTAAACTATAACTAAAGATTTATGCTTACAAAATATCAAATTAAATAATTAAATACTTTCAAAAATAAAGTTTAGAATCAGTCATAATACAGCAGACTGCTTGAATAAAACTATAACTTTCATGTCTAAAAAAATAAAATAAACTTAACCATACAACAAACTAAGTGGCATTATACTGCACAAAATATAATGATCATTTTTATAGTCTGGTTTTTCATTTCCTATGCATATACTTTCTTAATTATTTATGTGTTTAGTTAGCCATAAATCATTTCGAAATTCTAGTTGAGTTTATAGATACGCCATATACTAAGTTCGTCTTTTTCTATTTGTATTTATAATAATAATATATCTGGAAAACTGGATAATGTTTTCTCCTTAATTTCATTTTCACTGAATAAATATATTTTAAATAATTCAAAACTTAAAAATAAATGCGCGTATTTGAGTTAATTTGGCATAAAACGAATCCAAATAAATCAAACACAAGAATATTAATTACATTCCCCGAAATGTTAAAAATGCTCCGAAATTATAATATTATGTAATCAGTTCTTAATAACTGCGAACCATTCAAATAAATTATTCGTTATACTAGTTATAATAATTTTACTCCGTTAAATGCACAAATGTTTTCCCATAACTATATTTTAAATTACTTTAAATGCATCAAATCACATTTACTATCAAATAAATGAACTGAAAACCTCAGATGCCTCAAGTTATAAATCAGTTATAATAAAGTTTACGTACAATTTTCAGACAAACTACAAACTTTATTAATAATGCAAGCTTTAATTTTGCAATTAAATTCCTCTAGGTTATTTCGATTGAGAGCATGCTATTTTGAAAATTGTTACAAATATTTCTAATAAAATGCAATAATACTACACTTAATGCAATTAAAACTACTCTATCATAAATTTATATTAAATTTCGAGAAATATAATTAACTAAAAACAAAAGCATTTAATATATTACAGTCCTCACAAAAATATCATACTTTTTATTAAACGAAATATTAATTATCTTTCAGTGTTTGAATGTAATTCCTCATCACGGTATTATATATTATTCAAATATAATATTGATGACGCATAGTCATATAATGAAAGAACATTTATTATTACTATAAATATTTAAGTATGGATTGTCTGATTAGTTTTGCCAATATGATTAATGTAACCTGTGTATTACTTTTGCTAGATCTGTTAATGCTATTTACCGTTCCCTAATAACAAAATAATTTATGACATTTATTTACTGTTATAATCGCATTATTATAAACGGTAAATTAGGAATAACAATGCAATTTTTTATTAATTTTATCTGTATTATTGATTCAATTCACTAACCTGTTAATTGACCCGTTGAATACCAAACTAAATTATAAGGGAGCTTTATGCAATATATAACAAATGATATTGATGATATTCATTCAATGATTCCCATATCTCTTCCGGGCTTGGACACGATGAATCTATAAGACGAAGAGTCTTTTCATTGAGGTATCATTTGTTCACTGAGGACATAGAAATGCGAGTGCAAACTTTCCAAACTGCATTCTTAGTAATCACATTTGTTGGGGTAAAATCTGGGTGCTATTCCAACTCAGTTTCCCTTGGTAACGCTGAATTTGGGACATATTCTTAGAATAGACTTCTCCTTCTATTCTTAGAAGGGGGTGGCATGCCACATTGCGCCTGCAATTTTTCACCATAATTTAAGTCCGACTACACAAGCTCGACACCTGTGTGCTTCATTTATTCTATATCATCTCTTTGATTATAAGAAACTTTCATGCTTTTGAACTTATCATATCCTTTTTTGACATGGGTAAGGAAGCCTTCGATTAGTGTTTTAAAACTCAGCATGGCATTGCTTTGGCCGATTTAATTCAATGTTAAATGCACGCACACACACACATATATATATATATATATATATTATATCAGAAGAAAAACAAAATTCATTTAAATTTTGTCTTTATTGAATACTCTATATTATTATTTTTTTCTCTGACGCTCGGTATCACAGGTTTCGGGTTCGAGTTACCGGCGGTTCCATGGATGTTTGTAGTGGTTCGGAATCCATTTTAAACCGTAGGTCCCGGTCCTAATAGGATCGTAGAGCGTTGCGGGGTCATTGTGACTCCGCGTCCGTGGCTTATCTTCAAGTTACACGCGCCCCCTGGGTAATGCAAAGTGAGTAACGTCTGTGCAGCGCTTGCCTTAAGGCATCCAATACCAAGCTGTCTAAGTGTTTGCCAGCTGCATGAGAACAAAAATAAAATATATATTTTTTTATCAGTATGTAAAAGTTTTTGTATCATTTTTTTTTTTAATTATAACTATTAAAAGACGTATAAAAAAATACATAAAGACACGAAACAATTTAAAATCTTCCTGACATATTTTGTCAATTCACTTCGATTCCCTTCCCCAGAAATATTTTACACTTTTAATCTTTTATTTTTTTTATTTATTAAACTTCATATTAAATGTGCACATTTTATTAATTTTTTTTAATTTTATATTGTTATTAAACACAACATTATTTAAGTATTGCTACTGCGTTGTATACATAAAAGTAAACAATATCAAGAGAAAAACTATTTTATTTTCTACGAAAGATGTTTTATTGAGATTTTAAAAAAATGTGAAAAAAATTATGAAGATGATATTCTAATTTATTGAACTATTACTACATTCATTCGAAAAATTCATTTTTAAATAAAATTATATTAATCAATATATAATAAAGTAATGCTCTTAAAACCATGATTGAAAATAATTGCCGAAGTAATCTACTATTCACACCTTTTATTTATCGGAAATTAATTTTTATTTGTTTTTTTTTATTTTATTTATTTATTTATTTTTTGTTGGTGGTGGTGGTGGTGTTGGTGGTGTAAGCATCGGTTATCCCCCTGTTTTACTTAAATATGCCATGATAAACTTACCATCATACAATAAGGAGAAGTCATTGCATTCCGGGATTATTTATAGTAGTAACTGTCGCTCTGGAGTTCGGTACCACAGGTTTCGAGTTCGAATCTCGGCGGTACCATGGATTTTTGTAATGGTTCGGAATCCACTTTAAGCAGTAGATCCTAAACCGTAGAGCGTTATAGTGCGTAATCAGACTTCTTCTCACCCACATCATTCCCAAACTGTAAAGGGGTAACTCAGCTCTAGGCACAGTGATGTGGTGTGATGTAGTAGTAGTATAAACTGCCATGTATCTGTATGACGCATGCGAAAAAAACGGAATATAGCCTGCAAATTGGTGCAAGGTACTTTATACACATTGTTACAATCGCCATCGAGTCTCATGACTGACGTAGACACCGTAGACTCACTTGGACACAGCCAGTGACTGCGTAGATGCATACGATATGAGGGAGTGATGACTTTTTGTATGATAGTCATTCGAAGCCTAATTAAAAAAAAAATGAGTTGACGATAAGCAAGTGAAACGAACATGGCATTATACTGGATTTAATTATTTTCAATGTATTGGGAACTATTAAATGTACGCCATCATATTTAATAGTTTTTTATTATAATTTATTATAATTGAATGAAAAATATAAATCATCAATACGAAAAAGGCGATTAAATTGAAGGACTCAAATCTCAGATATTTCCTTTTTTTTTTTTCCTTTGGCGTCTTCTTTAATCACACTTGTTGTCTGTCGGAGTGGCGGACAGGTTTATTTCCTTGTAAACGACCCCATCCGTCGCGTCGCTTGTAATCCTCCTGCCAACCTTCCCGCTTCGCCCAGGTTACAGATTGCTTTGTCCTTTTTCTCGCCTTAACCGAATTTCATGATGCAGAGAACCCACATCATCTACTTCATTGATCCTCTCTAACATTTCGCTATCAGAAATAAAATTCCCTTGAATTCATCCGTCCGATAACATGAATGAGATACGCCTTAAAGGATTTCTATGTTTTGTAGAGCTTTTTATTAACAAAAAAAATATTGCTAAATATTTATAACCTTAGTATACTTAAGAATTAAATTTTAGCATATTAAGAAATTTCTCATACTACTTGAAAGTTTTTTAATACTATTTTCAAGAAGTAACATATAATACAATTTACAGTAGTATATCAAATTATATTATTCTTATAATATATTACAATGAGAACTCAGATCACAGAGGACTGTTCTTTATATCTACATCTTAACTTAATCACGCTTGTTGTTTTTCGGATTAATGGTGGACAGATTTATTTTCTTGTAAATGATCCCAACCAGCGTTTGAATCATCCCACCCACCATCCTTCTTCGTGCAGATTAGTGATTGCTTTGTCTTTTTTCTCGCCTTAGCTGAATTTATTGATTGGAAGATCTACATGGTCTACTTCATCGATTCTCTTAACATTTCGCTATTAGATATAAATTCCTTTGCATTCATCCATACGATAACCTGAATTAGATAAACCCTTAAAGGATTCCTAGGTTCTGTAGAACTTTTTAATAACAAAACAATACTACTGTTGTAACTGGTAATTATCCTGTTGTGTGAGGGTAAGGGATATTTCCTTTATTTTTTGTATGAATCCAGGAATGGTAGATAACCCATCCCGGTCACACGGTCAGGTCCAAAAGAACCGGTCGGTTTGGTGGGATCCATCCCTTTTTTGGAGTTTTTGCGGGCAGAAAGGAAGACCCGTTGAAAGCAGAGCGAACGATCTACGATAGTGCGTGAGCCTGGAGCACAATTTTTGCTGCGAGAATGGCTCCAGGTATAATTTGTAATGGAGAGTTATGTCCATCTTTGGAATGGTCGGTGAGCATTTTTTTGTTTGGTAAAAAGGATATGAGGCTACTGGTACCCCACTGCCCACACACTCAAAGGAATATTTTCGATTGAGGTATGCGTGCGAAATATTATGAATACTTCTCTGTAAACATTTCTCTGTAAACATTTCTCTGTAAACATTTCTCTGTAAACATTTCTCTATAAACATTCTCTATAAAACTTTTTTTATTTTATTTATTCTGCCAAATATTAAAAATCCTAAATTTTATTGTAATAGTATTTATTCGTATTCATTAAAGGGTAAAAGTAAATTAGTTGTTTGTCCTAGTATTTATTTTAATTGCTTTTTATTAATGTTAATTCATTTGGCCGTCCTACGAGTATACGTAGACCAACGGCCCCATTTCTATGTCGGTATATTAACAACTACAAAAATGTAATAACCTTAGTATTTTCAAAGATTAAATTTTAGTATACTAAGAAATTTTCTCATACTACTTAAATGTTTTTTTTTTAAATTATTTTCAAAAATTAACATTTCTTATTGCACATTACACTGAGAACCAAAATCTCAGAGGATTGTTTTTTATATGTTCACATTAACTTAATCACGTTTGTTGTTTGTCGGAATGGTGGTTGACAATTTTATTTCCTTGTAAACGACCCCAATATTCTTTCTGCCAGCTTTCTTGCTTCGTCCAGGTTGTAGACAGCTTTGTCGTTTTCCCGCCTTAACAATATTTCTTTATTGAGTGACCCATCATCATCTGCTTCATTGAATCTGCTTCATTACGCTATTGAGATTGCACCTCCCATAAAGCCACCCACCCTAAAACACGGATATATCTTAAAAGATAATGTTATACCTTAGATGATAATAATTTAAACTTCTTTATTATATGAGAAAATCTTTAACACTTCTTAAACAGTATTTTTATTATTATTATGTTATGATTTCAAGAAGAAACGTATGGTCCGTTTTGCAATAGTAAATATAAATTCTATTACTCTGGCTGCCCATTTTAATCAAGCTACGTTGAACTCAAATATCAGAGGATTCTCCTATTTATATGTTCATCTGGACTTAATCACATTAGTTGTCTGCTGAAATGCTGGTGGACAGGTTTACATCTTTGTAAACGACCCCAACAGTCGTTTGTAATCCTCCCGCCCACCTTCTTTCTTCGATTGCTTTGCCTTTTTTCTCGCCTTAGCTGAATTTCTTGTTTGATTCTGTTTCATTTCGCTATCGGGATTGCACCTCCCTTCCTTCCTTTACCCCATCCGTCCTAGAAGCTGGATGAGATGTATCTTAAATGATAATGATATGTCGCAAATGTTAAGAATATATCTTACGTGATAATGATTTAATTTTTTTTTAATATATGAGAAAATCTGCAATGCTTCTTTAACTGTTTTTTGTTATTAATATGTTATGATTTTCAAGAAGAAACGTACAGCACATTTTGCATTAGTAAATAAAAATTCTGTTACTCTTACCGCACATTAGAGTGACACCACGCACTACGTATAACTCAAATCTTAGAGGATACTTCTATTTATTTGATCATCTTAATTTAATCACACTCGTTCTCTGTCGGAATGGTTGTGGACAGATTTATTTCTTTGTAAACGACCCCAACAGTCGTTTGTAATCCTCTCGCCCACCTTCTGTCTTCGAACAGGTTAGTGATTGCTTTGCCTTTTTTTTCGCCTTAGCTGAATTTCTTGATTGAAAGACCCACGTCATCTGCTTCGTTGATTCTGTTTCATTTCACTATCGGGATTGCACCTACCTTCCTCCCTTTGACCCATCCGTCCTAGAACATGGAGGAATTGTATCTTAAATGATTTATCTTAGATGATAATGATTTAACCTTTTTTAACATATGAGAAAATCTCTAATACTTCGTAAATGGTTTTATTATTATTATTATGCTATGATTTTCAAGAAGAAACGAAAAGCACATTTTGCAATAATAAATATAAATTCTATTACTGCTTCTATATTATATATATATATGTATATATTCTATAATTATTATATATTATATAAATTCTGTAATCTTCTTACTGTAAATTACAATGTCTCTACGTAGAATTCCAATTTCAGAGGATTCTTCTATTTATACGTTCATCTTAACTTAATCACGTTTGTTGTTTGTCGGAATGGTTTATTTCCTTGCAAACGATCCCAATAATCTTTCTGCCAACTTTCTTGCTTCTTCCAGGTAGTAGACAGCTTTGTCTTTTTTCCCGCCTTAACTGTATTTCTTTATTGAGTGACCTACATCATCTGCTTTATTGACTTTGTTTCATTTCGCTATTTGGATTACACCTTTCTTCGATCCATTCATCCTAGAACACGTATGATATGTATCTTAAATAATAACGATGTATCTTAGATAATAATGATTTAAACTTTTCTAATTTGAAAATCTTGGATGGTTCTTAAGCTATTTTTTTTATCATTAAAGGAGAAACGTGCAGCGCATTTTGCATTAGTAAATAAAAACTTTGTTACTCTTACTGCTCATTACAATAACGCTATGTAGAACTCAAATTTCAGAGGATCATTTAATTATGTTCATCTTACATTAATCACGCTTGTTGTCTGTCTGAATGGTAGTGAATAGGTTTATTTCCTTGTAAACGACCCCAACCTTCCTTTTGTAATCCTCCTGCCAACCTTCTTGGATCACCCAGGTAGCAGACTGCTTTGTCTTTTCCGCGCCATTACTGAATTTTTAATTGAGAGATCCACATCATCTGCTTCATTGATCCTATTTCATTTCACTATTGAGATTGCACCTTCCTTCGATCCATCCGTCCTAGACAATGGATGAGATGTATCTTTTATGATAATGATACATCTTATGATAATGATTTAATTTTTTTTTAATATATGAGAAAATATCTTATACTTCTTAAACTGTTTTTTTTTTATTATAATATAATTTTCAATAAGAAATATGCAGCACATTTTGCACCCGTAAGCGAAAATTCTAATACTCTTATTGCGCATTACTACAACGACGCAACTTAGAACTCAAATTTCAAAGGAACTTTTCGTTTTGTATGTTCCTCTTGCCTAAATCCTTCTTGCTGCATTACTCCTAAATTATTTTATGATTTTGCACTAAATCAAGCCACCTAAATCATGCTGTAGGTAATGGTAATGGGCAGGTTTATTTCCTTGTAAAAGATCCCATCCTTTACGTCGCCTGTAATTTCCCTGCCAATCCTCCTTCTTCACCAAGTTATGATTTTTTTTGGCCATCTTCTCGCCTTAACTTAATTTATTGATTGAGGGACTCCCGTCACCTACTTCATTAATTGTCTTACATATCACTATCTTGACAACAGCTTTCTTCGAGCCACTCTTCCTAGAACATGGATGAGATATACCTTATATGATAATGTTATATCTTAGATGATAATGATTTAAGTTTTATAGTACAGTGAGAAACTTTCCAATACTACTTAAAATGTTTTTTATTCCATTGTGATTTTCAGTATGAAATGTACAGCACATTTTGCATGAATAAAGAAAAATTTTAATCCTTTCATTGCAGATTAAAACGACGTAATATAGAACTCAAATCATACAGTAATTTTCTTTATGTGTGTTCGTCTTACCTTAATCACACTTGTTGTCTGTCGGAATATCTTTAGCCAAGTTTATTTCCTTGTAAACGACCCCATCCGTCGCTTGCAATCCCCCCGCCCACCTTCTTTCTCAGAACAGGTCACTGATTGCTTTGTCTTTTTCCCGCCTTAACCGAATTTCTTGATTGAGTGACCCGCGTCATCTACTCCATTGATTTTCTTTCATTTCGCTATCAGGGCTCCACCTTCCCTTCGAACCATCCATCCTCGAATACGGATGGGGCGCACCTTAAATGATTCCTTTGTCTTGTAGATGTTTTCTAAGCTTCCAGAAATCTGTGAATAATTTTATTCTCATTTTGAAAATTTCATTAATCAATGAATATAATTGACATGATTTTTCAATATTTGTTTATTAATTTTATTATTTATGTAAATGTGAAATTCTTGTATATTTATAATAAATATTCGATTATATTTTGGATTACATTTTTAATAACGAATTTCGGTTAAAAAAAACTAGAAGTAATTCAATGAATTACGTCTCCAATTAATTATGTAACAATATAGTGTTTGAAATAGTTGTGGTCATTTCAAGTGGGAAACTTGATGTCCGAGTGGCTAGTGCTCTGGCGCTCGGAACCACGGGTTCGTGTTCCGGTGGTGATATGGATTTTTATAGTGGTTCGAAATCCACTTTAAACCATAGGTCCTAGTCTAATAGGAACGTAGTGTATTGTGAGGGTAGAGTTACTCGCGTCCATAGCATATCTGCAAGCTCCACTTGCTGCCTGGGTAGTGCTAAATGAGTAACAGTTGGCGTAAAGATTATCTAATTATTTTCCAGTTGCATTAGGGAAAAAAACATCATCTACTTCATTAATTATCTTTCATTTCGCCATCGGGGCCCCACTTTCCCTTCGAGTCATCCATCCTAGAATAGGGATGGGACGTACCTTAAATGATTCCTTTCTCCTGTACATGTTTTCTGTCTTTCAGAAATCCTCGAATAATTTTTTTCTCATTTTCTAAGTTTCATTAATTAGTGAATATAATTGACACGAAATTTGTATACTTTTATCATTTAAGGAACTGTTAAATTCTTGTACATGTATAATAAATATTTGGGCTATATTTGTAATAATGAATTTGGAAAAAAAAAACTAGAGATAATTAAATGAATTACGTCTCCGTTTAATTATGTAATAATATAGTGTTTCAAGTTTTATAACAAGTATTTAAAAATGTCTACAAATACAATTAAAATTAAACTATTCAGTTAGAAATAAAGATGATATTTAAAATCAAGGAAACCCCTAAAGATTTTATTGTATAACTTTCCTAATATATTACAAAATTTAATTTTACAATGTTAATATTATGCACAATGATATACAATACATGCACAATGACATAATACAATTATACACTGTATTTAATTTAAAAAAAAAAAAACCTTTTACAATCTACGGATATTCTTGCATTTCCATTGTATATTTATATGGGGAACAGCACAAGTATTTTTATTGTCCAAAACATTTTTCATGTTGAATTTAGATTTTTTTTTTTCATGTTTATATTTTTATTTTTATAAAAATGAAATATATGTATCTTAAACAGTTTTCAGTTAGTTAAATGTTAAACAATTTTCAGTAATCAACTAGGCAACATCACTATTTGACGGATCTTTGGATCTGCATATACTTGACCACTTTGAAATATAAAAGTTGTCGACCCGCATTTAACCATGTGATAATATAAAAGCCGTCAAAATGCACTTAATTATTTTATATATAAGTGATCAACATGCACTTGAAATATTTTATATAGAAGTAGTCAGAATAAATTTAATTACTTTACAATAAAAAAGTGGTCACCATGCTGAACATAACTGCTCATGAGTCTATTTAAATGATAACATTTATTTTTAAAAGCTAAATGAACGTTGAAAATGATGTTAATAAATAACATACTATATTTAATTAACATGTGAGCCATGAATTCTCTTTTCCAAAATTCATCACAATTCATTACAAAGTTCCTTAGATTCTCGTAAATCTTTGATCCCTCTTACATGCTGTTTCTCTGCATTTACACTAAGCTATTCATTAGCTTAGTGTTCCCCTGCAACAATTCAGTTGCTAAACTTAAATGCTTTAGAACCTGAAACCTGTTGTACCAAATGCCAGAGAACTAGCCAATTGGCTATCAGGCCTCTGTACCAGGGGGATTAGAAACAACTTTTTGAAATATAAAAGTTGTCGACGAGCATTTAACCCCTTTATAATATAAAAGCTCTTAGCATGCACTGACTATATATTATATATATAGATTGCATTGACTTGACTGTTTATTGCATTGACTATAATATTGATTATATTGACTATATTTTATATAAAAGTGGTCAACAGACAGAGCATAAATACTCATTCTCTACGTTAAGAAAAATATCTATGATATTGAATCTATTTAAATAATAACATTTATTTTTAAAAGCTAAACGAACGTTGCAAATGACCTTAATAAATATTTAATTAACGCTTGGGCCAGAAATTTCCGTTTCCAAAATTCATCACCGAGTTCCTTAAATTGTCGTAAATCTTTGATCCCTCTTACACGCTGTTTCTCTGCATTTACACTAAGCTAATGAATCCGCTGCAACAATTCAGTTGCTAAACTTAAACGCTTTAGGCCAATGGCATAATCACACAGAAGCCTTGTGCTCCGAATGAGACGGTTAAATTTGACGAATCCAGGCTGATACATATGCTCCAGCGGCCTGAACTCAGTCCTCACAGACGCTTTTGGAAAGGCAGATTTGGAAATTAGATTTCTGCACCAATCAACTGCTGCGTAATGTATTCATATCTGGTGACGACTATTAATTATTCAAAGGCTTATCTCTCTCGAGCCTCTATGGGCTGTCTATATGGAAATGAAATGTCTGTCTATTTCAGTGACTGGAATTAATTTGTCGCTGTCATTTAATAACAATAATTTATATACTACAGTGTCCAATTTTGAAGAAGTAAGACCAATTTTCATTTTAAAATTCCCGGGTTTATAGAATTTCAATTTTTATTTCTTTTTTAAGTTGCTGGTACTGTCCTTGACATATGTGTGAAATTTAAAATCAAAATATGCATAGTGTTTGAGTTACACTTGGCTTTGTGAATCGCTAAAACTGATTCCGGCGATTTTTGAAATGTCTGAAATAATTAAGAAGAAATTGCATTAAATTTTGTTTGCGGGAACCTATAGAATGTTGCAGAAGGCATTCGGTGAGCATTCTTATATCGGAAAGAAATGTTTAGACTTGGTATAAACAGTTCAAAAAAGTAGATAACGCGATGAAGACGAAGAGCCTCTGCTCGACTATCAACCTCAACCGACGAATCTCACGTATATTAAAGATTTGGTGCTGGCAAACCGTCGATTTACAATTAAAAACCTTGTGGATGATGTTGGAATTTCAAAAGGATCGGTCAACTTCATTTTGGACCTCAAACGCGTCAAATCTCGATTGGTATCGAAAACACTGAATGCGCTAACTCACACTGCATTGATTCTTCGTGACTTTTCCGCGAAAAATGAAACCCATATCGCTCCACAACCACCGTATTCACACCGTGCGACTTCTGGATGTTCAATAAATTCAAAAGACCATTCCACGGACACCGTTTTGAGTCGATTGAAGAGATTGAACGTGAATCACCTCGCCCTTTGGAGGCCATCCATGCCGATGACTTTTTAGCATGCATGGAGGCGGGAAAAAGTGGGCATAAGTGTCTTGTGTCCGGGGGGATTAGTAATTACACTTTGGAATATAAAATTTGCTGACGCGCATTTGATTATTTTATATAAAAGTGGTCAGAATAAATTTGGTGACTTAACAAAATAAAAGTGGTCAACAGGCAGAGCATAAATACTCATTCCCTGCATTAGGAAAAATATCTATGATATTAAGTCTATTTAAATGATAACATTTGTTTTTAAAAGCTAAATGAAAGTTGCGAATGACATTTATAAATATGTAATTAACGTTTCAGCCATGAATTCCCTTTTCCAAAATTCATCACCGTCTTCCTTAAATTGTCGTAAATCTTTAATCCCTCTTACACTCTGTTTCTCTGCATTTACACTAAGCTAATGAATCCGCTGCAACAATTCAGTTGCTAAACTTAAACGCTTTAGGCCATTGGAATAATCACACAGAAGCCTTGTGCTCCGAATGAGACGGTTACATTTGACGAATCTAGGCTGATACGTGTGCTCCAGCGGTCTGAATTCAGTGCGCGCAGACGCTTTTGGAAAGGCAGATCTGGAAATTAGATTTCTGGACCAATCAACTGCTGCGTAATGTATTCAAATCTGGTGACGACTATTAATTATTCAAAGGCTTATCTCTCTCAAGCCTCTATGGGCTGTCTATGTGAAAATGAAATGTCTGTCTATTTAGAGACTGGAATTAATTTGTCGCTATCATCTAGTAATAATAATTTATACTGGATAAAAATAATCTTATGCATAGGAATGAAGGGCATTCATATTTACTTAACTTTAAAATATGTATCATATGCAACTAATCGTTAATCAATGAAGGTTAATTTATAAAATGCTTATCTTATGTACACATTAGTTAACTATTAATTATTAAAAAGCTATCTTTGAAGCCTCTATGAGCAAACTATGCTGAAATAAAATGTCCATTTTGGGCTTTGGTGGTCCATGTAATATGAGGTTTTTTAAAAAACTTTTAATGAAAAGTAATTAATTTTACATAATTAATACTGTAACATAATTAATAATTTAGCATAATTAATTAAACCTAATTAATCAATTAACTATTAATTATTCAAAGGCTTATCTCTCAAGCCTCTGTGGGCTGTCTATGTGAAATGAAATGCTCATCTAGTTTAATGACTGGAATTAATTTTTCGCTGTCATTTAATAATAATAATTTATATTAGATAAAAATAATCTTCAATTCTCTCTAATTCATACTTATTTAACTTTAAAATATGTATCCTATGTAACCATTAGTTAATCAATTTAAGCAAAGCTGGTACATTTATAAAATGCTTATTAATTAACTATTAATTATTCAAAAGATATATTTCAAGTCTCTATGGGCAAACAATGCGGAAATGAAATGTCCGTCTTGGGCTTTGGTGGTTCATGTAATATGAGGTCTTTTAAAATAGCATTTAATTAAAGAAACATAAACCATTGAATTTTGACTCAAATTTGATATTTTATTAAATAAAACTGAGGTTAGTAATCAGTGGAGAACTAAGGAAATTTGAATCGAAACAAAATAATACAGAACCAATTTATACAGAACCAATTATTTGAGGCAAATAATACAGAACCCAAATATTAATCGTCTTTGCTAAGGATAGCACGATGAATCCGTATGGTAGAAAGTTATCCTTAAATCTTGAATTGATATGAAGTATTGTATTAAAATTCCAGATGTCCTTCTTGGAGTACTCATTCTCAATTACGGAGAAAAGTGGCAAATCAGTAAAGCAGCTCTTACGATGTACACTCAGTAAAGTTGAATCTGTTACGCATATGCCACTGTATTGTCAAATAACAACTACAACTAAAATGCTTAGTTTTCAACACTTGATAAAAGATCTATGAGATTTTTTTTAATAATATTAACGTACATATATGTTTTTTAATTGTTTACATTGCTCGAAAATTTTCAAAATTAAAACTTTTCCGATCCAATAAAAACGAATGGTTAACATTTAAATTGTAGCCCAATGTAGATTTTATTTTCATTGAAAAGCTTTGACTGCTAGGATAATATTACAATTTTCGAATGCATTTTAAAAACTCCAGTATGTTTGTAGAACAAACTAATTAACTAACTAAACTTAACAAACTAATTAATCTAACTAATTAAATAACCAACAGTTGTTTTAGTATTATCAGATTTGAGGAATATAAATAGGATTGAGATAAAATTGCCCTTTGCTTTTCAGACGAATTGATACGGAATCATTTCGAACCTAGGGGTATAATGCATAATTTATGAGTTGATGTAATTAAGTAAATGAATAACGAATGTTTTCCTTGAAATGGCGTAATTCACATTGTGCCACATCATGTTTTATAATTTAACACAGAATTAAACATGCAAACGAGCATTGATATAAATTATAAAACCAGTTGATACACTGCCAGAACTAGGAGACTAAGATCAAAACTCATTTACACAATAAATGCTATCGTATGAAAGCAAAAAAAAGTTTAAAAGACAGTCTTCCTTTCCTTACTGCTTGTTATTGTTTGTCTAACATACAAATAAAAATAAAAATAAAAATCCTTCCCGATTATCTCATTTGTATAATTTCATTTAGATGCTTATTCACACTTCACAGCCTGTAAAATATTTAATGATGTCCATAGTATATGGAACTTTGTTAAAGATTTCTCCCGGTAAAATTAAGTATTTAATTTTTTTAAATTATGTTTCAGAAGTTTGTGATGTCAATCTATTTGTTTCGTTCCATATTTTGAATCTTCTATAACCAATTTACTTCAAGGTAGAGGACTTCAACTTAATTTTCCTAGATTGTCTAGAATTTTCTGAATTGGCGCTCAGTGCCACAGTGGTTCGGAATTTTAAGCCCGTAGGTCCCGATCTCCTTGACTGTAAATCCCGGACTTCTACCTACAGGTGACCAACTAGAATTTTGGAGTTAATCTTTAAAGTTAAAAGACTTGAGCTGTGCCTAATAATGATGTGAGGTGATGATTATGTGCAAATAAACAATGTTTTAATTCCGCTGAGGCCACGCTCTATGATCACTTTTTCAAAAGTTATTAGATCCTTTGTTTAAAGCTACGATTGGGGTTTTACCAATGTCCATGTCTCCTGTGTCCCCCTCAATGCAAACATGAGGAGTTCTCCTTTTAGAGACGTAATCCCTCTCCTCCAAACTATTTTAAGACATGACACTGGTACTGACTTATCAAAATAGTGTTACCATCATAAAAATTTCATAAACTCTGTGTCCCCCTCAATGCAAACATGAGGAGTTCTCCTTTTATAGACGTAATCCCTCTCCTCCAAACTATTTTAAGACATTACACTGGTACTGACTTATCAAAATAGTGTTACCATCATAAAAATTTCATAAACTCTGTGTCCCCCTCAATGCAAATATGAGGAGTTCTCCTTTTAGAGACGTAATCCCTCTCCTCCAAACTATTTTAAGACATGACACTGGCACTGACTTATCAAAATAGTGTTACCATCATAAAAATTTCATAAACTCTGTGTCCCCCTCAATGCAAATATGAGGAGTTCTCCTTTTAGAGACGTAATCCCTCTCCTCCAAACTATTATAAGATATAACACTGGCACTGACTCATCAAAATAGTGTTAGCATCATAAAAATTTCATAAACTCTATCTCATTAGTTTTCTCCCAGATCAGGCTTTTCTGACAAATTGAAATTACAACACAGACTGAGGGCTCTGGTTAAACATATTCTAGACCAAGAAGATTAACAAAAGCTGATAAATAATTTAGCAATCCTTTAATCGAATTTGTATGGACTGGTTGTGTGGTCCCTTTCGATAAAAATTTAACGCAGTGTCTTTTAACAAATTCCGCTAGAAAAATAAAAACTTCCCTTTTCGTTCTGCTTCTTATCCCTAGAGTATTATAAATTTTTAGCCATGCATTAACAAAAAATAAAAAAAAAAGGTTGACGATAATTAGTAGGATCTTAATGACAAACTGCTTAAAACTTAACTGAAAAATGTAGTCAAAAGGTAAGAAAAATGTATTTTGCATATTTTTTTAAATCGTTAATGCTTGGAACCATATATAATTTTGAAAGTAAATCAACATAGGTAACTTGAAGAATATCAAAAGAAAGGGAATATCAACAGAAAAATTGATTGAAAAATTTCAGTAAAGAAGTCCATATTGTATTTCTAACATTGATAAAAAAATTAATTATATGTATGAATGTAAAATGGGATATGAGTAATTCCAAAAATACATTAATAATTACTTACCTTATTTGAATATGTATTTAGTAATTTTATTTATACATATTATAAATCACAGAAAATTAATCGAAGAAAATAATTATAATCATAATAATTTTTATAGTTAGATAAAAAAATAATAAAAGTAAAATATAAAAAGTAGATTTGTTCATAAAATAATTTTGAAAGATATAAATAAAATTCCTCATAATTTTTATCTTTATAGTTATTTAAATATATTTATATACTTCTCAGTTCTTAATTTGCCTTTTGATGGTTTATATTTCATTAATATACCTAAAATATAATGATTATAAAGACTGACCCTGTTTATCAGTTTGATTAATTATTTTCATATATTTAAAAAATAAATCTACACGAAAAAAGCTAAATTTCCAAATTAGAAATTATTATCAGCTAGAAAATTATTAAATAATTTATTATATTCGATAAATAAATGAATAAAGTAATTCATAGTAACTGTTATATATTAGTATCCAGAAGAACAAAAATATCTCAAAAATTCCAAAAACCGTTTCTAAATGATTTATAATAAATACATAATTTGTTTCATTTAATTTACATAATACAAACAACAATTTTTCCGATTGCTGCCTTTTTGTAAGTCACTTTTTAAAATAAACTGCATCATTAATTTGAAACAAATTCATTCATAACAAAGGAAATGAAAAAACAGTAAAAATAGCTTTTTGAAAATATATAATAACTGTCTCAATGATATTAGAATTTATTTAAAAACAAAAAACATAAATTTAAATGTTTATTTAGTAATGATCAGTTATAAAACAATGAATATAAATTAATTCTAATTTGTAGTTTAAAAGGAGTATTAAGATAAATACTTGTTAATTACCTTGTAATAAACAGTTTTAATTGTATTTCCATGAAAAATGATTACCAAAACTATTTAGGTTATTTATAATGATGTTTAGCTTTCAAATTAATGTTTCATTTAAGATATGTTACACAATTAATATTTTTTAAATGTATAATCCTCCAATGTTATTTCAAATATTCATTAAATGTATTAAAAATATTTCAGATCGTAAATGCCAAATAAGTTAAATTTGCTAATTTATAGAAATATTCAATAAAATTTATATTAATTTGTTAATGAAATTTATAAAATCTAATCCTTTTTAACTGCTTTAAATTTTTGTTTAAACTGTAAGTTTTAAACAGACATGATTTATTATTTTAAGTAATTTTTAATAAAGTAATTTCAGTAATAATTTTTAGTAAAGCAATTTTTAGTAATAATTTTTAATTAAGTAATTCTTAATGATAATTTTTAGTAAAGTAATTTTTAGTACTAATTTTTAATAAAATAATTCTTAGTAATAATTTAAAGTAATTTTTAATAAGGTGAAGTATTTTTTACAATTGTACAACAATTGAATAAATTTATTGTGTTGAATTACTCATGAGATAAAATATCTATATGTATTGCAATTTTTTTATTCATTTTCTATTAACATGTAAACATGTCGTTAATATGTAATATGCTTACGACGTGTAAGATCATTTAAAAAACGCAAATATACTTGTATTTTTAAAATTTATTTTAAATATGATTTCCTTGCCTACCCTATACTTTATAAATTCGGACAATTAAGATATGATTTCGTAAATTCCCAAGTTTGAATACGACATTTTGAACTATTGGAAAATCATGAAAACTATAAACAGCATTTAAGTAATTTTTTTTTCATTTACCTTTCATTTAATTTTAATCTTTTAAAGTTTGTTAACAACATTCAAAAGCTGCGATAATATAATGTCATTGTCATTGAGTCGTTTGCCCAATATATATATATATACATATATAATAAGTACATTAGATTTTCAATATCAAATTTGTAAATATGTTGGAGGGGTAGGGTACGTCTAGACGACTTGGAATCATAGAAACGCCAGAAATAGACATGTAATATAATTAATCTTCTAAATGTAATTTACATAGTTTCCATGAATTTAGCACGACTTTATATTCAAAATTATATACTTTTTTTTAGGAATTGCATAGCTCATAAATATTCTACTTCCTTTTAATGTTATTAAACTCATGCCATTATGATTAAAGTGCAAGAACCCTTTTAATTAGATTTCTACTTTAAAGTGAAGATATAATAGATCATTGTCATCATCAGTAGCGCAACAGCCCCATGGTGGGTTAAGGGCGTCCGCCTCCTGGTAGACTTCTAGAGAAGACTTCTACAGGAGGTTTTCTTTTCACAGGATAGGGTTGTCAGCACCACGCCCAACGATCTACCGCCATATTTGACCGAGACCTATGGTTTAAAGTGGATTCCAAACCGCTAACAAACATCCATAGCATCGCCAGGACTGGAACCCGAATGCCACAGAAGATATAAATAGATACAATTTATTTAAAGAATAATTAGAATAATTACTAATTACCTAATTAGAAAAAGCAACTGGCAAGTGGCGAATACCTACACGGCCATGTCACAGTTATTTATCAAAATACAGGCGTGAAATCTGAATGCTTTTTCTTTGGCTTACACATAAAATATGTGTCAGCACCAAGTCTACAAACCTCCAAGAGAAGTAGAGTACACCAAGATTGAATCAATCAGAGTTAATCTTTAAAATGGTACATCAAATATTAATCAATCATCATCAATCATTTATCTAATAATAATCAATTATCAATCAATCGCTATTAATCATCATTAATTAATTACATCTATCATTCACTTCCTAAATGAATGTGCGGGGTGCAGGAAACACCGAATATTTTGGAAGATTCTCGGCATGTCTCTGACATCACAAGAAGCTGCTGTTCGGTGTATAACCTTTTCCACGATGCTGCTAATGAGAATATCATATACCAGTATCTTTATTATGCCCATAGCTGAAGTAATCAAGGCATAATAGTAGATTAAATTGCCAGACTACCATTCCTAATCTAGTGTTGTACAATAGTGATTTTTAACTGGTTACAAAGTTTACTACTACAATGGACAAGGTTTTAAAGAGTTTATAGTTGGGAATACATATTATCGTATATGTTTCTAAAAGTACAAGCGACGAGCATCTCGTTCATTGCACTCTGTACAATCATATGTTTGTCGTGTCCCTCATGGGAGGATGGGTGCAGCTTCTGTTCTGATGGAACACCCGTGGGTAGAAGTCTGACTTCTGCTCCGTGACGCTCTTACAGTCATAGTAGACTAGGACCTACGGCTTAAAGTGGATTCCGAACCCCTACAAACATCCATGGCACCGCCGGGACTCGAACCCGAAACCTGTGGCACCGAGCGCCAGGGCGCTAGATACTCGGCCATTCAGTACTATCATATGCCAGATGCTATCATATGTCAACTAACTTCATTTTCATACAATCACCCATATCATATACTATGAGGTATCTTTGAAAGAATTTCATAATTCCCGCCCCTTTGAAATTCCAAATGACTTTTCTAGAAGGCATTACCAACATAGAAATTGCTGTGTGATTTAGAAACGTTTAGATGCCCCCTACGTTTCATGGAAGTTTGTAAACCTGGTGCTGAGACACATCGTAATTTAGAATTAGTAAGTTTATACAAGTTGTATGTACTTAAGTTAGATACTGACACATTGTTATACATAACTTACTATGCTAGTACTTTGTGTATGTAAGTTTTTAAGATGCAAGCATTCAGTTTTCATGCCTGTATCTTGTAATATATGATGCGGTCTTGTAAGAAGACATCCACCAACTGCCCAGTACTTCAATAAATTAGGTATCCCTCTTCAAATGGATTGCATGCATATAAAAAGTAAAAATCTAATAAAAAAGTAAAAATCTAATAAAAAAGTAAAAATCTAATAAAAAGTAAAAATTAACTTCTAAAGTAAAAATCTAATAAAAAAGTTCTAATACTTCACGCACAATGTTATCAGTTTGAAAATATTAAAATAATGTAGAAAAATTTTGATTAAAACCAGTAATATTTCTAAAAAATTAAACAAAGTATATATTATTGAATATAAAGTCGTAATAAATTCACGAATCCAATGTAATTAACATCCAGAACATTAATTATATTATGTTATTCATCATCTAATGATCATAATTTAATTAATTCTTTAGTTAATAGAGAATTCCTACTAATTCTCATCTTGTTAAATCAGAAGCAAACAGCAGTTGATAATAGTTTCGAATCCAATTTAATAAAAAAACATTTCTTGCTTATACATTTCAAATACAAATACATTTTCCTTTACATCTCTTTAATTGTTTTCTATTTTTACTGAATTTTTTTTTCTCTAAATATTTATTTCTATTTTCCGATAAAAAAAGAAATTTTAAAATTTAATCAATTACTTGAAAGAGTTATTTTTAAATCATAGTCATTTATCAATAAGCCATTTTTTAATTATGTTCATGTTGTAAAAGTAAAAGTTTATGAATGCTTTCCAATTAAAATTTTTCTGTTTTGCTTTTCATATCCATTTATTCAATTATCGAATTAAATACATGTATAAAATTATGTTTTCGTATTTCTAAATATATTTGAATAAATAAAGTTTTATAACTAGAAGTTCTTAATGAAGAAATATTATGCGGATAAAATAATGCATCATTTTTTTTAATTCCCAATATCTTTAAATGTTATTAACTCTACAGTTCTTGAATCCCCTACTTTTAATCAGTCCCATATTTAAACTGCAACAGATTAATAAAACAACCACTGAACTCTCTACAGTATAGATTAAATCTATACCGTAGAGTGTGCTTAATTAGGTGCCTGAAGAGTTAAATTAATGCCCTAAATTTATCGCGTGCCATATACCCCTTTAGCCTAATGCACTTCTAGGCACGTGCAAAATTTCTAATGTAGAACATAATCTATTGCAATTTTTTTTCATGAAACTAGATATTTCGCGATTTGTTACAAAAAAATTATCCCAATGATGAATAGTAATTTAAAATAATGTTTAATAAATAGAAAGATTTTATTCAATAAACAAATGCTCGTATATAATTTTCATGTGATGTCTGTTTTTATATCAAAGTATACATTTTTTAAAGTAAATTAAATGGTCAAAATACATTTTTATCAAAAATATTTACAGATTCAAACTGTATTTGCGGATTTAAGGGAGTTTGTTATAATTTTTACCACCAAATCTATAAAAAACCCTTCACTAACATTATTTACATGAGGGCCTAATGGTCGAGTGGTTAGCGCTCTGGCGCTCGATACCACAGGTTTCTTGAATCTAGTCCCGGAGTTGCCATGGATGCTTGTAGTGGCTCGGAGTCCACTTTAAACAGTAGGCCCTGG
This sequence comes from Caerostris darwini, assembly GCA_021605075.1. Lineage (NCBI taxonomy): Eukaryota > Metazoa > Arthropoda > Arachnida > Araneae > Araneidae > Caerostris > Caerostris darwini. The sequence continues at coordinate 390,150 of BPLQ01001613.1, forward strand.
TCTAATACTCTCGTAGAGGACTATGAGGGTAGTGATACTCGCGTCCGTAGCCTTTCTTCAAGCTACACGTACCCCCTGAATAGTGCTAAATGAGTAACATCGGTGCAGCCCTTGCTTATGTCATAAATATTAAGTGTCTCTGTATTGCCAGAAGCATTGCAATAACAACATTTAAATAAAGATTATTCCCCGTGTAGTCCAGGATAGAATAGCCCATGTATGTCTTAAAAGGCCACTAAAATAGGTTCTCAACGCCCGAAGTGGGGTAAAAGCAAACTTCTCCCTTTGTGTGCCCCATGTCTTGGTGCCGCAAGGTGAAGGACAAAAAAAAGTTGTATTACTTACTCTTATCATTTATGGATTTGGCCTAGATGTTGCTGTCGATTAAGTGGATAAGAAACAACAATAAAAGATAATTAGAAGAAATCCGTATTTAATTGCATGTCATTATTTCAATATCCAAATTCTAAACTACATTTAATTTGTTTTTATAGTAGGACAAGTTAGAAAAGAGATTATTTGCCTTGGCAGATCTTAATAGAACATGATGTGTATAGTACATCAACTTTTCTTAACTTATTAAATAAATTCATTCGATTGAAATCCTTGCTAAAACTGATGGACTTACACTTACAACCGTTTGTTGTAACAGCAGTACAATATTCTGAGATTCAAACTCTTTTTCAGGTCATAGAGGTAAATTTGGTTGTCGAATATTTAAAAAAACGGGGGGCCGAGTGGCTAGCGCTCTGGCGCTCGGTACCACAGGTATCCGAACCACTACTAACACCCGGCGCTGCCACGGGTCTTCTAAGTAAAAAAGTACAGGTCTAAAGTAGGTCCCGGTCCTAATAGGATCGTAGAGCGTTGCGGGGGCATTGTTACTCCGCATCCGTGGCTTATCTTCAAGCTACACACGCCCCCTGGGTAGTGCCAAGTGAGTAACCTAGGTGCAGCCGTTATGGCATAAAAAGATCACCGTCTGTTTGCCATCTGCATTAGAAAGGAAAAAAATATTTTAAAAAACTTGTTTTCATATCTCTGAAATGCATTTTGTCGTGTTTATTTCAAGAATAAAATTTCTTGCATTCTTAATTAAATATATATATTTCATATGCATATTTAATTAAGAATGTAAGAAATGTATTTATATATTTATTAATTGCTTTAAATGACAATTGCAACCATTTTCATATTTTGTTTTGAAAAAAGATTTATTCGATTGGCTGGCACAAACTATTCATTAATAAATGCATTGAAATTAATGTAATTCATAATAAAAAAATTGTTCTTGGAAATTATTATTTTACTCTTTTTTCTATGTTTCTTAATTATGTTAAAGAACTTTTTTTTATGCTAATTTCTATCGTAAAAGGCATTGGTTTGGAAAATGAATAATGAAGTATAAAGAAAATAAATTACTCTTCCAAAAAACTATTCAATATTCAATAAACTTTTCCTGGACTGGCAAAAAAAATCATAACCAAAATAAAATAAAAAATCGAATCCCCATACATTAGAATTTAATAATAATAATTAGCAGAACAATGAGTATTTTGGGAAGAACTGCAAAACAAATTGGTTTTATTTGAATTGATTAGCATAATATAAATTGGGTTTGGTTTCTTTAAGAAGGTAGTTTGTAATATTTTCTTTGGTTGTCTTATGGAGCATTAAATATTCCACTTTTAAGTTAAACTAATTATCTTATTAAAATTATACAACACTGTAGATTTCGAATGATTATCTTCATTTAAATAATTGAAAAGCATGAATTAAAAGGAAATTTTGAAAATTAATACATGCCAATTTATTCTTTTCATGTTTTGCAATACCATCATCCTCATCATCATCATCGACGTAACAGCCTCATGGGGGCCAAGACCGTCTTCCTACGTTTCTAAGGCAGTTTCAAGATGAGAGATGTTTTTTTTTATGGAGCAGTTTTGTCAACCCTACGCCCAACAGTCATATACAAACGGTTTTAATAACATAACTTCTTCATTGTCACAGCAGCCCATTGGTTGGCTAAGATCGTCTACCTACTATCGATTTCGAGACAGGGGAAGTTTTTTACGGTGTAGGGGGGCCAGCCCTACGCCCAACAGTCCCCTAACCAACATTCCAGTCTTCTGCCTACTGGCGGATTACGAGACATAGGATGTTTTTTTACGGTTGATAGGTTACGTTTACGGATTCGGTTACGTTACGTTTTTTTACGGTTGTAGTTTGTCAGCCATATGCCCAACAGTCATGTGAGACAGGGACCTACTGTTTAAAATGGATTCCGAACCATTACAAACATCCCTGGCACCACCTAGACTCGAACCCGAAACCTGTGTCACTAAGCGCCAAATCGCTAGTCACTCTATCATTATGCTCTATTTTGCCATATAATATGACATTACATATTAAATATATTTACAGCGTTGTATTTAAACAGCACTGCTTAAAAATATTCTTATGACATTAAATGCTTTCTGTAATCCTTAATATTAATGTAACTGACAGTTTTTATTATCAGGCTCCATTTTGCAATATAATGTGGCATTACATATTAAATGTATTTACAGCGTTGTATTTAAACAGCATTGCTTAAAAAGATTCTTATAACATTAAATACTTTCTATAACCTTTTATATTAATGTAACTGACAGTTTTTATTAATTCAAATATTCCAAAATAAACGTGAAATTTCTTGTAATCCTTTTTACTAAGCTTAATTCAAAAGACTTTCTTTTGAGAATATTAAAAATTCATCAATCAAATTGCTAAGGATTTAAGTAAACTTAGGTTCACCAACGCTGTCAAGTTGAAAAAGCTTAAAGATTAAATTGAAGGAATCGCTTTTTTTTTATAAAGAATAATATTAAAAATGCATTGCAGCTCTCCAAAATATATTTTCGAAGTGATTTTAAATACATTACTGAAGTTACTGAATAAAAAATAAAGAAAGAAGTATTTTTATGTGAGGGGAAAATTTTATTTCTGAAATAAAACTGTACTTTGAATAATCAAAATATATCAAAATTGAATGATGATATTTATTGAAAATGTATTGAAATGTATTATGTATTGATTTGAAAATTTTAATATTTCATGATCAAATGAGGTTCATGATTTGTGATGGTATTTTTAATATTTTTTTCAACTTAATAACATATCTATTTAAAACATATCTATATTAAAACATTTCTATTTTTATAATTTGGTCATAAATGACAAACTTTGTATAATATCAATAAACAAAATGTGTAAATGTCTTTCAAGTTTAAATTCATATTTTGAAATGATTTAACAAACTTTGTAATACTACTTTTCACATAAATGTAAGGAAACTACAATATTTAATGTAGTTTACTAGAATACCATATTTAATGTAGTTTACTAGAATACCATATTTAATGTAGTACTGTAGAACAATTGCAGTATTTAATGTAGTTACAATGTTTACTAAAATAAACATAAAATAACTTTTCATCCATAAAATGCTTGAAAATGGTCATTAATTTCGATGTGCTATGTGAGATGCCATTATGAAATTTCTAGGATATATTCTATGATGTTGCCTGGATATATTGTAGAGTGCAGGTTGGGAAACTATATTGTAAATTGGTGTAGCTGGGTTGAGATACTTGAGGCATAGGTTGGAAAACTCACAGCTTTATTTACACAAGCACAAACACCATACACTTACAATTAGAGACATACAATATTTAGCACATTTAAATACATATAATTATAGGTTCAAAGTATTCCACTTCTAAGCCGAAAATCCGATACTCAACTAAGCACAGAATACGTGAAAAATACTTTCTCTCCGGGTGAGAGTTTCTAGGCCGACTGACCAACGAACAACGAGGAGGCGCTCTTGCCAGTGTGTAGGAAAAATGACAACTACAATATTTAATTTAGTTAAAAAGTTAATGAATATGGTTTTTGAGTATAAAAACTTCTGTTATTCAAATTTTGGAATTTTTTTCTTAGATATCTGGGTTAAAGTTACGCCAAATATTTTTTTTTATTTTACGAATATTTCAACACTAAACACTGGTACGTTTTTTAAGTTGCACAGCTACTATTAATTATGCTACAGGATAAAAGAAATGGTAAAAATTTCGTACTTTTTCCAATAATAACCTTTTTAATAATCATTGAATTGTTTTTTAAAGTCAAAATGGATTCTAACAACATTACGAACCATTAATGAGAGTTGAACTACAATATAAATACAGTACTGAATTCCTATACAAAATTCTACAACGGAAAATATAATGAATATAATGAAGGAAATTATATGAATGAAACGAATGAAGAATGAAATGAATGAATAGTGAATGAATGAAGAATGAAATGAATGAATAGTGAATGAGTGAATAATGAATGAAAATATAATGTAATAAACATATTCGAATATAAAACATAATACTTCTCCTCCCTGTTGCATTTAGTCGTAAGCAGTACATTTACAAAATGCCATATCTAACGACTCTCTTCAATGTAAAAAGCTTTAATTATAGTGCATTAAATTAGGAAATTTTTTATGCTGAATGATAAAAACAAATTTTCTCTTTAAAAAAAATCTGGAGTTTTGATTGCAAGTAATAACTTTTTCCACTAATAATATGTTTTTTGCTCTACAATTTGTTCAAAATTTTGTGTTTATTGATGTTATAGATTACTTGGAAATGCTTTGTCATATCCCTGCAAAAAAGATGTATAGTCGAAAGATTTGTATCTTTTCTTCATTTCTTCCATCATATATTCTACTACTTTATTCCTCATAAAAAAGGATGTTACATTTACTAAATGAAAAAAAAAAATATTACAGATGTAACTCAACACACAATGTATGCGATTCCTTGCAGAAAAAAACCAATAATAAAACAGAAAAAAAATGATAAAAGCTTAATTACATCTTTTTTTTAAGCAAAATATTATTTCATTTCCGTTGGTTAATCAAAAAGTTACATAGAACAATAGCACTAAGCTCAATAGAACTACCAAGAACTAAGAACAAAAAGAAGACCAGAATCATTGCCTAATGAGTTCATCTCGCTTCCCAATATCTCGACTTCTCTGTAGGTCGTGGCCTGGAGGCCAAGTGGCTAAAGATCAGGCCTTTGGCATTATAGGCTTCAGGTTCGAATCCTGGAGGTGGCAAGAATGTCTATTAGTGGTTCGGATTCCACTTTAAACTGTAAGTCCCGGTTTTTTAGCCCACGTGTGCACAAGATAACCGTAGAGAGACCTCTGTAGATTCACAAAGAGCCCCACATCGCAGCAGATGGTCCCAGTCTATTACTTCTCCAGAATCGCAGAGAGCACAAATAGGATCGGCCTTTGCCTTTGCTAAATGGCTTTGCGATGCAGATGGGCAGCAATGGGTGTCAATTGAATACAATTGTATCCCGTAGACAGGCGAAAGGCCCCCACTGCATCGCGTTTTGGTTTGTCGGGAATAAGAGATGGACTTACCCTCCTCCAATTTTTTAAAACTGTACGAGTCTGAAGATTAGATGTAAATAGAAAGCTGTTTGATTAAACTGTTTTAAAAACAGTTTAATCAAACAGCTTTTTAATATCCTAATACAGCCATTCCTTATTCGATGATTAAACTGTTTTAAAAACAGTTTAATCATCGAATAAGGAATGGCTGTATTAGGATATTGTAGTAATCTTAAACAAAAAAGTTTGCCAAAAACAAATTAAAGAAACATTTTCTGAAGCAAAGCATTTGTAATATATATATATATATATAGCACTGAACAATTGTAATTTCAATTTGAATTTATTTGTTATGTATATATGTGTTTTATTGATATGAATATTGAATGGCAATACTTCAACATAAGACACTAAATAATAGCTTTGCATAGTAAGTGGGAAGAAACATAACATGCATAAGAAAACCTCTAGATCTAACCCTGCAGGAAAACTTTATTGTTTTTAGAGCATTATTTCCATATCTTTGACACTGTTGCACATAATAACAAGTCACTTTGCATTTAAAATAGCAACCAATATCTTATTATGAAGAGTTATAAATAGAACGAAGTAAGAAAATCTGATTAATTTTTTTAAGTAGCCTCGAAAACTCAGAAATGCTGTATAATCTGGATAATTGGCATTTTTTTTTCCATCAATAGGTCTTAAGAGAGAAAATCCTTAGAAAAATTTCTTGCAGTTGAATGAATGTGCTAAAAGGGATTTGCGAGTTAGGTACTTGAAGAATTTCTGTCCCCTCTTCTAGCGATAATTCATCCTCTTCATACTTCTAAATATCGAAGTGCTTATTCATCTACTACAGGATGAAGAAGAAAGATAACTCTTGAATTCGTGAACCAATAATGAAGAGAAAAAGGAAGAAGAAAGTGCTTTCAAAGCAAATTTTGGGTAGAATATTTTTATGAGATATTCGAAAGAACCACATAATGACTTTGAAAAATTGCATTATGGGTCATAATATTCTTCCGATAAATTTGAGATAATTAGATACGGAAGCTGTGTATGCATTTTTGATTTGGTTGATGATCGAATGACAAAAACCTACTAAAACAATAAATTGCAGAATTGTGTCTGGTCAGCAAGTTATTGATGATAATGACATTGATATTGACATTAACATTAATAAAGACTCGCAATAGCATTGATAACAACAATGTCTTGAATAACGTTGTTACTTGAATGAGCACGATGACCAATAGGTCAACCGAAGGATAAAGACCTAATAAAAATATAAAATGCATAATTGTGTCTTCTCAGCAAATTAGTGATGATAATGACATTGATATTGACATCAACATTAATAAAGACTCGCAGTGACATTGATAACGTCAATGTCTTGAATAACATTGTTACTTGAATGAACACGATGACCAATAGGTCAACCGAAGTCAACCAAAGGATAAATACGGAAGCTGTGTATGCATTTTTGATTTGGTTGATGATGAAGTTAGTGATGATAATGACATTGATATTGATATTAACATTAAACCTACAATAGATCAAAACAATAAAAAATTGTGTCTTCTCAGCAAGTTAGTGATGATAATGACATGACGCACAATGGCATTGCAAGTTAGTGATGATAATGACATTGATATTGATATTAACATTAATAATGACGCACAATGGCATTGTTAACATCAATCTCTTGAATAAAATTGTTACTTGTATGAGCACGATGATCAATAGATCAATAGAAGTCAACCAAAAGATAAATACCTAATAAATTGCCGAATTGTGTCTTCTCAGCAAGTTAGTGATGATAATGACATTGATATTGATATTAACATTAATAATGATTCGCAATGGCATTGATAATACCAATTATGAATGCCATTGCGACATTGCATTCAAGACACTGGCATTGATAATGCCAATGTCTTGAATAGCATTGTTACTTGAATGTGCAATAGGTCAACCGAACAATAAAGACATTCAATAAATGCATAACATTCAATAAAACATGCATACGATGAATTAATAATAATCACTCAATAATATGCTCTTTTTGTTTTTCACTATACCTGAAGGGTTTTCTAAAATTCGTATAAATATAATTTTGTCTGGAAATAAATTACTATAAGCATTTTTATTTGTGTTCAGAAAGTGAATATTCTAAAAGCCTCGTATTAAACACATTGATCTCATAGTCATGTGTATAAAAAAGAATCTCATTTCTGAGAAAACACATTAATTTTATCGTCGTGAAATAAATGCGTGAACTTTCTTTCACAGAAACAGCAGGACACGTTTTTATACCCTTTTGCTGTTAAAAAATTCTACATATTATTAGTTTCTTAATATTTAACTACAAAAGAAGCCGATGTTTTTCTATTCTCCTTGTAACTAACAATAATAAGACATAAAAAATAAATAATGCATTAATAAATAATGAGGTGGGATTTATTGTTGGGTTTATGTATTCAAATGATGTCATAAAAATAATGTTTTTATTTGAGATATTGCACATTCTTGCTAAGTAAAGATTAAATTAAACTGCCTTTTTTTAGGCTATACAAGCATTGATTATATTCTGAATTTATAAAAAACTTATTTTGCAATTCTTATTGTTGTAGAAATATTAATTAGAACTTGTCCCTATATATTAATTTACGTTTTTTCTTTAAGCCAATATTTATTTTCATTTAGTGTTTTTGATTTAGTTTTTCTGCGCGCTGTCTGCAAAGATTTTTCTTGATTATAAAGTTAATGTCATAGACACTATGCAAATTAAGGAAAGTGAATGTTTACTTTAAATTGCAGCTGCCTATGTTGTGAATTTCAAAAGAAAGTTTTTGCGTATATGATTTTTTAATTCTTATTATATAAAAATATAAAAAACATTATTTTGTTTTATTTAAATTCCAAGCTGCAGTTCTTTTTCAATGATTATGTTTTTATTATAGTTTACCTTTTTATTATAGTTTTTTTAACAATTTTTATTATAGATTGTGTTTTTGTATATATGTTTTTTTTTTAATTCTTACTGTATAAAAACACAAATAATATTATTTTGCTTTATTTGAATTCCAAGCCACGGTTCTTTTTTAAATGATTATGTTTTTATTACAGTTTATTTTATATTATATATTTCTTTTATTACAATTTTTGTGTATATATTATGTTAATTCTCATTGTATAAAAACATAAAAAAATATTATTTTGTTTCATATAAATTTCAAGCTGCAGTTCTTTTTTAAATGTATGATTCTTAATTTTAAAAAGAGAAAGCAAACATTTATTAATTGAAATTTTTTTTTTTTGACTAGTAAAAGGTAACATAAAACTTGAACAAAATTCATAGCTATAATCCTAATTCGAAAATATAGCTGAATTTTCATATAAAACAACTCCATATAGCTTAAAACAAAAATTAGCAATTTCCAATTCAGATACTACAATGGGGAATTCCAATTTAAAGTTTAGGTACTAGCATGCAAGCATAAAAACAAAATGCTTTTCGTGCTAAAAAAAGTATATATAGCCAATTTTTAATTTATAGATATTACAATATTTTTTTAAATAGTTTTATTTTATTATTTTGAAAACTATTTTTTTTTTATTTCAAATTTGTAATATTTCCATTAAAATTTAAATTAGCTATTTAAAAAAAATACCTTTAAAACAATTAATAAGAGTGCAAACCTGTGGCTTGATGTTAATTTTTTCTACAGCATTTGTGTCCAGCCATTTGACATCAATTTCAATATCAACGTGTTTTTTATTTTTTAATTTTTGTCTTAATTTCTTTATCTTATATTTTTCTGTAATTTTTCTAATTTAATTTTGGGGACCTAAATACAAGCTCACTTAACCTGCAATGTTCTTTATTCATGTCTTAATACTACCCAATGCCTTCATTTCAACAAGATAGGTGTTTTAGGCCCTATGGGGGCCAAGGAGCACCGAGAACCAAGGACTGACTTTAAATGTATGTTTTTATTACAGTTTATTTTTTATTATAGTTATAGTTTTCTGTTTTTTATATTATTTTTTATTATAGATTATTTTTTTTATTATAGTTTTTGTGTATATTATGTTAATTCTTATTTTCATAAAAACATAAAAAATATTATTTTGTTTTATCTAAATTCCGAGCTGCAGCTCTTTTTTAAATGATTATGTTTTTATTATAGTTTATTTTATGATTGTTATAGTTTTTTTTACATATAAAATTATTTTATTATAGTTGTAGTTTTTTGTTTTTTATATAATTTTTTATTATAGTTATAGTTTTTTGTTTTTTACATAATTTTTTTATTATAAATTACGTTTTTTATTACAGTTTTTATGTATATGTTTTTTTTTAAATTCTTATTGGATAAAAATATTAAAAAAATATTATTTTGCTTTATTTAAACTCTAAGCTGCAGTTCTTTTTTCAATGATTATGTTATTATTATAGTTTATTTTTCATTATAGTTATAGTTTTTTTTTTTATATATTTTTTATTATTATTTTTTTATTACAGTTTTCCTACATATGCTTTTTAATTCTTATTGTATAAAAACATAAAAAATAATTTTTTTTTGTTTTATTTAATTCCAAGCTGCAATTCTTTTTTCATTGATTAAAATTCTTTGATATGCATGAATGTGGGTTTTTTTTTTTTTTTTTTTTTTTCGCGAAGTTAAAAGTTTAAAGTACAACAATATTTTTACTTATCTGTCATGGTGGATATCATAGTTTGTATGTTTTTGCTGATATCTTTGGTTAACATTTTATGTGTGGCCCGCGAAGTCTTCAAATATGTAGTAAAACGAAGTTAAATGATTACGCCTTTTTAAGTTTCGCTTGACCCCAAAGAATATACTGTCTAAACTACAAGCTTATCGTTGTCATAAATTTCTCATGGTATTTTTCTGACAAAAAGTTTCCTTTAAATGCAAAGAGGGAAATTAAAAGATTGAACAACCCTGAAAATAAATAGATTCTGTTACAACTTTGAAATTTTAACATCTGTTTATCACGGAACGTTCAATGCAACTCTTCTCTAACAAGTTGTTTCACTTGAAATTGCTCCTAAAATGCACTGTCTTCTTTATCACCAGTCGGTGGGCTGTTCGGGGTATACATGAACCCCACAAATGTGTTAACCTCATTCTTCAATTCCTTCTATTAGCTGACACTCTCCCTATATATATCTTGTTCCAATTTTCAATCGTTAATAAAATATTTTTTATTCATCCACTCAACTTCAAATACATTTTTTTAACTTGTAGTGGATGACACTTGATGTTAATACAGTTTTTTCAAGTATTAATTCAGTAATTGAATTTAATTAATTAATTTTAGTTTTTTCTAGATTTAAGTTGCATGTACCTACCAATAGATGGCGCCAGATAAACTTAAAAAATTTGATGAACATTATTTATAAAGGACTTTCTGCAATAGAGTGAAAAAAAAGTAGGAATTGATTTTAAAAATTTCTTTTTATATTACTTGTTTTCTAATTGGTAAGAGACCTAGGTATGATGTAAAGAGGAAAAAAATGTGAAGAAAGAGGAATCTAGATTTATAGATGAATGAATCTAGATGAATAGAGGAATCTAGGTTGGAATATTAAGAAAAGAAGAAAAAAAAATATTTATTTAAAATACTTTTACAAAATATTGCATGTTAAAAAGTGTCACTGTTAAAAAGTGACAAAACTTCTTCACATCAATTCATAAAAATGATCATTTATCAGAAATTCTAAAAAATAAATATAGGAATTTATTATGTTTCATTCAGAAAAATTTCTTAGTGAATAAAATAAACTAATTACACAGCGATATAAGCCTGAGATCAGATTCAGAATTGAAATTTAAAACAACCAATGAGGAATATTTTTTGTTTGATTCACACTGATAAATCTTTCGGAATCTAGGTATATAAGTACATGGAACCATTCATGAAAATTTCTATTATTATTTTCTTTAAAACCAACTACCCTACCAACTACCTTTTTATTTGAAGTATCTCTCATACTTCCTCAAAAAAATCTTTTATCATAACATATTTTGTTAGCGATGCATGTAATATATACACATCAAACATAAATTACATGCATTAAGGTTATGAAAACCGTAAAATTGCTGTTCTTTCATCTATGCTTGGAACAATCTGTTCTAGATGAAAGCATATCAGTTTCAGTGCTTTTAAATTTTGTTCTTTATCTATCAAATACAGAATATCCATGTTTAAATTCTATTATTTCCAGTGTGTATACGAGATTTATCATTTTAAATCTATCCGAAATGCATACTTTATTGCATGAAATGATTTCAATCTAAGGGATATATTGAACATAGTTTTCTTTTGAAGGGTTACAGGTTTGATCCATTGCTTTTAAAATCTTTTGTGTGTAGAAAATAATTCAATTCAGGAAATTTGATAAGTTTTAACAGTACGATGCATTTCCATTCACAAAGCAATCACACAAACAGATACATATACATATGTATATGTATGTGTATGTGTGCGTATGTATGTATATAAATATTTGAGGATTGTGAATATTATATATTTGTGTGTGCGTCTGTGGTTATGTATATATGCATGAATGCATATAAACATTCAATTATTGTAAACATTTACAATCATTGAAGATCTGTATAAGATTAGAACACATAAGTACAACAAGATTTCATGTACACATTACAAGATTTGTACACATAAGTACAATATGGCAATTTAATAGCTTCATAATAGCTTTTATGTGCATATATCAATAAGAACTATCATCTATTTATAGGAAATTTTTATTGTGCGATCGAAATATTTTCCAAGCATGTATGTCATCACTTTATAAAATGTTTCTTTTACTTTATTTTTTGATAACTTTATGTGCATTTTCATTATAAACACATTTCTAATACTATTTTTATAAGAAATGTTAAAGCTGTATTTATAAACTTACTTAAAATGGATCTTAAATTGTATGGGATATATTTTTAATTAAATGAAATGATGCAAGTTGAAATTGTTATTGAAGCATCATTTTTTGTCTTTTGTAGATATTTCAATCTTAAATACATGCACCAATGATCTTTAATATACGGGCATCCTGTTCTTCGCCATTTATTTAAAAATTATATATTATTATTTAATAATTAATTAATTATTTATTTCATAATTTATTAATAAATGTTTATTATTTATTTTTAAATTATTAATTATTATAGTTAATTATTTATTACCATTTTATATGACGGATTAGGACAGAATGAAGACAGACAGAAGCAGTAGGACAGTATGAAGAAGCATTGACAGTTTAGAGTTTAAAGAGCATTATGGTTTTAAAGAATGACAAAAATTCCTTTTGTTTATCCCTTTGTATTTTTTTGTATATCTAAAAAAATAAAAAAGACAATAAAAAATAAATAATAATAATAAAGACAATAAAAATAAATATATATAATAATAAAAATAAAGGCAATAATTAAATAAAAATAAAGATAATAAAAAAATAAATAAAAAAGATCATAAAAAACAAATAAAAATAAAGACAATAAAAAAATAAATGAAAATAAAAATAATAAAAAAAAAAGACAAAACAAATTTAATAAAAATAAAAATAATTAAAATAAAGACTATAAAAAAAATAAATAAAAATAATTAAAATATAGACAATAAAAAATAATATAAATAAAGACAATAAAAAATAAATAATAAATAAGGACAATAAAAAATAATAAAAATAAAGACGTTAAAAAAATAAATAATAATAAAAATAAAGACAAAAAAAAGTTTGATTTTGCTCGTGGAATCCGTTGCAATCTTTTTGTAAAACAAACAGACTCGATAGTGATTTTGATAAATTCGATAAGAAGTATAGCGTCGATACTCAGGCTACTTGGCCGGAATTTTCCGAGATTTAACCCCACACGACCCCCAAATATTGTACTTTTACCCGTAATTATCTTTCGTAAGTCTTTTTCCTATTCTTATCATACGTCGCTGGGTAGTTCGTTTCGAACAGAAAGCCCACTGATGTTAAATAAAAAAATATTTCTTTTAAGATAGGTTTACGTCGTATAAAAATGTGGTCAATAATTTTGACATAATTTATCGAATGCTATTTTGATATAGTGATTTTAGATTAATAGTGTTTATTATTTTTCAATAAGTTTCCCAAAACATTTTTAAAAAAATGATGTTTTTCAAATTAGCAATTGAATATCATGAATATATATATATGTTTCCTTTTAATATTTTATTTATTTTAAATTAAAATTCTCTATATTTATAAAACCTCTTCCTTTTAAAAAATAAAATAAGTTCAATATAAGAAAGCTATTATTATCACTATATAGCCTGACAACAAAATCATAAATTCAATCATTTAATTCTCAATTTTACCATTTAAATGATATTAACTTAAATTTAAGTCAACATTTTGAACAGCATTAAAGAATGCTTAAATTTAAGTTAATATCATTTAAATGGTAAAATTGAGGATTAAATGATTGAATTAATATACATATATAGGATATTAATATACATATATAAATTAAGGAAGGATTAATGATTTAAATTACATATATAAAAATATTTATTTTGCCCTTTTTATTACAACGATTTCTTTCTCATCTAAAATATTATGCCTACTGATCACTAGATGTCACCACGGTTGCAACAGGGGAAAACATTATGGCATTTCATGTATAATTCAATAACACACACCTAGATGGCGCCACCAAACCTATAGGGATCGAGTTAAATCCATTGATTGTCCAATGTTCTGATCTCCCTCGCACGTCAATAATCAGGAAAGCGAAAGGTGCGTCAGGAAGATTTAATTTCTGATTCAAGTCAAGTAGAAATAATTGGTGCAGACGCAAATGCCATGGGTATAGCGTTGGAATTATTCACGCTTTCTTGATCCAGACACACGGAAAACTTCATTAGCATCGATCTTACTGTGGGAGAGACCGCGAAACAAAATAAAGGAAAAGCAATTGTATGACAAGTCTCATACAAATTCTGCTGTTCACTTTGGAAATCTAATTATTCTTATTGTGTTTGACTTTCTTATTTTTGCTTAATTAAGTTTAATAACAGAATTATTTTTATCGAAGAAATATCTCAATTCAATACATATTTTTCCCTTTTAGTTTTATTATTTGTACATATTTTTGTTTCATTTTAGAAAAAATTTCTTAAGCATTTATTGGATTTATAAATGATCGATTTCTTTTACAGTGAATTTTTATACAGATTTAACATCAGTTACATTAAGTATATGCTTAAATTTTTAAGATCTGTTTTATTTTTAAAATATAGATTACATAAAAATATGGCTTTTTATCTTTTATTTAATCATTTAAAAACCAATGCAATCAAAATTATAATTAAAAATAAATTATGAGTATAGTAAAGTATATTTAATCATATGTACTAAGTATTTAAAGTTAAATTATATTAATATCATTCATTATGTGTACATTTTTTCTGATTATTATTAAATCTTGTATTTCTAGAAAAAAAAATTGCAATTAATTTCAGAGAAATTTATAAATACTTTTCAGGTTGTCACGTTTTTCTACATAAATTTTAATAATGTGATAGTTTATTTCTTGTAAAAATTACAAGATTGGCACTTAACAATTTTAGTAGTTTATTTAATATATTATTTTTTATTATTGATCTTTTATTATTTGATTCGGTTATTTATTTTAAAAGACTTAGTTATATAGGGATAAAAAAAAACTTTCAAAACTTCTAAAACTTCTCATAAAAAAATTCTTTTTTTCCATCTTTTATTAATAAAAATCTTGCATTTTTCAGAATTTTTGAAATAAAATTTAGTAATCAGAAATTTTCCAATACTTCTTGATTTTTGACTATATTATAGAATTTAGTAGGAAATATAATAATATTTCAATTTGACATTACTCATTGGAAAATGTTATCTCATTTGAAATCTATACAATTACATTATTACATTATAAATAGCAATTTAAATATTTTATTGATATTTGTAAAGTAATTTTTATTATAAATTGGTTAAATTGAGGATACTACTGTGCCCCAAAATTAAAACCAATTATTTTTTTTTTCAAAAACTCTATTTATTTTTCCACATTTATTTCATCGCCTTCAAAGTAATCCCCTCCGGACACAATGCATTTCTGCCAACTTTTTTATCCAATCCTCAACGCATGCTAAAATGTCATCGGTAGGGATGACCTTCAAAGCGCGTGCCGATTCACGTTGAATCTCTTTAATCGACTCAAAACTATGTCCCCGGAGTGGTCTTTTGAGTTTAGGGAATGGCCAGAACGATAGAAGACGATGTGAATATGGTGGTTGTGGAACGATATGGTTTCATTTTTTGAGAAAAAGTTACGAAGAATTAATGTAGTGTGAGCTGGAGCATTCAGCGTTTTCGGTACCAATCGATATTTGACGCGTTTGAGGCCCAAAATGAAATTGGCCGATCCTTTTGGTATTTCAACATCATCAGGAAGGTCTCTAATTGTAAATTGACGGTTTGCAAGCACCAAATCTTTATTTTTTGAGGTTGATGGTTGAGGCAGATGGTCAACCAGAGGTCTCTTCGTCTTTAACGCGTTCTCTGCCTTCCTTGAACTGTTTATACCACTTTTAAACCTTTCTTTCTAATATAGGAATGCTCACTGAATGCCTTCTGCAACATTATATACGTTTCCGCAAACAAACTTTTAATGCTAGTTCTTTCCTCAATTAATTCAGACATTTCAAAATTGGCTGGTATCACTTTTAGCGTCTCACAAAGAAAACGTAACTCAAACGCTAATGGATATTTTGACATCAAATTTCATAAAGATGTCAAGAACAATGCCAGCAACCTAAAAAAAGAAAAAAAAATTGAAATTCCATAAGCCTCGGGAATTTTAAATTTTAAATTGGTCTTACTTTTTGACATTGGACACAGTAGTATACTTGTAATTTTTCTGATTTATTTTCAGTTTAGATATTAAATATAGAAAAATATAAACATTATTTATTTATTTTTTTTTTTCATTTAAGAAAAACTGAAGAAGCTAATGATATATTTGAATATTTTTCAAGCATTTTTATATTATTTCATATGAACCATTTACACAGAATTTTATATTATATGTATTGAAATTTTTCTTAATTTACTAATTCAGATACAATTGATATTATTGTTTATTTGTAATATTAGTAATTCTTTGTATTATCAAAGACGTAAAATGTATGTAATGTAAATGTATGTATGTAAAAATGCACGTAAATGTATTTAAAAAAATTAAAAGATATATAAAATATAAACCTATTATATTTTTTAAGATATCCAATAAAATCTTAATAGGTTTTAGAAACATTTTTTAAGATTAATGGCACATTGAATATCATAAACAGAATAAAAAATTACAATTATTTATCGATTTATGCATATGTGTATTTATTTTAATTTGTGGATATATAATTGCTGCATGTATCTTATAGTTTGAGGCATCATATTTAATTTATCATTTCTATAAATATATAATAATTTAATTTCATAATGAAAAGTTAAATTCATACATCTAAAATATCATTTATCTGATTTCTCGAAAATGTATATTCAAAACTCAGCATTTATTGTTCAAATTAAAATTATTTGAAAAATTGTTATTAAATATAATAAAAATTTCTGAATATTTATTAATGTTTAATAATTATTATATTTATTAATAATTATTTATGATTATTTTTTTAATATTAAATAACAAATAATACGTATTAAAATATTTATTATTTATTATTAGATGTTAATAAAAATAATTTGAAAATTGTTTTCAAATGTTAATTAAAATATTTTTGAAACAATTATGAAATTAATTAACATCGTTATTAACCTCGTTAATTATGAAATTAATTAACAATTTCTTTAAAAAACGAGGTTTACACATTTTAAATTAATTGAAAATTCAATTCAATTTCATTTGCAAACTCTTTTAATTAAAATTTTAAATATTTTTTAATTTGATTTTTATAAAATTTCAAAATGTAACATTAAAAATTCATCCTTATAAACTTGATCCTTTTGTAAATCATAAAGCACGTGACAAGAATGCCATCGACATCAAAATCCACGCGATAAATTTCGATGAATATTAATTAAATCTAGTCGTTCCTGTCTAAAGCAGGACATGATTATAAATTCTTTCTCAGAAAATAATTAATCCAATTATTTGAAGACAGTTTCCATAAAATGGAGTGAGTTATGCGTAGAGTCTTCCAACAAAATCCATAAAAATTAGATGCTTTATCAGGTATGCATATCAGATTTTCAAATTTCAAATACATATTCAGTTTCTCGTAATTATATTTATTACACGATATTTCATTAATTATGCGAAAAATATGCAAAAATAGTTTGGAAAGTCATTACTGCATGTACAATTATTTGAGTTTAATTTTTAATTTCTAGTCTAACAATTTGTAATATTGAGCTTAATATTAGTTAATTTTTTTGGTTATAATTTTTTAATTTTTTTTATTATAATTTTTTAATTTAGTTTGTTATATTTAGTAACTTTAGTTCCGTGTATAATTATTTGTTATATTTAGTTTATTTAATATTTTATAAAAATGCTAAAATTGCTAAATAAAATAAAAGCTAATAATTTTTGCTAAAATACATTAAAAATTCTTCTGGGGCCTGAATGGTCGAGTGTCTGGCGCTCGGTGCCACAGGTTTCGGGTTCGAATCTGGCGGTGCCATGGATGTTTGTAGTGGTTCGGAATCCACTTTAAGCCGTAGGTCCCGGTCTCTTATGACTGTAAGAGCGTCACGGAGCAACAGTTAGACTTCTACCTGCAGGTGCTCCATCCCAACAGAAGCTGCCCCCTTTCCCTCCATCCATGAATAGATCACTCATGGGATGTCCGTCCCGCACTGCAGAACATTGAGGATTAATCACAACAACAAATATTCTTCTTTGGCAGATATAATTCAATGTAATTTTTTTTTTTTTAAATTATACTGATATGTTTGAAGAAAAAGTATAAAAACGAATGATTGTTTAAAAATTTTTAAATGATATTTTTTTAAAAGTTATTATTTTTATGGAAATGTTCATAAAAACAAAGCGCATTGTGTGCTATAATCTTACTTTTGATTACTAAACTATTTACAAAGTACTATACGTTAAAAGTCTATACGTTGCACAGGATAATTTACTGCATAAATTAAATACGATTTAGTATATCTTTAAATATTGATATAAATATTGATTGTAAACATTGGTCTTTATAAAGAAAATAACAAATAGCGATAGTGTGTTGAATAAATGTTTTGCTATACTAATGTAACTTTCAACCCTAGCTTTAAAATGTAAATATTTCTAATATTTTATTGACATATTTCACATCTAATTATTTAACATATAGTGAGAAATAGATATGTAATAATACTATACAGAACTCATTCTGTTTTAATTTAGATATGTTTAAAATTTTATTACAATTAATTCCAGAGAATCCAGATAATAATTATAATCCAATATCCAATAATTATTTCTATATATTCATGAAGATCACACAATTAAAATTGTCCTGAGATATTTTTTTATTTAAATAGGAATAAGATAGATTTAATAATAAATTCTGCATTGTATTGATTATAAAATAATTGCATAGTAAGTATATATACATGATAATTCAAAAGGAATGGTATAAAAAAAAAAAACATGCTGAAATTGGCCAAATCGCAAAATAGGGGCCTTTGGGATTTGGCGACTAGTTTTGTAACGCCAACCGGGAAATAAATTGCCAAATGTGTTAACCCGGATTTCTTGTACTGTTTGCAATTCGCTTCTCTTACAATCGATTCTTGGTGCATTTTGACGAAAATAATTTTTGATTGCAAATCACAGCGGCCCCTATTCTGTGATTTTTCCCTCAAATGAAGTACAGAAATATAGATGTCTCATGAAAGAGTAACTCTCGAAGTTTATATGGTTATTCGCTATAGATACTTTATGTGACAAGGCAGGCATCTACCTGATAACCTTGTTCTTTAAGTTCCTTGTTTAAAAACGATGGAACATTCTATGGTTGCCACACATCTCGAGTAAAGTTTATTTGAACATTTATCCTTTTTTCTCCACACGCTGTTCTCTATATTGGTCTAGTGCGAGTTCATGGTGGGTCCAGTTTATTTAAATATTTATAGCAATGACTACAAAACAATGATTATCACGCAAAATCTAAACTGCAACTAACTAAGCCATCACTAACTAATTTCTAATTTTTAAAACGATGGAACATTCTATGGTTGCCACACATCTCGAGTAAAAAGTTTATTTGAACATTTATCCTTTTTTTTTTCTCCACATGCTGTTCTCTATATTGGTCTAGTGCGAGTTCATGGTGGATCCAGTTTATTTAAATATTTATAGCAATGACTACAAAACAATGATTATCACGCAAAATCTAAACTGCAATTAACTAAGCCATCACTAACAAATTTCTAATTTTTAAAACGATGGAATATTCTATGGTTGCCACACATCTCGAGTAAAGTTTATTTGAGCATTTATCCTTTTTTCTCCACACGCTGTTCTCTATATTGGTCTAGTGCGAGTTCATGGTGGATCCAGTTTATTTAAATATTTATAGCAATGACTACAAAACAATGATTATCACGCAAAATCTAAACTGCAACTAAGCCATCACTAACTAATTTCTAATTTTTAAAACTATGGAACATTCTATGGTTGCCACACATCTCGAGTAAAGTTTATTTGAACATTTATCCTTTTTTCTCCACACGCTGTTCTCTATATTGGTCTAGTGCGAATTCATGGTGGATCCAGTTTATTTAAATATTTATAGCAATGACTACAAAACAATGATTATCACGCAAAATCTAAACTGCAACTAACTAAGCCATCACTAACTAATTTCTAATTTTTAAAACTATGGAACATTCTATGGTTGCCACACATCTCGAGTAAAGTTTATTTGAACATTTATCCTTTTTTCTCCACACGCTGTTCTCTATATTGGTCTAGTGCGAATTCATGGTGGATCCAGTTTATTTAAATATTTATAGCAATGACTACAAAACAATGATTATCACGCAAAATCTAAACTGCAACTAACTAAGCCATCACTAACTAATTTCTAATTTTTAAAACTATGGAACATTCTATGGTTGCCACACATCTCGAGTAAAGTTTATTTGAACATTTATCATTTTTTCTCCACACGCTGTTCTCTATATTGGTCTAGTGCGAGTTCATGGTGGATCCAGTTTATTTAAATATTTCTCTTTTCACTCTACGTGTGGTTCGCTTTATAATTCTCTTGAGAATATATGGTGGATTTTTACTAACAATTAATTTTTTTTTGTACCATGTATCTTTAACTATCCGATATTTTAAAGTTCAAACATTAAATCCTCTTAACGCATGATAAATGTACTAAATATATATTCGTAAAAACTGTGAGTATGTGAACTCCATGTAAGCCCACATTATGATATGCTTATATTTAATGAAATTTACATTAAAAAATGGGGTGAAATTTTGGATAGTAAAAGAAACATAATGTTTAACCAAGATGTAGTATTTATTTTTAGTCAACCTGATGTGTTTTAAATAAAAAAAAAATTGATTGCTATACATTAAATAAATATTTTATATAATCCGTCATTACATTTTATCTGTTTCATGAAATAATTTTCTAAAATATAAGATTACATTAGTCTACAAGACAAAAGATTTTGAAAATATATTCATCATTTTCTTCGATTTTTCATTTTTTTAAAATACATTGTACAAAAGAAGTAATTTAATTCCCATAGATTAAGAAATTAAAATCAGTTGATATCATAATAGTTTAAACTCGTTTTATTTAATCAAATTCCTAAATAAATTACTTTACAAACGAAATATGACTGTTTATAATATAAAAATGAAAAAATGTTTAATCTATATTAAGAAAAAAATTTTTATATAACTACTTTGAGAAAATACATTAAATCGTCATTACTAAAAATTATATTTTTTCTACACGTTTTCCATAAATATACGATATCAATAAATTTACTCTTTGTAATTACCGAAAAATATTTCAAATTATATATTAAAATAAATAATTTGAAATTTAACTATAAAATAAATTCAACCCACTCTGTTTGATTATATTTTCTGTATTTACAGAAATTATCAAAGTAAATAATTCATAAGGAACATCTTGAAATTCTTTCTTGTCTAAATAAATTCTTCATCTGAAAAAATTAGATATATTTTTTTTCAAAAACTGTAAGATAAATAATAAATATTTATCATTACTTTGTTAGAAATGTTAGTAGATATTTTATAAAAAGTTTTCTATGATTGATCTACTATATTACACTAAAGTTTTTCAAACTTTTTAGAATAAAGAATATAAATATTCTAAATACTATAAAAATAAGGATCTAAATGACTATCAAATAAATAGCTTTATCATTCTGAAATATTATAAATTATTTAAATCAATGCACTCCTCAATTTATATCACATATTTATAGTATTAAAATAAAAGAATAGCCTATATTTTTTATTAAAACGTTATTAAACTTAAATATAACTACTTATTTATTTCCTTTCGTTAAGGTTTCAATGTTTTAAAATATAAATTGATTTCTTAAAATTTTATCATGAATAATTTCGTGATGTCACTTAAGAAACATATATCTGACATTTTTGTTTGACATTTTATTTTTAACTTTTACAAAATTTTAAATTTCTATGTTGCTATTGCTTTGCATAAGCGCATATTGTCTGTGAAGGATAACATTTTTACTATCACGATTATTACGATTATCCTTGCGTTTAAATATGTATATATGTATATACATATGAAATATTATAATATTAAATATATATATATATATATATATATATGTGGGGGGTATCAGTGTACCAGTGTGTATGATTTTTTGTTTGCACTCTATTTAATAGATCATTGACTATATTTATGAATATAAACAAGGACTTATTAAATAGAGCACAAACAAAAAACTAGCTTTATTATTTAATGCGTTAAAACAAATGAATAGATTTTTTTTAATATTTTAAAACATATATTACGTTATCATAATTTACGTTATCAATTTTCGTACGTCAATAATATTAATGATAACAATATTATAGATAAAATTAGTGACCACGCATTATTCTAACTTGATACAATAACGTTTTACAGCCCAACTCTTGACCCACTGATAATGTGCGCAAACAGTGTGTTGGAATCAATACTATCCGAAATAATGACAGCGAGGGTAACCACCCCCTGCTGATACCCACATTGTCTAATGGGAATTTTTCGTGTTTTCTGTATACGATATGCAAATGCATGACGATTATTCTTAATAGTGTCCTTTAAAAATATTGTTTTGGTTAATTTTTAAAAAAATATTATTTTACATCATCAATTGGCCATAAAATTTTTGTGATATGTATTATCTGAATGCGAGATGCAATGTTGTATAAAAGAGTATCCATGTATAAAATTTTCATCCATATAAAATTCTTTTCTCTCGCTTTGAGTTTAAAATACATTTTTTTATAAAAAGAAAAGAAACATTCTAAAAGATTATCCGCTGATCTCAAAATTCCATACACAAATTCATTTATACCAAGCATGCAAATGTTTATATTAATTTCTAATATTAAATTCTGTTATAGTGCTCGTATTTTTTGCACATATAGCATCATATTAAATAGCTAACCACCGCGAACGCGGTTTAATTTTACCTGTTGCCAGTGTTGCATTTTCTTGGTAACATAAAAAATAAGATCATTAAGACATTATGGAAGGCCTTATTGTCAAATTAAAGTCTTTGAACTTGTTGAATTTTCGTAACTTGTAGTTTGTAATATCAAGCAATAGGCCATCGAATGCTGCTCCAATAACATCTATATCTTTATCCATTATGATGCAGTTTCTTCCATCACATCTTTGGTGTCTTGCAGAATCTCGAAACCGTTTAACTGAGATTGAGGTTACTACCACAATGTTTTTTTTGACACCTGTCTTTAACCACATCGCTGGCAGTAATAAAATTCAATTCAATAATACATGTACTCAATAATAAATATCATTTCTGTAATAATAAATCATAA
Organism: Caerostris darwini; assembly: GCA_021605075.1. Lineage (NCBI taxonomy): Eukaryota > Metazoa > Arthropoda > Arachnida > Araneae > Araneidae > Caerostris > Caerostris darwini. The sequence goes on from BPLQ01001613.1 coordinate 413,753, forward strand.
TTCAGTAATATAAATCATAATTCAGTAATAATAAATCATATTTTAGTAATTTGGGTTCAATAATAAATCTCAATTCAGTTTTGGAACAAATGATTTTCGAATATGTGCGTGGAGGTTCCAGAACTTATCTATTGGCAGATAAATATGTAGCCTTATCTGTCAATAGACAGATGGTTTTTGACTATGGGGCTGTTGTGCCAATGAAAAAGAAGGTGTCAGAACTTTTATTTTACGCAGTTAATATCATTGTGTGATGCGCTACATCACATCAACAGAACATCGTTTAAGACAACAGATCATTCTGCTGATGACATCCTGTGGGAATTTGTGTTATCATTAGCGACATGTCATTCTGGGGCCAGTTTAAAATATTTCAGATTCCATGCGGCTTATTATGTCTGGTATGTATCTATGCAGTTGATAATACTCCTTCACCAACAAGGGCATCAGGCATTTCTTAAATTCAAAATCTACAGCATATGATAAACTGATATATAGTATTGCAAATTTCAAACAAGAAGCAGAAAATTCTGGCATAATGCATTGGATGATAATAATAAATACAAAGGAATCCATGTTACTGCTTTACTTAACCATATATAAGCCAGTTTTTATGCATGGGAAGGTTTCACTTTTCCAAAATTTGAAGATTTTGTGAAATTACTAGCCTTTTTTAGGGATCCTATTGCCAAAGATATTTATCCTTTTGTTATCCGTGCATAGCCTTTACACATACATAATTTTGAACAAAATTTCTCCATGATGTTTTGTGTCATATTGATTATCATTTTTTTTCTTCCAAATTTTAATTTTAAAGAGCTTATTTATAAATGTATGTTTGAAAAAAATATTACATTCCTTATAGAGTGTGCACTTCTATTTTTGTGCATTACAAATCAGCAGATTACCATGATAAATTATCATTTTAATGACATGCAAATCTTTCTTAATTTTCACATAGAAATTAAATCTCAATTATGATATTAGTGGAGACTTGCATAATTATCTGTCATTTTTGCTTATTATGAAAAGAAAATATGTCTTTTAGTTTATTAAAATTGATAGTAAATTTTGATGTTAATTTGAATTATTGATTAAGTTAATAAAGCATATTGGAATTTAGCTGCTACAATTAAGACGCTACTGTAAGGATAACTTAACTCTCTTAACTTCTACTTACGTCTGAATTCCTCCTTATGTTCTTCTTACTCTTTTTGACGTTTCTAAAAAGTAGGCCATTCTAATTTTTATATCTTTGTTATTATCAAAATATCTATAAATATGAGCTTTAAATATATGCATTAACTCATTTTTTGTCAAACTTCCATTGTCATTTATATAAACTGGAAAAATAATGTAATACAAATTTGTTTTGCTTTTTTACATAAATAGTAAAATTTAGTAATCCCTCTCTATTTTAATTTATCTAAGCTTTGATATATGTAATATTTGAGATTTCGTTTCGTTTCGTTAATAATAATAAAGTATATCATAAGTAATAAATTCTTAGTTATTCCTCTTTAAAAACATCAAATGTTTATGGTATGAGAAATGAATATCCGATTTTTTAAATATATCTCTCTTATTAGCAATGAATTTTAATTAATACAAAAAATACATTTTAAACCTTTAAGATGAAAGCTTGTTATGTTTCAAATTACGTCACTTAAAATACAACTGAAGATTAATTACTTTCCAAGCTTATAACTAGTTAATCCTCTAGTGATATAAATAATTCATGCCTGGATATTACCTAGTGGATATTTTAAAGTCTCTGAAAAATTCATCAACTTAAACCAATTCTTATTTAAACCTAAAATCACATAAAAATAATTTATCGTATGAAGATGAGACTTGAATTTTCAGATTTTTTCTGGCATAAAAACTTTTTGAAAAATAATAATTTTCTTTTACTAATGTATGCATTGTTATATCTTTTGAAAATATTATTTTGATTAATTTTTAAAAATATTTCTTTGATTAATGTTTAAAAAATATTTTGAATCGTTTTTTAAAAAAAATTATTTTTATTAGTTTCTTACAAATATTAATTGCAACATTTGGCTTCATTATTTTAAATTTCATTTCATTATTCTATGAAAAAAATCTTATAATTCTAAACTTTTAATCGAATTGTTACAGAAAATGAACTAAATTTGTTTCTAAAATCAATTGTGTTAAAATTCATGAGATCTATATCTATAATGGAAAAAGTTTTATTAGCATTTTATAAATAGACTGTCTGAATAATTTTATTAATAGCTTACTCTACATCATAAATTAGGACACTTTGATACATTTTCAGGAATAAGAATTGCTAAAATTATTAAGAGTAAACACTTTCTGAGGTATGTAAGTGGATTTGGTATACAGTACTGTGTAAGTATTGCAGAGGTGTTTATTACAATTTATTATGCATTATTTATTTTATCGTCAAATTAAAATCCATTGATTTATGATAGGAAATAAAATACATAAAGATATAGAGAACCTGACATTGTCCAGTCCTAACCTAATTCAATGCAGCCTAATTACTTTCTCAATGAATAAACAAACTACAAAATAAACAATAAACACATATAAGTTTTACAAATACAAACACAGTTTTTGAAAAACGATATCGTGCACTTCATAATAGATTGCGTGTAATAAATAAATAAATATTCCGTTAATAAATTATTGAAACGCAACCTTCTGTTTATATACTCATAGTTTAGCTAATGTATTAGCAGATCTCCATTACTTTTGCTGTATTATACATTAAAAAATTATGATCTTCACCTTCAAACTATTTCTCTGAATTAGGTTGTCATAAAAATGTTTATCGACATCGGCATGCCCATTATTTGTGTTACATTTTGTATTATATAAATTATGATATTCACCTTAAAAGTATTTCTCTGAATTAAGTATTCATAAAGTTTATCGACAGAATTGTCTTAATATGTGCATCAATCTTTTGATTTTAGTTTTTAGCTGTTTTTGAAGGTTATGGAAAATCTACTGACATGGTTCTAATTATTAGTGTGAAATTCTGTTTCATTTTCACTAGATTGTCATCATAAACTGATATGATCACACGCACTCACGCTATTTTGCTGGTAATTGCGAACACGAGTGGTACTTGAGAAGTATTAAAATACATGACTTAAGGAAACTTCTTGTAATTCGAAAACTGTCTGACTACAACGTCCGACTGACTGAGTCTTAAAAGTGTTTAGTTGCTCAGGTGAAAAAACAATGTATATCGTATATATTGGACAAGTTTAACCTTGAAAGACTTATTGTGCAAAAGTTTATAAAATTATAATTTAAAATTCTACATAAAATTTACTTATGCTGAAAGAGTTCAAAAATATCGGTACAATGACATAAAGCCAACTTATTAAAGTTTGAGAACACATAGTAGAGTTAGGTCTGGATGCATATAAAAAAACTTTAATACAATTAAGGAATGGTGTTTTGAAATTTTAAACCTTTCCAGTAATTAGATGGATAAAAACAATATAAAGATGAGGAAAAAAAATTAATGCCTTAAGAAATACTAAAAAGTAAAGGAACGTAAAAGAAAATGTAAAAAAAGAGAAGGAAAGTAAAGGAAAAGAAAAGAAAAATGTAAAAAAAGTGAAGGAAAACAAAGGATAAGAAAAGAAAAATGTAAAAAAACGAAGGAAAGTAAAGGAAAAGAAAAGGAAAACGTAAAAAAGTGTGAATGAGAGTAATAAGGAAATACTCTAAAGAAGAGTTCAAGGGAAAGAAAGATACTAAAAATAAGTAAAAGACCAAAATTTTTGAGTAATCATTTGATCTGAACTTTGAATTATATCGTAATTGAGGATGTATTTTGTGGTTAATAGCACTTCTGTCTGATTACTGAATATTTCCAATATAATAACACCCATTTTTAAAGTGATAACAAAAAAAAAAAATTTTAAAAATGCCTAAAGCTTTTAAAGTACCCAACAAAAATATGCGTTTACATAAAAAGAAAAGTTTTGGCCTTTTGACAGAATGTTTATTTTTATATGGATTAACCGATTCAACATCTAGATCAAAATGTCATCAAGCAATATCTGTTATTTTCACTATTCTTCTTCATCTCATTCCTATTGACTATGTAATCATGTCAATCTGTAAGTCGCCAACACGATGGAATAACTGGAAGGTGGACAGTGCCTATACGCTTAGCCAAATTTTATATATGGCGGCCTGGTATTCATTGCGACGAAAACGAAGGATGGTCATACCGTTATTAATGGAAATCCAATCGATAACTGTAAGAAAAACTAAAAATAATCTATGGGTTGCAATTGGCTTCTTTCATTATTTTATAATCTATCCTTTCACGCAAATATTTTTCTTCATGAAAGGAAATAAAGACATGTACATGGATTTTATTTCTTATGGCTTCAAATTTGGAAATGAATTACTTCAAGATATTTACTTTTCAGTAAAATTAATACTGTTGGTTAGTTTTCCGTTCTTCTGTATCACTACTGTTTTATTGTTTTATTTAACAGCTAGTTATTATACGTCAGTATCACTTCAAGATTTCAAAAACACTATTGAGAAGTGTTCTTTGGAAGAGTTTGTAAAAACGCAGCAAGAACTTGTAAGCAGATACAGTCAAATAATTCAAATTTTACAAAACATACAGCAATTGCTTTCTGGGGTGTCTTTTTTTCTATGCTTGGGGCTCATTATATCCTGCTTTGCTAATTTAGCATATCTACTTCTGACTCCTGATCAGATTGTGGGATCAACTGTGTTTGAGCACGCGTTCTCAATGTTGACTAACAGCCTTTTTCTGATGCTCCTGTTTTATTTCGCCGGTCAAATACCCATCAAAATGTCAGACATCAGAACAATCTTCTACGTCAAGCACGCAGAGTTAACATCTCGCCTTCTCACATCCAATAAAAGCCACCGATTTCGAAACTCTCAAGAAACTCGTCGACTTGCCAGAAGTGGTGCTTTCTGGCTCTGAAATTCTGTACTACACGAAACAGAACATCTTTTCTGGTTTAGGCAGTTTCATCACTTACGGCCTTTTAATCGTCCAATTTAACAGGAATGACTAAAAACTGTCTGCCAGACTTCATTGTTTCTTGAATAGTCTTCTAACACTTAAAAATTATCATTATTTATGTCATGATACTATCTGTTGTAGATTTTAGTCGTCTTAATGTTGCTGTTAAAATCTCACTGTTTATCGACAAACCTAAAAACTCTCATTGTCATTATAATCGAAGTCATATAAGTCAATCGTAAGTCTTAAACCGTCTCCAAGATTTGGGTCTCAGCAACACATCTAACACTGAAAAATTGTCATCATTCTTTACTTCACGATAATATCTGTTGAAGATTACAGCCGTACAATGTGACTGTTTATCAACAAATATAAAAACTCTCGTTATTACTATAATCAATGTCATAATAATCAATCATATGTCCTAACCGTCTCCAAGACTTGGGTCTCAACAACACATCTAACACTGAAAAATTGTCATCATTATTTACTTCACGATTATATTTGTTGCAGATTACAGCCGTTCAATGTGACTGTTTATCAACAAATCTAAAACTATCATTGTCATTATAATCAATAACATAATAATCATTGGCAAATCGTATCGTCTTAATGATTTCATTACAATGTGATTGTTTATCAACAAATCTAAATCTCTAATTATCATTATAACCAATGGCGTAATAAACAATCGTAAACCCTAGCCGTCTCAAAGACTTGAGTCTCAGCAATACATCTAACACTGAAAAATTGTCATCATTAGTGTGACGATACCATCCATTATAGATTCTATACGTCTCAATGATTGCATTACAATTTGACTGATTATCAAAAAATCTAAAAACTTTCACTGTCATTATAATAAATTGCCTAGTAATAAATCGTAAATCCTAATCGTCTCAAAGACTTGTCTCAGTAATACATCTAACACTGAAAAATTCTCACTATTATTGTAAACGGCATGAAAATCATTGTAGATCTTAACTTTTGCCATGAATTCGTTACTTAGCTGGGATAGCTGAATAAGTAAAATTTCTCATCATTATTATAATTAATATATTGGCGATTCATTGTGAATTCCTAGCTAAGTAAATGCTTTTATTACATTTTAATCATTAGTTCTCAGCAATCGCCTAAAGGTTCTCATCTTCATTAATATAAACGGCACAGCAATCCAATGCGAATCCAAGACTTCTTGATGACTTCTTAACAATTTGATTGGTTCAGAATAACATCAAAAAACTCTAATCATCATTATAATCAAAAGCGTGGTAACTCATTGGGAATAATAGTCATCTCAATAAGTTCATTAATTTTATTGATTCTGAGCAATTCATCTAACATCTAAAAGTGTCATCATTAGTATATTACAGTGTGGCAATCCATTGTTGGGGATATTAGGCTTTTCAATGAGTTTATTATAACTTGAATGGTTCTCAACAATGCATCTAATATATAAACATTTTCATAGCTATTATCATTGATGACATAATTATTTATGGATTCTTCTCTTTGTAATGAGTTTATTATATCAGTGTTGACTTTCAACAATACATCTAATTCGATATTAATGAGAGGAAATGGTTCTATGCACAGTCGAACCATCTAACTGCGGAACATTCTTTGACAAAACTTTCTTAATGCCAAACTAGAAAAATATTATAATACATTAGCTGATTTGTCAATAAGATTGCCAGACCACTCAAGAGTTTGCAGTTTCTAAGAACTTTACGATATCTGTATATCTGAGGTTGCATCTTATATCGCATTACATTTGTATCGTTTTAGATATTTCTTAAACAATTTTCAGAAAAAAAGTTTGTAAAATATTTTTATTCGATATTTTATTAATGTCTATTTATAATTCTCAAATCTGTTCTTTCAAAAAGAAAACATACTTTAAATTTGTTCTTTAGGAGTCAAATTTCGAAGAGGGCTGAAAATAGCTCCAAGTAGAACATATTTTTTATAATTTCAAAAGCTTAGATTTCAAATACATTTTTAAATCTTAAAAATGATTACCTAAAAATAATCTTTTATTAATTTCAGATTCTAAAACCTTCATATTATTTATCTCAAAACTGAAAAAAGATACTGCAGCTACGACTAGTTTCAAATTCTTATGAAACCATTTTCTATAATAATAATTCTATCTTCATTTTAATGTAAGCCATGCACTTCATTTAGCTTAGGTTATCTATGAAATTCATATTCTTAGAACACATTAAGAAGGAAATGGTATTTGAAGTTCAACAAAGATTTTAGCAATTACGTTGAACAGCCAAGAATCGGAACAATTTTTTTATTAAAATAATACTTCAAAAGTTTTATCTATGCATACTTATTAATTCCATCTAGTGTGAAGTTAAATATAAGACAAGCCAGAATAGAAGTGTTTTTTCCCGGGGTTTCTGTCTTATGGAATACAACCGATCGGTAGTGATTTCTGAAATTCATTTTTTAAAGTAATAATTACCGATCATTGCCCTTCAATGGACTATTCATGCTTAAGTAGGTTTATTGATACACAATATACTCATATATAATTATACTGACTTACATATATACATAATAATAATATCGAATAATATTTCGAAGGCATAATTTCTTCAAATAGTTTCTCTTTATATATACAAAGTGAAATTATTCGAAGAAATTATGCCTTCAATAAATATATTAATTTGGTACGTATTTTAATGTTCTCTGTTCCATCTCTACATTCAGATTATACAATATAAGGTTTAAATATTGAAATAATTATGCAATTAGATCTTTTCTTTTCTTAGTTTTGGCTGTACCTTGAATTTGGAGTTGAAAATACTTTATTTCTTTGTAATTCGTTTAGGTAATTTATTGTAGTAGAGTAATAAAATATTGCTAAGTTTTGAAATTATGTATACTATTTATGTATGATTTGTTTTCTTGTTATATTTCTCTTCGTTTTAAAATTAAAATTATGACTTTATTAAGAAAAATGTTAAAGGTTTAGATATATATATAATATTTATACATCTTAAATTCAGTACAATGTCAAGTTAAATCAAGGTTAGTTAAGTTAAGTTTAAAATCAGGTTAATTAGGTCAAGTTAAGTTAAGTTGCTGTCAGGTTAATTAGGCCAAGTTAAGTTAAGGTTGCAATCAAGTTAATTAGGTCAAGTTAAGTTAGGGTTAAAATCACTACGACAATAGACAATAGAACAGCGAAAGAAACAAGAAATGAGACAGTAGAACGTATTAGCTGGATATTTTCTTAAAGAGAACTAACTAATGGTGAAATACAATTTATTAACAAAAATAATTAACATGGTTAATTAACCGCTAACTCGGAAGTTATCCATTATTGAACTCGAGATGTTTAACGCAATCGACTCAGTATAATGAAATTATTATATGATAATATTTTTGTAATCTGATTGAAATTTTTAGAGGTACAGGGATTCAAAAATTGACTTTCTAATGTTAAATGAAACTTTGACCTAATGGACGATATATCGGATTCTAATTAGCATTTTTTTTTTTTTTTTTTTAATTTTTCCGCCAATTGAAAGAAATTTTTTTTCCAAAATTAAAAACATAATTTTAGACAAATTTATGGCAATAGTTTTTAAAAACATCAAATATTAAATTCCGTTATAAAAAAAGGGATCAAAATATACCTTAATATCTATACATATATATATCTTCAAATTGTTGTGAAAGTTTTAAGAGATATTCCAAAAAAAGGACGATTTGGGATACGATTCCAAATTTAAAAAAAAAATTTGTTTTAGATCTGTTTTTTGCACAAACAAGATGACGCTGAAGTCAATTGCGGAATTCAAAAATTGAAAACATAACAAAAAAATAATTATTCTAATATATGAAAATATTAAATGTAATTAAATAATTTATAAATAATATATGAATAATTCTGAATATAGCATAAAATTAATATATATATATATATATATATGAATCAATTTAATTAATATATTTAAATTACAAAATCCAATTTAAACAATATATTTAAATTATTAAAATAACAGTGCTTTGAAAAATTACCTTTTTTCTTACCTTCTTCTAATACTTTTTCTAAAATTACCTTTTTCTAACACGTGCTAAAAAATCTAAAAATAGTTGTTTAAAAATATACTTACCCGTTTATATTGATAAGGTACCATATAAAAACTAAATCTATTTTACAAATGCAAATTACATTTTCTTAGAACGGAATTAATGTGTTAAGTAAATGTCTGCATATTGGCGTGTTACACGACTTTTTAAGAATAAGTATTAAATATTTACGTTAAATATAGCGCGAAACATATTTTTCTTTTCCGATTAATCTTGGCATTTTAGTTAGATTTCTTGTGCTGCCATCTATGGAGGATTCTATGTACTATTTTAATATATTATTAATAACATATCTAATGTATAAATTTTCAAAATAAAAAATAATTACATATAGCTTTACAAAAACATCATGAATTAAAAAAAGTTTCTTAATGAAATAAAAGTAATTCTTTTGATAAAATAATTTTTAGAAAGAACATTTTGCAATTTTCTTCATTGAAAAATTTAATTTAATTGCTTTCAAAAATTGTCATAGAATAATTTATAATTACATAAAAGAATAGCTTTTTACATTGATAAATTTTAGTTTTCAACATTATTTTATTCTCTTATTTAAAGACCTGTATCATTTTTACAAATAAATTATTTATAAACTGGTTATGTGGCGCCATCTGTTTATTTTATAAGAAACTAAATGTCTAAACAGAATTTATTACGAAATATGTACTGTATATGTACAGAATAATATCTTACAGGAAAAAAAAAAAAAATTTAAGAAAGAAATTCTTAAGTTAAAAATAAATTTTATTATTGCTTATTCATATGATATATAAATAGTCATGCAATTAAAAACATTTATTAAATAAATAAATTTTAATAAATTTATGTATTTACTTAAAATTTTTGTATTATAATTTTTATTAAATAATTTAATATAATTAATTTTATTCCCTTTCACGTGATTTTGTTGCAATAATTGTGTTTTGTTTGTTGGTTCATTGTATTCTTTCTCGAAGGCTATTAATCGTTTTAACCCTTACCAAATATTACGTATTTCTTACCAATATTACTCGTACCATATATTATCAAATATTTGACACATGGTATAACAACGTACAATTAGTTCAAGATATATTCAACATTTGCAATCCCTGTGATTGCAATTTTATAACATATATTAATACCGATAGGGCTGTATTAAAATATAATTCTGCTGAAATAATCTTTATAGGCGTTAAAGTTTTCTCTAATTGAGTATAATAAAATAACGAAAGAAAATTTATTTTATTATAATTAACGGATGTATCCAAGGTTATGAACAAACGTTTTATAAACTAAAAAAAAAACTATTTGTAATTAAAGCCATTTTTCTCATTATCGTCAATGTTCTCAGTGTGCAACTTTTTTACGATTATATTACGTGTATATGTAAAATGGATTTCAATAAAACAATAAGCCCCACTCCAAGCCCAAATGGTAGTACCCTCACAATAGCGCGGAAAAGATTCAAATCCACTTAGTGGCTTGGTTACAGGCACTATTTCTCAAGAATTAGAAAAATCAATGGCGTTTGTGCATGTGTAATGGTCATGAGTCAACAATCTCATTAGTATAGCATTTTAGAATTTTTTGATAACCTCTTGTAGCCCATGCTAATGTAAGCAGTTATCTCTGAAAGTATTCTCAATATCAAAATAGAATTGAAATCTCTGTTATTATATTGTGGATATAACATGTTTTCTGTAAATCTCTAGAGTATATCTCAATCTAAAAAAATCAATTGGCAATTATTGTATTAAAACAGTTGCGCTTCCTTTTATGTTCATTTGAACACTCCCCGTAAACAGTAAAAATCATTCGAATCATATATATATATAGCTGCTTCAAAAATTTAGCTATGCAAGACAATACTGTCTCAGATAGCTTCTTCTTTATTTTCTTGCGGCCTGGTGGCCAAGTGGATAGCGCTCTGGTCTTTGGTATCTCAGGCTTCAGGTTCGAATCCTGGCGGGTGGTGGCATGGATGTTTGTTGGTGGTTCGGAATCCACGTTAAACTGTAGGTCCCGGTCTGTTTAGCCCTCGTGCGCACAAGATGACCGCAGAGCGACAAACCAAACCAAATCTTTATTTTCTTAAAAATTATAAAAAAATTTAAATTATTAAATAATTATTACTTTTTTAAAAAAAAGGGGCCTGATGGCCGAATGGCTAGCGCTCTGGCGTTCGGTACCACAGGTATCGGGTTGAAATCCCGGCTTGCCATGGGTGTTTGTAGTGGTTCGGAATCCACTTTAAGCTGTAGGTCCCGGTCCTAATAGGATCGTAGAGCGCTGCGGGGGCATTGTTACTCCGCGTCCGTGGCTTACCATCAAGTTACACGCGCCTCCGGGTAATACAAAGTGAATAACATCGGTGCAGCCCATTATGGCGAAAGATCACGGTCTATTTGCCAGCTGCATTAGAAGAAAAAAAAAACATTTTTTAAAAATTATGGATATAGCGCATTGGCATTAAACAAGCTGGATTGTCTTAGAATAATTTTAATTTAAATCTTTAATGATAAAAAGAAGGAGTTATCCATAACAAAAGTTAAAATCCAATTGGCTAGCTCTATGGTCGTTGGTTCCTAGGCTTCAGGTTCGAATCTTAGAGGTGGCATGGATGATTGTTAGTGGTATCGGAATCTACGTTCGACAGTAGGTTCCTGTCTAATTAGCCAAAAATATGCAGTAAATAACTACAGAGCAACAAACCGTATCAAACCTATTAAAGTGTTACAGTTGCAGCCGAATCAGTTGGTGCTGTACGAAAAAAAAAAAAAAAAACAGTTCAAATTATTTTTTTTATTATCAGTGGAGCAACAGCCCCATAGTGAGCCGAGGCCGACTGTCTATTGACAGATTTCTAGACAGGAGATGCTTTTCTTTTTGCGGGTTGGAGCTGTCAGCCCTACACACAAAAGTCATATTAGACCAGGACTTATAGTTTAAAGTGGAATCCGAAATACTACAAACATCTATTTCAAATCCGGGACTCGAATCCGAAGCTTGTGTCACCGAGCATCAGAACGCTAGTCATTCGGCTATCAGACCCCAAATTATTTCATATATTATAATTTATTCTCAAAAAACGCCCACTATTGACAGAAACAAGTATCTTATGTGTTACAGAAAGATTAATATTTTTTTTTCTTTCTAATGCAGCTGGCAAACACAGACAGGTTGGTCTTGGATGCCTTAAGGCAAGTGCTGCACAGACGTTACTCACTTTGCATTACCCAGGGGGCGCGTGTCACTTGAAGATAAGCCACGGACGCGGAGTAATAATGCCCCCGCAATGCTCTACGGCCCTATTAGAGCGGGACATACTTTTTAAAGGGGATTCCGAACCACTACAGACAACCATGGCACCGCCGGGACTCGAACGCGAAACCTGTGGTACCGAGCGCCAGAGCGCTAGCCACTCGGTCATTCAGGTCCTAGATTAATAAAATTAAGTTGAGCCTTTCTACTCATGTTTGTTAAAGCTTCTTTACTTTAATAACTGGGTTTTTGTCTGTTCCTCTCAGTACTGAATACGCTTTCCAAAACTGGTGATATTTTTTCTTATTACTGAAATTTATTTATTATTTTTTGGTTTATTGTAATTTAAGAAATACGCTACAAAGTAGAAACTAAAATACTACTTATTATATTTTGAATTATGGGCCTGAAGGGCCAAGTGGCTAACGCTCTGGCGCTCTGTACCACAGGTTTCGGGTTCGAGTCCCGGTGGTGCTATGGGTGTTTGTAGTGGTTCGGAATCCACTTTAAACCCTAGGTCCCGGTCCTAAAAAGGATCGTAGAGCGGTGCGGGTGCATTGTTACTCCGCGTCCGTATCTTCAAGTTACACGCGCCACCTGGGTAATGCAAAGTGAGTAACGTCTGTGCAGCACTTGCCTTAAGGCATCCAAGACCAACCTGTCTAAGTGTTTGCCAGCTGTATTGGAACAAAAAAAAATATTTTGAATTATTACGCCATTTTAACTACTTTGTTTTGCTCACTAACCCCCTCGTATGACGTAAATATGAAATTATTGTAGCAATATAATCCAATGAATATTTTTTCTTACGTCTAAGCATGTAAAATTATTAAGCATGCATTTTAACATGAATAATAGATGTTTATTTTCCGAACAAAATTGAATGTTTTCTTGCTGTTTCCATTTCATCATATCTTTATGTTTCTTATCTTGGTCTCTCCAGACACTAAAAGTAGAAGTTATGTTCCTAATAAACATGAAAAATTACTTACTTTTATTGCTCAACGGACTCGAAAAAGGAAAATTATATCTTGCATTCTGCAAGTAAATTACATTTTGTTTTTCTTAAATCCCTCCTCAATTTCTTTTACTTGTAAAACTTGTTTGCAGAATAAAGCTTATCTAGCTTTTGAATATGATGCTTACTTTTTATATGCAAATAATGAATCTTAAGTTTTGTTAAATGAGCCAATTTTAAGAAAAGAAGGTATTTTATAGAAATAAAAGCTTTTGTAGAAACATTTTTGTCAGTCATTTCACTTGATTAAGATCAATTTAATAAGCATTTTTGTAGATTGCGCCGAGTTCACAATTTTTCAACACTGATGTTTATCAAAATTTTGTTTCTTTTATAGCATAAAATTCCACTAAAATTTATTTATAACGAAACTCAAACAACAATATTTTTTAAAAATGTCCTTTTTTATGTATTGTTTATTATTTTGTTGAAATTCAATTAACTTCTAGTTTATAAAATAAACTTAATTTTTTTAATTAAATATATATGATGTCAATTGAAAATTGAAAAAATAATTCATAAGTATCTCTGATTGGGGCCTGAATGGCCGGTACCACAGGTTCGAGTTCGAGTCCCGGCGGTGCCATGTATGTTTGTAGTGGTTCGGAATCCACTTTAAACCGTAGGTCCCGGTCTAATAGGGTCGTAGAGCGTTGCGGGGGCATTGTTACTCCGCGTCCGTGGCCTATCTTCAAGCTACACGCGCCCCCTGGGTAATGCGAAGTGTGTACGTCTGTGTAGCGCTTGCCTTAAGGCATCCAAGACCAAGCTGTCTAAGTGTTTGCCAGCTGCATTAGAACAAAGAAAAAAAAAGTATCTCTTATTGTTACAGAATATTTAAAAAAGTTTAACTGTTAATTATTTACAGTTTTGTACATAATAGTACTTTTTAACTGAATTCTAGAATAAATGTCATTTATTTTCATATGAAATATTGACTGTAGAGGCAGTTACGATTTACTACCGATTAATCGGACCTTCACAAGTCGAAACAGTTACAGAAGGGATATGGACTACGTGATGAGTTGCTACATGATGATTGGTGCTAGACCATAGGCTGAGGAAGTGTTCACTCCAATGAGAATTTAATAAGGCTAGCCCCCCCTTCTTGACAGATTTTCTTAAATGGGGAATTTTTGAAAAGAGGAAAAGTATTTTCTGGTATTTGTTGACAAGAAGTGTTGTAATTCTCTTTTTCTGAAAAGTGACTGAAAAGGCCGGAGATTCCGCCTGTTTCCAAAGTTGAACACCTTGTGGTTTCGTTATCACGCCGTGTGATTATTAAGTCTGACACAGACCGAATGTATAAGATTCGTCGTAGACTTGAGAACTCTGAAAATCCCTGACCTTAGAGTGAACTGCTTTTGTGAATCTAATTTAAATTTTTAATTTCCATTTCTTTGTAAATAAAGTTCTGCATATATATATATATAGTTAATCGAATAAAATGATTATTCTTTTGATACGGGACCTATTCTATAATTTTAAAATGATGCAAATTTTGTAACTAATTCGTAACAAAATTTTTATAAAAAAAATGTGGGTTTCTTATTTTTTCACACTTTGTATCGATTGTGCTAAAATATTGGTTTCCGTAGTTGAAAAATTTCGAGTTGGCGGTTAATTATCCATGTTAATTTATTTTGTTAATTAATTAAATTACACCATCTTTTGTAGCCATTTCCAATGCCACATATGTGAAGATCCAGTGATATTTACAAAAGCTGTTCCTAAAGGTATCGAATTATTGTAGTTCGTTGAGTCACTCTGGTGTCGACAGACGCTTGAATTATTGATATGTATACAATATACACTGAAGTGACAAAAGTCATGGGATAGCAATATGCAAATTTTCAAATGGCAGTAGCATCGCGTAGAACAGGTATAAATGCGCAGAGCTTTCATTTCTGTTCAAGTTATTCATGTGAAGAGGTTTTGACGTGATGATGACCGCACGACGGGAATTAACAGACTTTGAACGCGGAATGTTAGTTGGAGCTAGACGTATGGGTCATGCCATTTCGGAAATCGTTAGGAATTCAACATTCCCAGATCCACTGTGTCAAGAGTGTGCCGAGAGTATGAAATTTCAGGCATAACATCCCACCATGGACAGCGCAGTGGTCGACCGCCTGCACTTAACGACCGAGACCGGCGACGTCTGCAAAGAGTCGTAAATTCTAACAGACCAGCAACACTGCGTCAAATAACCGCAGAAATCAATGTGGGACGTACAAGGGACTTGTCTGTTAGAACTGTGCCGAGAAATTTGGCTTTCTTGGGCTATTCCAGCAGAAGACCGACTCGAGTGCTTTACTGACAGAACGACATCGCTTGCAAGTGACTCTCGTGGGCACGTGAGCATATCGATTGGTCCCTAGATGAATGGAAAACCGTGGCCTGGTCCGATGAGTCACGATTTCAGTTGGTAAGAGCTGATGGTAGCGTTCGAGTGTGGCGCAGACCCCACGAAGCCATGGACCCAAACTGTCAGCAAGGCACTGTTCAAGCTGGTGGTGGCTCCGTAATGGTGTGGGCTGTTTTTCATGGCATGGACTTGGTCCTCTGGTGCGACTGGACCGAACATTGACTGGAAATGCTTATGTTCAGCTACTTGGAGATCACTTGCAGCCATTCATGGACTTCATGTACCCAAACAACGATGGGATTTTTATGGATGGCAATGCGCCATGTCACCGGGCCACAACTGTTCGCGATTGGTTTGAAGAACATTCTGGACAATTCCAACGAATGATCTGGCCACCTAGATCGCCCGACATGAATCCCATCGAGCATTTATGGAACATCATCGAGAGGTCTGATCGTGCCCAAAATCCTGCACCATCAATGCTTTCACAATTATGGACGTCTATCGAGACAGCATGGCTCAATATTCCTGCAGAAGACTTCCAACGACTTGTTGAGTCCATGCCACATCGAGTTGCTGCACTTCGCCGGGCGAAAGGAGGGCCGACACGATATTAAGAGGCATCCCATGACTTTTGTCACTTCAGTGTAATGCATTACAGGCAGGCCTCGAATACAGTAGTCTTTCCTCTACTATTCTATGTGCCATACCATTTCTCAAAACCGTTATTGCTCTAGTATAGGCCTAGAGTTTACACAACTCAGTTGGTTATCAAGATAATAAGAAATTCGAACAATCAACCATAAAAATCAACATTCATTTGATGGCGTCATCATATCAGCAATTGCTTTCTTTTTTCTTTCTGTTTGTCCACTTCAAATAAAGAGGATCAATCTCTGTAATTTGAAGTGCTTTTTTTAGTGTATAAACAGAGATTGTAGGAAGAAAATTACAGTATTTAATAAGGAATTTTCTATTCCATAGTGTTGTTGTTGTTGTTTCTTATCCCACTTGGCTGGCCAAGCCCACTGGACTCATGATTGAAGGGGAAGGAAGCAGCTTCTGTTGTGATGGAGCACCCGTAGGTAGAAGCCTGACTTTTGCTCCGTGACGCTCTTACAGTCATAAAAGACCGGGACCTACGGCTTAAAGTGGATTCCGAACCACTACAAACATCCATGGCACCGCCGGGATTCGAACCCGAAACCTGTGGCACCAAGCGCCAGAGCGCTAGACACTCGGCCATTCAGGTCCCAAATTTGCCAACGGCACGCAGTATTCCCAGGTGGTCACCCACCCAAGTACTGACCGCGCCCAATGATGCTTGACTTCGGTGATCTAACGAGAACCGATATATTCAGCATGGTACGGCCGTTGGCCGTTGGCCGTAGTTGAGAGTAGTTCCATAGTTGAGAGTATAAGCTATATTTCAATCTAAATTTTTGTGCTTTTTAATTTGTGTTGACAATTTAATTTGTTTCTTAAAATTAATATTTAATAATAATTAATTTGTCAAATTTATATTTAAATTTTGTAATTTTGTGTAAAGCGTAAATTGATATTCGACTCTTATTTAAAAAAACGTATATTTTTAAGATTCGCGATTTTATTTCTTTATTTTAATCTTGTATTTTAATCTTCTAATGAATAATAAATTAATTAAAATTAAGTATAAAAGTTTAATTAATAAACAAACATGATATATAATGTCATTTGTTGCTATTATATTTTTATGTTCCAGATTATTATTGTTTTTTTTAATCTCGAATACAATTATTTTGATGTTTTAATTTTTTTTTTTTTTATAGGTAAGTCTCCGACATTTTTTGAAAATTGTTGATGCTGTTCTATAATATGTGAGTAAAATATTTCATTAAGTTATTTTATTTTGGAAGTTAGACTTATGACAATGTCAGATAATAAATCCATTGTACAGGATTTTAAATAAATTTGTTTTTGCTTATGCTATCTAGAAAATCTCACAACAGCTTTATTTTTAAATCTTTATTAGTAATTTTAATGGCTTTAGAAGTAGAATACAGGTTAAATGTTTAATTAGAAAGGAAATGTTTTTTTTTTCGTGAATATTTAATTATGTAATATGGTATGTTGACCTATTAATTTCGCCAACCAGAAAAATGATGATTTCCTAGCATGAAAATCGCGCCAAAGAAGCATCTTATTTCGATGAATTCCAATCAAAATAAGTATCAAGTACAGTTAAAGCTTAAAATGTCAAGACTGTAGCAACGAAAAGGATAAAACGGTAGAAGAATTGCATGACATTAATCATAAATTTTACAAGTTTTATAATTTAATTAAATATGATCCTGTATCTAAAATAATGCTGTAACTATAAATAAATTAATAATTTACAAAAACTAAAAAAAACCACGCTTTTAGAGTTAATTTATCTAAAAAGTAAAAAATAATTGTTAACATAAGAATAAAATGACTGTCACTGTTCCAAAAGCGTGGGGTGCTTTGTATGATATTTTTACACTAACTCTGCATTTCGGAATGAACTAGTGAAAAATTATAACGATTGGATATCGAGCACCCCACGCTTTTGGAACAGTGACAGTCATTTTATTCTTATGTTAACAATTATTTTTTACTTTTTAGATAAATTAACTCTAAAAGCGTGTTTTTTTTTAGTTTTTGTAAACTATTAATTTATTTTTTACTTTTTAGTTTGATTAACTCTAAAAGCATGTTTTTTAGTGTTTTTAAACTATAATATTTAAATGAGGTCCCGGTACGGAGGAGTGGAACTATAGTTCTTACAATAATTTAATTGTGAATAAAACAAAGGCTAAATGCGAATAGTCCGTTGTGCCACTGTTCCACGGATCTGATCGCTTAAAGTAGGGCAAAATCGAGCCCAAAGAGTCAGTTACAAACAAACAAACAAACATACAGGTGGGTAAGCAAGAAGGTTTAACAATAAGTTGCTTTTATCAGATCTATTTCTTATATAATGTATCTTTCAAGTTCGAGCTATCTAGCTTTCTTCATCGCTCTAGCCTGGAGAATAGCTTATCGTATCTATTTTTTACTAACATCACTGTCTTATAGAAAACAGTGATGCTAGCAAAAAAAAATGGTGACTAAGTTATAGATGCAGCTACAGATTTTACTATAAGATCAAGTAATTGGAACCGCGTTTACATTTCTAGCATTGTCGCATTATCATGCATCATTTAATTCATAATATTTTTGCGTTCAATAACTTTGAAATTAAATAAAATACTAAAATCATCATGCATCATTTAATTCATAATATTTTTGCGTTCAATAACTTTAAAATTAAATAAAATACTAAAAATCATCATGCATCATTTAATTCATAATATTTTTGCGTTCAATAACTTTAAAATTAAATAAAATACTAAAAATCATCATGCATCATTTAATTCATAATATTTTTGCGTTCAATAACTTTAAAATTAAATAAAATACTAAAATCATCATGCATCATTTAATTCATAATATTTTTGCGTTCAATAACTTTAAAATTAAATAAAAATACTAAAATCATCATGCATCATTTAATTCATAATATTTTGCGTTCAATAACTTTAAAATTAAATAAAATACTAAAATCATCATGCATCATTTAATTCATAATATTTTTGCGTTCAATAACTTTAAAATTAAATAAAATACTAAAATCATCATGCATCATTTAATTCATAATATTTTTTGCGTTCAATAACTTTAAAATTAAATAAAATACTAAAATCATCATGCATCATTTAATTCATAATATTTTTGCGTTCAATAACTTTAAAATTAAAAAAATACTAAAATCATCATGCATCATTTAATTCATAATATTTTTGCGTTCAATAACTTTAAAATTAAATAAAATACTAAAATTATCTTGCATCATTTAATTCATAATATTTTTGCGTTCAATAACTTTAAAATTAAATAAAATACTAAAAATCATCATGCATCATTTAATTCATAATATTTTTTTGCGTTCAATAACTTTAAAATTAAATAAAATACTAAAATCATCATGCATCATTTAATTCATAATATTTTTGCGTTCAATAACTTTAAAATTAAATAAAAATACTAAAAATCATCATGCATCATTTAATTCATAATATTTTTGCGTTCAATAACTTTAAAATTAAATAAAATACTAAAATCATCATGCATCATTTAATTCATAATATTTTTGCGTTCAATAACTTTAAAATTAAATAAAATACTAAAATCATCATGCATCATTTAATTCATAATATTTTTTGCGTTCAATAACTTTAAAATTAAATAAAATACTAAAATCATCATGCATCATTTAATTCATAATATTTTTGCGTTCAATAACTTTAAAAATCAATAAAATACTAAAATCATCATGCATCATTTAATTCATAATATTTTTGCGTTCAATAACTTTAAAAATTAAATAAAATACTAAAATCATCATGCATCATTTAATTCATAATATTTTTGCGTTCAATAACTTTAAAATTAAATAAAATACTAAAATCATCATGCATCATTTAATTCATAATATTTTTGCGTTCAATAACTTTGAAATTAAATAAAATACTAAAATCATCATGCATCATTTAATTCATAATATTTTTGCGTTCAATAACTTTAAAAATCAATAAAATACTAAAATCATCATGCATCATTTAATTCATAATATTTTTGCGTTCAATAACTTTGAAATTAAATAAAATACTAAAATCATCATGCATCATTTAATTCATAATATTTTTGCGTTCAATAACTTTAAAATTAAATAAAATACTTAAAAACTAATATCATTTTCCCAAATTTCCACTAATCAAGTGTGAACGTACTTTGCTGGACAAATACGCATGAGAGTATACCAATGTTCAATAACTCAAGAAATTTATGATCAATTTTTCAGAATAAGAATGGGAGTTATACATTAAATTAGGATTCTGCTTGTTAATTTTGTGACTTTTTGCCCTTGTTGTTTTCGCCAAGTCAACGAAATGGGCGCTCCAGTTACAAAACACTGCAGTTTTGGAGATTCCATATGGAGCGGAAAAGAAACGGAAACCCTAAAATGCAGAATATACAATTCACACAAGCACTATACAATTCAATAGCGATAGCGATTTTACAAAATTTAATAATTCTAGAACTTTATGAAAAAGCAATTATTCAAATACAAGAAACCCTATCGCATCCAAACAGAGAAGTCTGTTAAGTGATGGTTAAATTAACTTTTATAAACAACTGATCCGTAGACACTATTTTGAGTATATTGAAACAATAATCTGTTTATAATTTGAAAGCCAGACAGTTCAAAATGAACTGCAGAGCACATGACTTGATCTTGATCAATCGATCAATTGATAGCAACACATATTTCATGACAACTTTACACAAATAAAATCTCATGAAAATCAGAGACTATTTTAAATAAAATTTTTGAAATGAAAGTTTCTCGTGTTGCACGAGGAGATTAATCTGCTTTAAATAATAACTTATACACTTACTTATTTTTATTTTATAGCTTCACAGTTCGTGATACTCCTCGAATCTCAAGCTAGGTTAACATAATGTGTTGTTGTTGTTGTTTCTTATCCTACTTGGCTGGCCAAGCCCATGAGGGCCCATAAGTACTCATGATTGAAGGGGAAGGAAGCAGCTTCTGTTGTGATGGAGCACCCGTAGGTAGAAGTCTGACTTTTGCTCCGTGACACTCTTACTGTTAAAAATTACAAACATCCATGGCACCGCCGGGATTCGAACCCGAAACCTGTGGCACCGAGCGCCAGACACTCGGCCATTCAGGTCCCAAATTTGTGAATGCCAACGGCACGCGGTGTTTTTGATCACCCACCCAAGTACTGACCGCGCCCAATGATGCTTGACTTCGGTGATCTAACGAGAACCGGTATATTCAGCATGGTACGGCCGTTGGCTTAACATAATGTTCATACATGATAATATAACTCAAAATTTAATTTTATAATGATCTAAATTCTTCAAAAAATTCCATTCACTCACAATAGACGAGGTTGCTTTATTCTTTTGAAATGTTTCTAACAATGTGGCACATTTTGAAAAATTGTAAATTTGGTGACTTGATCAAATTGGAAGTCCAAAATACAAATAAAAAATGCTTCTGTTTTTAAAATAGAAAAGAATAAAAGTTAATTAAATATAATAATTTTTCTAAACAGCTTAAAAATATACTTTAAAGAGACTAAGCAAAAAAAAAAAAAAAAAAAAAAAAAAAAAAACCCTTTTAAAAATGATTTAGATTTGTTTTTCCTGAAAAAATAAATATTAATGAAAAAAATGTTGCAAAATGAGAAAAACGATTCATGTAAAAAAATATGCAGGATTTTAAATTTTAAATTTCGAATGTCCTTTAATTGGATAGTTTTCTCTTTATTTTAACGATTGCAATAATTAGAAAATAAAAATGATAGACTTTAACCTATTCACATAATTATTTTGACGATCATATAATCATTATCATGTGATAGTCATACATCGTATGATCATCATACATCATCATACATCATCATTGGGGATAAATAATAAATATCGTGCTAGTCAGTTTTCAAGATTTTTTTGGAGTTTTAAAACATCGACAGATGGCAGCACGTGTGAAATTCTTGTAAGCTTTGCTGAAAATTAAAAAGTGTTTTACTTAACTAAACTGTGATTATCTCTTATATTATTGTTTTCTCTTCAAATTTGAGTTGCACCAAAATATATTTATTAAACAATTAATAAAACATTCATCTTAATTTAATTTTATTATTATTGCATTCAGAATTTTAATTTAAAGAAATTTATTTTCTGGTTGCTGTGTAAAAAAAAAAAAGCAGATTTGTAAATTCTAAATGGAACACATAGCTGCAAAATTTGTTATAACAATTTTTGGAAACTGTTTTAAATATTTTTAGAGCTTTTATTTTCAACCCATTCAAATGAAGTTATAAAATGTTCGAGATTTATACATTGAAGATATACATTGATTTTAAATAATGGTTTCAAAGGTGGATGTAATTGAATGCCTCTGGTTAAAATTCGTTAACGTTTTGTTTGTCGTTCAGCTATTAAAGGAATAATCGAAAATTTTTTATTAATTTATTAATTATTATAAATCGCAAATAAGCTCTAAATCATAAAAAAATATCAGTAGTTTTTTTTTTTTTTTTTTTTTTTAAGATTTTTTTTTTTTTTTTTTTTTTTTTTTTTTGTATATTTCGATTTAATTAATATCATTATTTTAATTTAATTTACATGAAATAACTTAGATATCGTTAAGTAAATATTGATATTTTGTTCTCTTTAAATGCCTAAATGAGTATCAATTTATGCCAACGCTTTTAAATGTATAAAAAAAAAAAAAAAAAAAAAAAAAAAATTATTCCAATATAACTATTTCAAAATGCTTGCAACTTATTTGCAAGATTTGCAAAATTTTCATTGAAATATTTAAATTATGGATATAATGATGATATAAAGATTAAAGATAAATTCTTCAAATTATCTGTTTTTTATTATGTTTCTCGATTATTTAAAATAAATAAATCACTATATAAATTACTATAATATATATATATATATTTATATATATTTAGGAAAACATGTCTCGAAATCTGCTAGACGGCCTTGACCCACCATGGGGCTCTTGCGCTAATGATGATGATGATGATGATATTTACATTATAAATAGTTATAGATAAACAACTAATGCTTTTTATAATAATGTGAGTCATTGATTTGTTTTATTTAAAACAAAATATAAAATACAAATAAAAGTTTCTATGTATAGTTAGTTTTGTTTAAATATTGTATGTCAGTGTTTTGTATTTCAGGCACATTTAAAAGTATAAATAGGGACTTTTGACACTCACTGCATTCAATTATTAAATTTAAAGAATTGATTTTCAAATTAATAATAATTTAATTTAAATAATTTATTTTTAATTAAGTACAAGTGAAATAAAATAAATTGACTTTACTGCACTAATTCATGGTACACTGGATTTTATTTATAACTGATTGTATTTTTCAAACACAATTTTTTTTTTAAAAATAGAAAGTTTTCTTATATCCTTTATTTGGCATTGGTGTAAAATTCATCACCTTTAAAATAATAAACTATTTTGCTATCTTTTAATAAGAAAGTGTTATCTTTTTTTTTTTTTTTTTTTTTTTGGTGCTTGTTGAATATCTCATGAAACATATGAAATCTTCAAAAATGTTTTTGTAATATATTACGATAATAGACGCTCAACTCGTGGCAACTTACGCCGCTGGTTAGCATTACGGCTGATATTCAAACTGCTGACTTTTATTGCCACAAAAACGAGGAGATACAATGGCATTTGTGAGGTTCAGCATCTTGCCTCGTTAGTCAGACTACTTAGCTGAAGTTTTTCGGGTTTTCTCTCCTATGATAAGTAAATGCGAGGTAGTTCACCCTGGAAGGCACTGACCTCCTTCAGAAACTCGAAGCCAAATAAAACTTATACCTACGGATGCTCCACCATAACAGAACCTGCCCCATTACCCTCCATTGCTGAGTAAAACTACTCATCAGGTGTCCATCCATCATCCTGGACACTGAACATTAATCACAACACGATCAAAGAAATTTTTTTAAAAATTATATCTAATTTGATTAATTACTAATATCATTCTCATAATTAAATAAACAGAAATTGTTTGGGTAGTATTTTAAAACTCAACAATTTTGAGTTTTAACTTAAAAAATAATAAAATCCATAAAAATTTTAAATATAATGAGCAATTAAAGAAACTTTATCCTTATAGTTCTAATAAAAATTAGTATCAGTTATATAATATATTATTTATCAATATTTATCAATTAGTTATCAC
The DNA here is from genome assembly GCA_021605075.1 of Caerostris darwini. Lineage (NCBI taxonomy): Eukaryota > Metazoa > Arthropoda > Arachnida > Araneae > Araneidae > Caerostris > Caerostris darwini. The sequence continues at coordinate 438,395 of BPLQ01001613.1, forward strand.
TAAAAATTAGTATTGTTACCTCCATTAACAACTATGCCTGTCATATCCAATACTTCTATCATCTTTACCGCGACTCTATCTTATACACTTCCTAAATATTAAATTAACCTTAAGCGTTCAATATCTTATCAGTTCCCTTATGCGTTCCCTATCTTATCCGTTCCCTATCTTATCCGTTCCCTTATGCGTTCCCAGAATCCTGCAAGTTCTTCAGAGCGATCGAAGTGCGATGCATCGCTTACATTATGAATAAACTGCTTGTCCTCGCCCACTCCAGTTGCAACTCGACTTGCCAGTGTCCTGCGAATCATTAGAGGACGGACGGCCCTCCAAACATATCGTTCCCGGTGAACTGGATCAGGACATTCATTATTAATCCGGCAACCCGTACATTTCCGCATTTGGGCACAATGGGGCGCCCTCAGGATATGAATATATTAGCCATAGGAACTCGGTTAGAATAGGTGAATAAAGCACAGCCGTCATTATGAGTCTGTTCTGTTTGTGCGAATATAGTGTTGTGCAGAGTCCGGAATTAACGAACAACTGGAGAATTTAGCACTTCTGTAGGATTGGACAGAGAGTTAAGCCCAGCGTCGTGGAATATCGGATTAAAGCGTGTGTTAATACGTTGGTCGTAACATGCATTTGCAATCTTGAAATTGAGGGAATGCATAAATAACTAAATATAAAAAATATTGTATTTTTGACACTTAATTAAAAACTATGAAATATTTAATTCTACATTTATAATTAACATTACAAAATTATTTTTCTGCTTTTATGACGGGATTCAATATATATTATCATCATCAACATCAATGGCGCAATTGCCACATAGTGGGCCAAGATGGTCTGCCAACTGGTAGATTAGGAGACAGAGATTTTTTTTCTTTTTACCGGGTAAGGCTGTCAGTCCTAGGCCTAATGCTCAAAAATCATATTAGACCGGGACTTACGGTTTAAAGCGGATTCCGAACCATTACAGGCATCCATGGCCCGTCTGGACTCGAACCCGACACTTGTGGCATGGAGTACCGATGCACTTGTCACTCGGCCATCAGGCAGCGAGATCATCCATTTATCACTTTTAATTTTTTAATAAGTAAAATAATCTCCTTTTTTTAAAAAAAAATCCTCATCGAATATTTTATGTAATATATGAAACCTTCAAAAATGTTTAACAAATACGATTTAAAAGGAGACAATTAAAAAAATAATAATAATTATATTTTCATATATTGCTCTCTCAAAATTAAAAATACTGAAATTATTTCTGTAGTATTTTAAAACTCATCAATGTTAATCTTTTATCTTCAAAAATAATGAAATTCATCATAATTTTTAATATTATAAACAATTAAAATAACTATCCTTATAGAATTTATCAATAAAAATAGTATTGTTACATCAGTTAACCATCATTCCATTTCTAATACTTCTATCAGCTTTACCGCGACTCTTATAAGTTTCCTAAATATTAAATTAACCTTATGCGTTCAATATCTTATCCGTTCCCAGAATCCTGCAAGTACTTCAAAGCGATCGAAGTGCGATGCGTCCTCTACGTTATAAATAAACTGCCTGTCCTCGCCCTCTCAAGTTGCAACTCGACTTGCCAGTGTCCTGCGAATCATTAGAGGACGGACGGCCCTCCAAACATATCGTTCCCGGGGAACTGGATCAGGACATTCATTATTAATCCGACAGCCCGTACATTCCGCACTTGGGCACAATGGGGCGCCCTCAGGATATGAATATATTAGCGATGGGAACTCGGTTCGAATGGGGGAATAAAGCACAGCCATCATTATGAGTCTGTTCTGTTTGGGCGAATATAGTGCTCTGCAGCGTCCCGAATTAACGAACAACTGGAGAATTTAGCACTTCTGTAGGAGGGGATAGAGAGTTAAGCCCAGTGTCGTGGAATATCGGATTAAAGCGTGTGTTAATACGCTGTAAAATGCATTTGCAATTCTGAAATTGGGAAAATGTGCAACATAAATAACTAAATATAAAAAATATTGTATTTTTGACACTTAATTAAAAACTATAATTTTTTTAAAAATATTTAGTTATAAATTTATAATTAAAATTCAAAATTATTTTTCTGTGTTTATTACGAGATTCAATATATCATCATCATCAGTGGCGCAACAGCAACATGGTGGCCCAAGGCCATTTTGTCTACTTGAAGATTTCGAGATAAGAGATGGTTTTCTTTTTATGGGGGTAGGGTTGTCAGCCCTACGATCAACGCTCAACAGTCATATTAGACAGGGACCTACAGTTTAAAGTGAATTCCGAACGTTTACTATCATCCATGGCACCGCCGGGACTCGAACTCGAAACCTGTGGCACCGCCCGCCAGTGCGCTAGACACTAGGCCATTCAAGTTCCTTACCTGGGGGGGGGATTCCGGGTGTTTTCTCATACAATACGCAAATGTGGAGTATTCCCCCCCCCTGAATGTTCTCCCGGATGGCCCCTCCTTCAGCTTCACGGAGCCAAGTCAGACTTCTACCTACGGTTGCTCCATCAAACAGAAGGTGCCCATTTCCCTCCATCCCTGAGTAAACTCTTCATGAGGTGTCCTTCCCGTGCAGCCTACAGTGATTACTCAGCACAGCAATACAGCACAATTTTAAAAAATAAATTAAATCTATTTTCATAAAAGGCTCTCTCGCAATTAAATATACGGAAATTATTTCGGTAGCATTTTTAAAATCCACAATTTTGAATCACTTTCGAGTTATTTTATTAATAATAATATTCATAATAATTTTTAATCTGATGAACGATTAAAGTAACGTTATCCTTATAGAATTTATGAATAAAAATAGTATAGTTACATCCATTTCCATTATACCATTTCCAATACATCTATCAGCTTTCCAGTGACGCTAAAATATCTTATACGTTCCCTAAATATTAAATTAACTTTATGCATTCAATATCTTATCAGCTCCCTTATGCGTTCCCTATCTTATCCGTTCCCTTATGCGTTCCCAGAACCCTGCAAGTATCTTCAGAGCGATCGAAGTGCGATGTATCCTTTACATTATAAATAAACTGCTTGTCCTCGCCCACTCAAGTTGCAACTCGACTTGCCAGTGTCCTGCGAATCATTAGAGGACGGACGGCCCTCCAAACATATCGTTCCCGGCGAACTGGATCAGGACATTCATTATTAATCCGACAACCCGTGCATTCCGCATTTGGGCACAATGGGGCGCCCTCGGGATATGAATATATTAGCGACGGGAACTCGGTTAGAATAGGTGAATAAAGCACAGCCGTCATTATGAGTCTGTTCTGTTTGTGCGAATATAGTGTTGTGCAGAGTCCGGAATTAACGAACAACTGGAGAATTTAGCACTTCTGTAGGATTGGACAGAGAGTTAAGCCCAGCGTCGTGGAATATCGGATTAAAGCGTGTGTTAATACGTTGGTTGTAACATGCATTTGCAATCTTGAAATTGAGAATTGAATTGAAATTGCATAAATAACTAAATATAAAAAATATTGTATTTTTGACACTTAATTAAAAACTATGAAATATTTAATTCTATATTTATAATTAACATTCAAAATTATTTTTCTGCTTTTATGACGGGATTCAATATATATTACCATCATCAACATCAATGGCGCAATTGCCACATAGTGGGCCAAGATGGTCTGCCAACTGGTAGATTAGGAGACAGAGATTTTTTTTCTTTTTACCGGGTAAGGCTGTCAGTCCTAGGCCTAATGCTCAACAATCATAGTAGACCGGGACTTACGGTTTAAAGCGGATTCCGAACCATTACAGGCATCCATGGCCCGTCTGGACTCGAACCCGACACTTGTGGCATGGAGTACCGATGCACTTGTCACTCGGCCATCAGGCAGCGAGATCATCCATTTATCACTTTTAATTTTTTAATAAGTAAAATAATCTCCTTTTTTTAAAAAAAAATTCTCATCGAATATTTTATGTAATATATGAAACCTTCAAAAATGTTTAACAAATACGATATAATAGGAGACAATTAAAAAAATAATAATAATTATATTTTCATATATTGCTCTCTCAAAATTAAAAATACTGAAATTATTTCTGTAGTATTTTAAAACTCATCAATGTTAATCTTTTATCTTCAAAAATAATGAAATTCATCATAATTTTTATTATTATAAACAATTAAAATAACTATCCTTATAGAATTTATCAATAAAAATAGTATTGTTACATCAGTTAACCATCATTCCATTTCTAATACTTCTATCAGCTTTACCGCGACTCTTATAAGTTTCCTAAATATTAAATTAACCTTATGCGTTCAATATCTTATCCGTTCCCTTATGCGTTCCCAGAATCCTGCAAGTACTTCAAGGCGATCGAAGTGCGATGCGTCCTCTACGTTATAAATAAACTGCCTGTCCTCGCCCACTCAAGTTGCAACTCGACTTGCCAGTGTCCTGCGAATCATTAGAGGACGGCCGGCCCTCCAAACATATCGTTCCGGTGAACTGGATCAGGACATTCATTATTAATCCGACAGCCCGTACATTCCGCACTTGGGCACAATGGGGCGCCCTCAGGATATGAATGTATTAGCGATGGGAACTCGGTTCGAATAGGTGAATGAAGCACAGCCGTCATTATGAGTCTGTTCTGTTCGGGCGAATAGAGTGCTGTGCAGCTACCCGAATTAACGAACAACTTTAGAATTTAGCACTTCCGTAGGACTGGATAGAGAGCTAAGCCCGGTGTCGAGGGTTATCCGATTAAAGCGTGTGTTAATACGATGGTTGTAAAATGCGTTTGCAATGCCTAAAGTTGTGGAAATGCACAGTATAAATATTGAAAAAAAATTTGTATTTTTGTCCTTTAATTAAAAACTTAATTTTTTTTTTTAATATTTAATTCTAAATTTATAGTTAAAATACAAAATTATTTTTCTGCGTTTATGACAATATTCCATATATCATCATCATCAGTGGCGCAACAGCCCCATGGTGTGCCAAAGTTGTCTGTCTAATGGCAGATTTCGAACAGGAGATGTCTTCTTTTTACGGGGAATGTTTCTCAATTCTACGACCAACCCCCAAGTCATATTACACCGGGACCTACAGCTTTAAAGTAGATTTTGAACCACTACATACAATATATTACCATAACAGATGCCTTACTCGTGGCTCACTGGTAACGTGCGTCACTGGTGAGCATTAGGGCTAAGGGTAAATCCTCTGGTTGTCATAGACTAATTTCTATGACAACCAGAGGCCCTCATTTTGCTAAAAAATGCCCTATCGCCCTCAGTTGCCAAAAAACCGAGAACCAATGGCGTTTGTGGTGATCAGCACCTTGACTCGTTATTCGAATTAACTGGTGAGAGTTTTCCGAATTTTCTCCCATACGACACGCACAGGCAGGGTAGTTTCTCCTAAAAGTCCTCTCGGAAGGTACTGCCCTTCTCCTTCAGTGAGTCGAAGTATAACAGAAATTTCACATAACTAATTATACGGAAATTATTTCGATAATATTTTAAAACTCAACAATTTTGAGTTTTAGCTTAAAAATAATTAAATTAATAATAGTTTTTAATATGATGAACAGTTAAAGTAACTTTATACTTATAGTTATAATAAAAAGTAGCAATAGTTATATAATTTTTAAATTTATCAGTCATATAATATATTATTTATCAATATTTATCAGTTAGTTATCACTGAAAATTAGTATTGTTACATCCATTAACCATTATGCCATTTCCAATACTTCTATCAGTTTTGCAGAGACGCTAAAATATCTTATCCGTTCCCTAAATATTAAATTAACATTATACATTCAATATCTTATCTGTTCCCTTATCCGTTCCCTATCTTATCCGTTCCCTTATGCGTTCCCAGAATCCTGCAAGTTCTTCAGAGCGATCGAAGTGCGATGCATCCTTTACATTATGAATAAACTGCTTGTCCTCGCCCACTCAGTTGCAACTCGACTTGCCAGTGTCCTGCGAATCATTAGAGGACGGACGGCCCTCCAAACATATCGTTCCCGGCGAACTGGATCAGGACATTCATTATTAATCCGACAACCCGTACATTCCGCATTTGGGCACAATGGGGCGCCCTCAGGATATGAATGTATTAGCGATGGGAACTCGGTTCGAATGGGGGAATAAAGCACAGCCGTCATTATGCGTCTGTTCTGTTTGGGCGAATAGAGTGCTGTGCAGCGTCCCGAATTAACGAACAACTGGAGAGTTTTGCACTTCTGTAAGACTAGACAGAGAGTTAAGCCCAGTGTCGTGGAATATCGGATTAAAGCGTGTGTTAATACGATGACAGTAAAATGCATTTGCAATCCTAAATTTGGGAAAATGTACAGCAATACTGTATTTTTGACACTTAATTAAAAACTATAACTTTTTGAAATATTTAATTCTAAGTGTATAATTAAAATTCAAAATTATTTTTCTGCGTTTAGGACAAGATTCAATATATATTATCATCATCAACATCAGCACCGCAACAGCCACGTTGTGGACCAAGACGGTCTGCCATCTGGTAGATTACGAGACAGAGCTTCTTTTTCTCTTTACAGGGTAACGCTGTCAGCCCTAAGCCTAACGCTCAACATTCATATTAGACAGGGACCTACGGTTTAAAGTAGATTCCGAACCACTACAGAGCAACCATGGCACCGCCTGGACTAGAATCCGAAGCCTATGGCACGGAGTACGAAGCGCTAGTCACTCGGCTATCAGGCAGCGAGCTCATTCATTTATCACTTTTAATCTTTTAATAAATGATATAATCTCCATTTTTAAAAAAAAAATTCTTATGGAATATTTTATGAAATATATAAAACTTTCAAAAATGTTTAACAAATACGATATAACAGGAGACAATTTTAAAAAAATAATAATTATATTTTCATAAATTGCTCTCTCGTAATTAAATATGCAAAAATTATTTCGGTTGTATTTTAAAACTCAACGATTTTGAGATTTAACTTTAAAAATAATAAAATTCATAATATTTTTTAATATGATGAGCAATTACAGTAACTTCATCCTTATACAATTAACCAATAAAAAATAGTATTTTTACATCCATTAACCTTTATGCCCTATCCAATACGTCAATCAGTTTTACAGTGACGATAAAATATCTTATATATTCCCTAAATATTACATTAACCATATGCGTTCAATATCTTATCCGTTCCCTTATGCGTTCCCAGAATCCTGCAAGTTCTTCAGAGCGATCGAAGTGCTATGCATCCTTTACATTATAAATAAGCTGCTTGTCCTCGCCCACACAAGTTGCAACTCGACTTGCCAGTGTCCTGCGAATCATTAGAGGACGGACGGCCCTTCGAACATATCGTTCCCGGTGAACTGGATCAGGACATTCATTATTAATCCGACAACCCGGACATTCCGCATTTGGGCACAATGGACCGCCCTCAGGATATGAATATATTAGCGATGGGAACTCGGTTATAATGGGGGAATAAAGCACAGCGTCATTATGAGTCTGTTCTGTTTGGGCGAATAGAGTGCTGTGCAGCGTCCCAAATGAACGAACCACTGGAGAATTTAGCACTTCTGTAGGATTGGGCAGATAGTTAAGCCCAGTCTCGTGGAATATCGGATTACAGCGTATGTTAATACCATGGCTGTAAAATGCATTTTCAATGCTAAAATTGTGAAAATGTACAACAGAAATAACTAAATATAAAAAAAAAAATATTGTATTCTTGTCACTTAATTAAAAACTATAACTTTTTGAAGTACTTAATTCTAAATTTATAATTAAAATTCAAAATTATTTTCTGCGTTTATTTCAAGATTCAATATATCAAGATCATCAGCCCCAAAGTGGACCAAGGCAGTCTACCTATTGACAGATTTCGAGACAAGAGATGTTATCTTTTTACGGAGTAGAGTTATTAGCCTTACACCCAACGCTCAACAGTGATATTAGACCGGGACCTACGGTTTACAGTAGACCTTCAAAATGTTACCGTTCGTATTAATACGATGGCTGTAAAATGCAATGTAAATGCAGCATAACACAAATAAAAATAAATCCTTTAAAAATTTTTATAGTTAATTTATAGTTAAAATTCAAATTTGTTCTGTGCTTTTGACGAGATTCAATATATACATTTTTTATTTAAAACATATTAGTTGCCTCTTACAATGAAGAAATGTTTTCCTAAGAGTTTTATCTGTTATATGTTTTAAAAACAAGTAATATAAAAAAAAATTAAAGTCAATTCCTACTTTTTTTCACTCTATTGCAGAAAGTCCTTTATAAATAATTTTCATTCACTTTTTTAAGTTTATATGGCGCCATGTATTGGTAGATACATGCAACTTAAATCTAAAAAAAAAAAAAAACTATAATTAGCTAATTAAATTTAAATAATGAATCAATATTTGAAAAAACTGTATTAACATCAAGTGTCATCCACTACAATTTTAAAATAAATGTATTTGAACTGGAGTGGATGAATAAAAAGTATTTTACGAACGATTGAAAATTTGAACATGATATATATAGGGAGAGTGTGAGCTAATAGAAGGAATTGAATAAAAAACTTAAATAAATAAAATGTACATATTTATTGTTTGCTAACTTAAAAAAATTTAAATTACTTATATAACCATTCTTCCTCCTGCACACTCGAAAGAGCACCCCATGTGGGGTTCAGGAGAAATGGTGAGTAGGCCTCGAGACTCACTTGAGAGGAAGTACAGTGCAACTTGCACTCGAGAAACGTTTTGTTTATAGTCTCTTCTCCCGAGAAAAATATATTTAGCACATCCAGGAGCATTAGTTGGCTTTCAGACTTTCATCCGGAGAGGAAGTATACTAGTATTTCTCGTACCCTGCGCGTAGCCGAGTTGTGGGTTTTCGGTTTAGAAGTAGAGTCCTTTCACTAATTTATAACTGTCTTTAAATGGGTTAAATAGTATATGTCTCTAATCGTATGTGTTTGCGTGTATAAATAGAGCTGTGAGTTCTTCAACCTGTGCCTCAAGAATCTCAATCCAACCACATCCAGTTACAGTCCGGTTGCCCAACCTGCACACTACACTTATAGCAATATAAAACTTCTATAAATATGTCCAAGACGTTTTTTTAAGACGAAAATATTTTTTTCAATTCCTTCTATTGGCTTACACTTTCCCTACATATATCTTGTTCAAATTTTCAATCGTTAATAAAATACATTTTATTCATCCACTCAAATTCAAATACATTTTTTTTAACTTGTAGTGGATGACACTGCATGTTAATACAGTTTTCTCAAATATTAATTCAGTAATTAAATTTAATTAATTAATTTTAGTTTTTTTTTTTTTTTTTTATTTAAGTTGCATATATCTACGAATAGATGGCGCCATATAAAATTTAAAAAACGAAAAATTATTTATAAAGGACTTTCTGCAATAGAGTGGAAAAAAAGTAGGAATTGACTTTAAAATTTTTTTTTATATTACTTGTTTAGTTTCAAAACTCATAATTAGGAACAAATTTTTATAATTTTAAATGAAGGGTTTTATTAAATTTCAATTTTATTTAAAAACTCTTTCCCATGTATTCACTCCTTCAAAAATGTATATTTAGCACGTTTTATTTAAATAATATAATTCGTAGAATTATTTTGACACAAAAAATTTGCCAAATATTTATAAATTTTGTGAAAATAATGCATAGTTTTTGAAAACCATGCATTCTGCACTATCTGAAATAAGTTAAACTGAAATTAACGCCTGAAAAGACAAATTTTCAAAATAAAGATCAAATTAACAAGCAATCTATAGGCTGTTGTTAAAAATTTCGATTCTAACTCCAATCTTGCATAACTTGTTGACGAAAGAGGTCCTCTTTCAAACCCAATTAAAATTTCCAGCAATACTAATGAAATCAAATATGCTAATTTAATTAAATAGCCAAGAACAGTACTCAATGTTTCTTCAGTATTTTATTTAATCTGTCTGCTAATTAATTGATGGGTGGATTTTACAACAAGTAAATTGAATGACTGTAACGAATGGGAAAAAAAAATTCTATATAATTAAGTCAATCGATTTTTGCGTAAGTGGAGAAGGATTAAATATATTCAGACTAAGAGGACTTAAAATAGTTTTCTGATAGTCTCTCTTACACGTTTTAAAGTATTAGATACTCATAATCAGCTTCATAATGCAAATAAATATCACTATAAAGTTTCAATATCAGCTATAAATCAATTCCTTCTATTAGCTCACACTCTCCCTATATATATCTTGTTCAAATTTTCAATCGTTCATAAAATACTTTTTATTCACCCACTCAAGTTCAAATAAATTTTTTTGAACGTGTAGTGGATGACACTGGATGTCAATACAGTTTTTTCAAATATTAATTCAGTAATTGAATTTAATTCATTAATTTTGGTTTTTTTAGAGTTAAGTTGCGTATATCTACGAATAGATGGCGTCAGATAAACTTTAAAAAAATGAATGAAAATTATTTATATGGGACTTTCTGCAATAGAGTGAAAAAAAAGTAGGAATTGACTTAAAATTTTTTTTTTTATATTACTTGTTTATATTCAAATAGATTTTCTATATAAAAAACTACAAAAAGTGAATTTTCAATGCATTTCAAGTATTTAGGCTTACAGTGTGCAATTTGGGCAACCAGAATGTAACTAGATGTGATTGGGTTGAGATATTTGAAGCACAGGTTGGAGAACAGCTTTATTGACACACTCACATACTATTAGAGAAATACAATATTTAATACATTTAACGACATATAATTATAGATTCGTAGAAGGATTCCACTTCTAAGCCGGAACTCGGATACGCACAGGGTGCGCAAAATATACTTCTTCATCAAATAAGAGTCTGTAAGCAAATTGACTATATTCCCTGAACGCCTGAGGGGAACTCCTGACAATGCGTTGGAGGAAGCATGGTTACAGGCTGTAGTTTGTTAAAATGTAGCCAAATAAGCATACATTTAACTTTTAAATTATTTTTTCTGTAAAGTAAAGGCCACTGACTATAATACTATATTGATAAATCCTTTTCTTATAGAATGTGAACATGACGTTGTCCTGGTTAGGTTTCCGTGAAATTATTGAAAAATGCGTGTTATAAAATATACCGTGGCGTTAACAAAAAATGAGTGGAAGAAAATAAAATTCCATGTTATAAATTGTCAAAAAAATAACCGAATTGCTACAGTATTTATTCGAACAGTGTATAACTCGTATAACAGTACAAACTTATGGTCCAGTGGCAAAGAACGCTGCTGGAGGGCAGAAGGGTCGTGGTTCGAATCCGCTAGGGGCGTTGTTGTAGTCACTGCTATCAGAGACGAGGAGGCTCGATGCTAATAGTAGTAGTAGTATGTGTTAAAGCGTCTCTTATTGATACTAAGGCTACCAGCTGAAAGTTTTCCGGGTTTTCTCCTATACGACACAGAAATGCGTTACTGTCCTTTCTAAATGTCTTTCCACGAGGGAATGTCATCTCCTGTCGACAGGTGTTCGTGGTATATGAGATATGAAGGCGCTATGTTAATTATATATATATTATGTGTGTGTTTGTGTATTTTCCCAGATGTATTAACGTTTAAATTTGATTATTCTTGTAGTATTTTACACAATTTTATTTGTAGTATGTTGGAAAAAAAGTAGCCATTATTAACTTCCTTTAGCCTTATTATTTTAATAACTAGTATAATAAAAAATTATAAACATAATTAGATGTAATGCAATTGAATTTATTTTATTGTTCAAAAATTAATAAAGAAAACCATATCAGTTTCATTAAATCTATTTTAATAGTTTTTTTTATGATTAGAAATATGTTTTATAGTAGCTAGATCAATTTTTAATAATAAAGTTGGAATATTTTTCTGATTAAATAATGAAAGTTTCCTATTGCACTTTAAAATATTTTTTCCTTCAAACATACATTTCTCAAAGAGCAAAGTTTTGTATTTTCATTATTAATAATAAGGATATTCAATCAATTGCTATTTACTTTATTCTGTTTATTCTTTATTCTCTACTGTTCACTTCATGATATAATTTAACTGTTTCTTTTTCAAATTAGTTTTTTTAGTGCTCAATCTGAATTCAAATAAAATATTTTGTAATACGAATATAAACTCATGTAATTGAATCTAACCCTAAGTAATGTTAGGGAATTTTGGGAATTAGAGAACTTTTGAAAAGCAATACTTTAGTAAATTAAATGATTCTTAATGAATTCTTAGCTGATTCGATGGTACATCAAAATCTACAGTTTCTTCTATTTCAAGAATGGTTATTTGTTTAAGCATTTTAAATTTCTAAAGCTAATGTAATTTAGTTAATTTATAGAAGCAAGTAATTGTAAAATGTTGGGGTTATGTACTTAGAATAAATATAATGAATTAAAAAAATGTTGTCAAATAAATTTAAAATAAAAATTTGGCATGAAAATTGTTTAACAACTATATATATATATATATATATATATCAATTTTACAAAAATGTCTTTAAGAAATATTGATCTATAGTGAACCACATGCACAAAAGCTAATTAATTTTATGCTCTGAATATATGAATTTCTAATCATTTAAAATAACTTTAAATTTCAACTATTAGAAATATTAGATAGAACTCCCGTAGAAATTAAACAACACGTTTGTAAAATTTATACAATCCATATGAATATACAATAAATATAAAAAAAAAAAGTTGAAAGGCAAAAACTGCATTAGAAGATCAAGAAAGAACACAAAAATCTGTATAAAATATACCGTGACAGTGTTGGATAGCATGCTGTCCAAGAAATCAGTAAACCCAAAGAAAATATTATACCAAATGAAGTCAATTATGACATCATGAGGATAGCTTTATCAAGAAACAAGCTCGCCTTCAAAAACACATCCAGCGAAGTATTCCGATAACATGGAGCACTTTGGTTTATATATATATATATATATATATACATATATATAGCGCAAGGATTTCGAACTTTAACACTTGGATGTCTATTTTTTTTATCTGGTGTTGAGCTATAAAGTATGAAAACAATTCATAATTCTAGTTCTAATTAGTTCTTTTAGAACTCTTGGAACTAATTAGTTCTTTTTAATTAAACAAAAAGTACTATTGCAAAGAAGCATTTTAATCGACGCAGAACTGTTTTCCTTATAATGTAATATTGTAACAATGCATTGCATAATTATAATAAAGCATGTTATTTGTATACAACATTAAAAAGTAAATATAAATATCGATGCTTAGTTGCAATTAAATTTTTAAAAACAACATCACTGTCAACTTATTTTGTAATACTTACGCTCTATAAATTAATTTATAACAATTAATATATCTTTAATGCATAAGTTTTTAAGTTTAAATATCGGGAAATTAAATATGTTAAGAAAGAAATTGATATAAGAATGAATTAAATTTTTACAAAGTTGAAAGACGTTCTAAAGGGTCAAGAGTGAGTGACGAAATAATACATAAATTTATACTAGTAGAAATTTTGTTTCTCATAAGTTTTCTATTTTTTTTTCACTAGAAATATTAAACTCGTATACTAAATATTCTCAATTTTAAAATTGCCCTTAATATTTTATTTCATTAAAAAGTATCGAAATTCAATTAAATTTACTTAAGCAAACTTGTCAGTGTTGGTTATATTCCAGAGTTACATGTAACTTAATTTTTTTTTTTTTTTATAAATAAATGTTTGCATACATAGTATGTATGTATAATTCTTCTAAAACAAATAATATATGTTGAAGGTTATCTATTTTTTTTTTCTAATTTATTTTCTTCCAATATTTTGAAGATCGGTAGAGTAAATATTATTCAGTATATGAAAAAAAAAACACTATAAAATAACAATTTCACAAAATTTGAAACTTTCTTGTGTTTTGATGTTTTCATCAAACATATTTTTAGTGTGATATTTTTCAACATACTTACTTATATACTAAAACTCACAGTAATGCTATATTTAAAAAAAATTAAATTTTTCAATAATAAACGTATTTATAAAAGATTTCTTTAAAAGAAAAGATTCAAAAAAGAAAAGATTTATTTTTTAAATTTTGCTGAAAAAATATTTTTTATCTAAGGCTCCCGAAATTAAGTTTATAAATCCGATTAAATATATTTCTTTCTTCTCTTTTCTTTATATCTAAAAGCCTAAATCAAAGCACTTCTTTTTTTAACCTTCCCAGCAAACCAAAGCTTACCTTTCGTAATTTTTCCTCAAAAAGTAATATGTCAGTATTTTCTTCGTCCAACATTTCGAAGAATACATTGTACAGTAAAAGAAACACAATAAAAAAACAATTCCACAATAAAATTTTATCAAACATATTTTTATTATGATGTTTTTCAATGTAATTAATAGGCACATATTACATATAACACATGCATTACTTATTACAAATTACACACATTACATTACACATTATTAAATTTACTTACATTTAAGCTTTATTTTATTAAAACATGTTTATAAAAATATCTTTTTAAATTTTGCTGAAATAAGTAGTTATTTTTATCTAAGATTTCCGAAATTGTTTTTAAATTCAATAAAATATTATTTTTCCTACTTTTTCCGCGATATCTAAAAGCCAAAGTCGAGGAATTCTTTTTTTAACCTTCAGAGCAAACAAAAGCTCACCTTTCGTAAAGCACAGGTATTTTTAGCACACGCATTCCCGCGTATGAAAAATGTTTCATGGAGGGGAAAAATCGATAAATTCCAGGCAAATATTCCTCGATAATCTCTTCTCAACATCCTCGGAAACCTTTGTGCTTTATCCTCGGTAATTAGAAAGAGTTCAAGAAAATGCAAGATTAAAAAAGACTTCGAATTATTTCCGCGACAATTAGCCGCTAGAAGATATATTTTATAATTGCTTTTAACATTCTGCCACGGACAACGAATTCAGTTGATTATTTGCTGCTTCTGAGCTCTTCAGCAGTATGATTTAATTAGTTCTTTGGTTCGATTTGCTGGTGGCGCTGCGGAAATTGAAATTATTCTGGTGGATAGCTTTTGAAAATGTCTTCATTCTGTTGTGGTACTAAGACATGTCGGTTTGCAATAATTTTACTATCATGTAGTTTCATTAGATGAGTATTTTCGTCAGAAAATAAGTCTTGTAATGAATATTTTGGGTATAAACAAAGCCGTAAACAGAAAATTTAAACTTTACTGTACTTAAAAGAATTATTAATTGTAACTGCACTATGTATTTTGCAGGTTTAGTTATAAATTCTACAGGTTGTAGCTACATTTAAAGGCCTACTCAAAATAATAAATAGATATCATGATTTTTAATAAAAATTGCAAATCAACTTTTCCCCTGAATAGCTAAGTGTCTACGGCTCTGGCGCTGGGTGTCACAGATTTCGGGTTCTACTCCTCGAGGTGTCATGGATCTTTGCAGTGTTTCAGAATACACTTTAAACCTTAAGTCCCGGTCTAATATGACTATAGAGTGTTGGGCGTATGACTGACAACCCTAACCAGTAAAGAGAAAATATCTCTCATCTCGTAATCTGCCAGTAGGCAGATAGCCCTGGCCCACAATACGACCGTTACGCCAATGATGATGATGATGATATGCATATATAATTGTTCCTAAAGAAATAATATACGTCGACAGTTATTTTTTTGAATTTTTATGTTTGCTAATTTATTTTCTTCATACATCATTTAAAAGATGTATAGAGTAAATAGTGTTCAGTAAAAAAAAAAAAAAACAATAAAGTAACAATTCCACAATAACATTTTGAAACTATCTTGCGTTTTATTGTTTTTATCAAACATATTTTTAGTATTCTACAAAAATTATGTCTCAATATTAACACATGTTTATAAAAAAAGACCTTTTTAAATTTTGTAACAAAAAATATTTAAATTTATCTAAGAATCCCAAAATTAAATTTAGAAATCCAATTAAATATTTCATCTTCTTTTTCCTCGATATTTAAAAGCCAAAGTCAAAGAACTCTTTTTTTAACCTTCAGAGCAAACAAAAGCTCACCTTTACTAAAACGCAGGTATTTTTAGCACACGCATTCTCGCATATGAAAAATGTTTCATGGAGGAGAAAAATCGATAAATTCCAGGCAAATATTCCCTCATAATCTCCTCTCAACATCCTCGGAAACCTTTGTGCTTCATGCTTGGTAATTGGAAAGAGTTCGACAAAAGGAGGAAAAAAACGCTTCAAATTATTTCCGCGACAATTAGCCGCTAGAAGATATATTTTATAATTGCTTTTAACATTCTGCCACGGACAATGAATTCAGTTGATTATTTGCTGCTTCTGAGCTCTTCAGCAGTAAGATTTAATTAATTCTGGTTCGATTTGTTGGTGGCACTACGGAAATTAAAATTATTCTGGTGGATATCTTTTGAAAGTTCTGTCTTCATTCTGTTGTGGTACTAAGACATGAAACACAGTCTGCGAGGATTTTAGTGCCATGTAGTTTCATTAGATGAGTATTTTCATCAGAAAACATGTCTTGTAATAAATATTTTGGGTATAAATAAAGTCCAACATAGACAATTTAATCCGTCCTTTACTTAAAAGAAGTATTAATTGTAACGGCGCTATTTCTTTGGTAGGTTTATTTACAGAATCTACAGGTTGTAGTTACATTAAAAGGCCTGAGCAAAATAATTAATGAATATCATGTTTTTTAATAAATGCTGCAAATAGAAAAAAATATTTTTACTGGTCTATGAATAATAGATATTTTTGATCTGATAAATAAAAGCTATATCAGGAATAAGAAGTAATTAAATTTTATTCGTTATATTTGTCGGTAAAAAAAATGTAAATTAGTATATACCGTTAAAAAGGGATAAAAGCCATAAACCACACCTTTTTTTAATTACTTCGAGGACTGGGTCATATTGACTATTTACCTATTTGCAGCCCAATACAAACTAGCCTTGAAGAAGGGAAGTCGTGTGGGTTGCACCGAAAAATGCTGTTAGGCATGTAGCACTACCCAGTTGGCACGTATAGCTTGGAGATATGCTACGGACGCGAGTAATACTAACACCATAAAGCTCTCCAATCAAATGAGGCGGCAATCAAATGTGAAATGTGTATCCAACTTACGGTTTAAAGTGGATTCCGAACCACTACAAACATCCATGGCACCACTTGGACACGAATCGAAGCGTTTCATAAAGCACTGAGCGCCAGAGCGCTAGTGCCTCGGCCACCATGAAAGAAAGACCTTTTTAAATTTTTCTAAAAAATATTATTTTATCTAAGTATCTCTAAGACATTATGCTATTTATTTAAATTAGTATAATGTTTTATGTTTTTTAGTAAAATGTTGTTTTTTTTAGTAAAAGGTTTTATGTTTATTAGTATAATATGTTTATTAGTATAATATTTAACCTTATTTAAATTTTGTTAAAAAAATTTTTATTTTTATCTAAGACTCCCGAAATTAAGTTTATAAATTAAATTAAATATTATTTTTTCTTCTTTTTCCTCGATATCTAAAAGCCAAAGTCGAGGAATTCTTTTTTTAACCTTCAGAGCGAACAAAAGCTCACCTTTCGCAAAACGCAGGTATTTTTAGCACACACATTCTCGCGTATGAAAAATGCTTCATGGAGGGGAAAAATCGATAAATTCCAGGCCAATATTCCTCAATAATCTCCTCTCAACATCCTCGGAAACCTTTGTGCTCTAGTTTTGGTAATTGGAAAGAGTTCGAGAAAAAGAAAGAAAAAAAAAGACTTCGAATTATTTCCGCGACAATTAGCCGCTAGAAGATATATTTTATAATTGATTTGAACATTCTGCCACGGACAACGAATTCAGTCGATTCTTTGCTGCTTCTGAGCTCTTGAGGAGTGAGATTTAATTAATTCTTAGGTTCGATTTCTTGGTGGCACTACGGAAATTGAAATTATTCTGGGGATATCTATTGAAAATGTCTTCATTCTGTTGTGGTATTAAAACATGTCGGTCTGCGATGATTTTTGTTTCATGTAGTTTCATTAGATGAGTATTTTCATCAGAAAAGATGTCTTGAAATGAATATTTTGGGTATAAATAAATAATAATCTTTCCTGTACATAAATATTAATTGTAACTTCACTATATATTTTAAAGGTTGTAGTTATGCTTAATTTCCTTCTCCAAACAATAAATGGATACCTGATTTTTAATAAAACTGCAAATGTAAAAAAAGTTTTGACTGATCTATCACTAATAGATATTTTTGATATTAAAAAAAAAGGTATATCAAGAATAAGGCGTAATTAAATTTTATTCTTTATAAGTGACGGTAAAAATAATGCAAAATCAGTACAAGAAAATGCATACCTCTTACCAATTCCTCTTACCAATGGTGCAACAATTCCAACTGACGCCTTTGGCAAATTTTTTGAATGAGGCCTCTCAATGCAAGGTATCATCATTTTTTATTCTTTTTAATAAAGTACTACCCAAACCGTTCACACCTCCTAAACCGTAGTACTCCCCCGTTTAACTTGATCATTTAAAATGACCCTTATCAGTAAGATGTCCCTTATGAAGAAGATGTAGTCTTGTTCTTTTTAATAAAGTTCTACCTAAAGGTGCCTTTAGTTTTGCAATGTCCGTTCGTTGCGATGTCCCCGTTTAACTTGACCATTTAAAATGACCCTTATCAGTAAGATGTCCCTTATGACGAAGAGGTAGTTTTTTTGCTAATCAGTTTTAATCAATCCACTTTGGTTTCGATTATGAGTATTTCTAGTACAAGGCTCTGAATCAATGTTGTCGGCGACTGCAATACTATCACTTTCGGTTCGGCTAATTTCTTCATTTCTGCCGCACTGTTCATTTGTTTCTTCCTCACTCTTAAATTAATTTCATTGACTTCTTTTAGATAACTACTTTTTTTTTTTCAACCTCTATCTTTTTCATTTTTCACTCCCAATAGCATACTTTCTATTGCTAAACATGTTATTAACTAATTTTCACAATCAACTAATTAACTTGATGACTAATAACGGATCCGATGAAACAGAATGTAAGATAATAGTGAAGCATGGAATTTCCACGAAACAAGGGACTTCCTCTTCCTGGAAGTTTCTTAACCTACTGGCGAGAATTCCCATTTTTAATTTTGTAAGTACCTACTCACGAACCAGAAATCGGGGAAGTCCCTAGCATTGGGATTACCCGTGCGTAACTGTTTCTATTATTATTACTATCAAATACGATATATTTTTCATACAACTCTTCAACACAACAACTATACAACAACTAATTTTAACAATATTTCAAGATTTTGAATATATTCAAAATCTTGATATGCATTTTTTTAAATTTATCACTTTAGTAACTTAAATTTATTAAATACCGAATTAATAAATTTTACTTTTTTTGTAGTAATAAATGTCCGTACTTCCAGTACTAAATTTTTCTGTACTCAAAACCTCTCTGTTCGGGACAGGACCCCATAGCAGTTTGCCCGTTTTGCCGCCATATCGATACGCCACTACTGAAAGGAGTTTCTGTAATCCGTACAGTTTCCCTTGACAAGAATCAATGTCGCACACCTGTCAAGTCTGGGTTCAATGAAACGAGGGAAAAGTTGAAGCATTATTTTCTGTAGATGAGCCTTTCAGCAGCTTATTTGTTTCTGAAGGTGATTGAGGATGAACGACCATCTTCCTATAATGTCCTAGACACGTTAGATTGTCTAATGAGTACTCTGGCCAATCTCTTCAAATGATTCCATAGTTGAAAAGAATAATGGCCACTAGTCGAGCACGATGTGGCTTGGGGTTTTCGCTGCTCAGAAAGAACGAATTGCTGATTGAAAAATAAGGTCAGATGATCTCAAGTTTAGCCATCCATGTCCCTCCATTCATCTATCCCTGCTGATGCACAAGTAGTACCGATATTTCTATCATTGATAGAGTATCAGAAAATGATTGGTACTGGGACTAAGATGTAAAAGTACTGTTGCAGCTGATATCTTCTTCATTGATAGAGATATCAGTTCGCAACATCATTCCGCCTTCTCCAAAATCGGACACCTTCTTGCAAAAATACAGGAGAATTATCAGTAGATTATAAGGTCTCTATTGTCAGGTTGTACACTAAATTGGGTCTTATGTGAGAAGAAAACTATCTTCTACATCTCAACTTTCCAGCTGCTAAATTGCTACTGAGGCTTATAAGCATTCAGCAATATTACTCTTTAGAACATTCTACATATTTTCTATTTGGTTAATATCTAAAGGATAGGTTGACCATTCTGTTCAAAGAATCCTTCGTTCAAAATGAAATCGGCTATTAGCTCCAAATGTGATCTGTGGTAATCGTCTATGCCATCCCTGCCGATGACTTTTTAGTATGCATTGAGGATTGGAAAAAAATTAGCATAAGTGCATTGACATAAGTGCATAAGGGCTGATGACTTTGGAGCCGATGAAATAAATTTAGCAGAATAAATAAAGATTTCTTGAAAAAAAATAATTGGTCTTACTTTTTGGGCACAGTAGTATATCGATTTCTTTAAAAAGACTAAATAGTTGTATTTTTTAAGTGCAAAAATAATTGTTTTTCTAAATTACACATAAAAGTTAAAAACAACCTTAGTTAAATTTCTCAGCATTATGTGATAGTTTAAACTTAATCAAATGTATTACTCAATTAGTTATCCAATATTTAAAAATTAGAAAATATTAATTTTTCAATTTGATATTACGAACACGTATTTCACTTTAAATTTAATTTGTTACCAGGATATTGTTTGAAATCTTATTATGCTAACTTTAAAATACAATTACATATAATTCAATGCCATTTATTTAAAATTGAAGTTCTTCCTTTTACAATAAATGTTTCTATTTTAATAAAAGATATTTATGAATGTAAAATATATAAGCAGAATACGAGTTGAAGCATTTACTGTGTACTCTTGAGAATAGTAGAGAAATTTATTAAGGAAAAATTTAAATATTTATAAAATTAATAAATTGGATTTCAAAGGAATTTATTAATACCTAATTAAAACAAATACCTAGAATAACAATTGTTAGGCTTTTACGCTGACCTGGATGTTTATTATTAAAATGTATAAAACTTATATCTGTGAAGATTACATTTAAAAACGTTGTAATTAATATAAAAGCTGATGGAAAACATATATTAAAATCTCCTGAATCTTTTCGAATTCGAGATAATGAACACTTAGCTATTCATTAGAAAATTGAGATACATAAAATATTGTACTACTTGGAAATCGGCCTTGTATTAAAATTTAAAATAAAAGGTCTTTTCTTAAAGTTTGTAATAGGACGCTACCATAAATATATTTAAATAAATGTATCTACATAAGTAAGTATAAAATAAATTAAGTAAATATATGTAAATAAAGTATGTATAGTAAGTAAAGTATAATGTAACTAAACGTCTATAAACAGGGTATAAATGTTTAGAAGACTTTTTTAAAATGAAACTATTTAAAATAACACTTACAATTTATTTTAGACGAATTAATTTTTAAAGAGCCATGTAAATATTTATTTCAAATTCTAAATATGTTTTAGTAATACTTAGTGCAAATACTATGCTTTAAAATATAAAAGCTTTTGAATTTTTTTACAAATGGTGGTGTTTGTATATAATATTATAATTAAAAAAGCATACAAAAATATTAAGAAAAATCATTGCAAAAATGTTTTTTTTCATCATTTTTCAAAATGATTTTTTGAAAAACCTTTCAATTTTTGAAAAATCATTTAAATATTTAAAATTAAAAATATTATTTTAAATATTATTTAATTAATTTAAAATTAATTAAATAATTAATTTCAATATATTATATTATATATATATTATCATGACATCAATTATATATTAATATTTTTAATATATTTAAATAATAACATTATTAATTGAAATATTATTATTATTTAAAATAATCACTTAGAACTTATTTTAGACGAATTTTTTTTTTTTAAAGAGACATGTAAATATTTTAAATTCCAAATATGTTTGATGACACGTCGTGTAAATACTATGCTTTAAAATACATAAATTTTTTAATTCTTTTACAAATTGCGATATTTGTATATAGTTTAAGATAAATTTTTTAGTTGTAGCATGCAAAAATATAGAAAAAAATTCTAGCAAAAATTATAATAATATTATTATTTAATTAATAATATAATAATAATATAATTATTATTATATCATTATTATTATTAATTTAATGTAATATTATTATTATTTAAATTATTTATTAATATTATTAAATATAGTTGAATACTTGATAATATATAAATAATAATATTATTAATTTAAATATTATTATTATTTAAAATAATCATTTAGAACTGATTTTATACGAATATTATTTTAAAATAATATTTTTATTAAAATCATTTAAATATTTTGATTCATTAATCTTGATTAAAAAAATTTTAGGAGAGAGAGAGATGAAATATAAAGATTAAATTTGAACAAAAAAATCGAAGTTGTTTTGATGACAAGTGCTACTATTTTATTTTATTAGAATATTTAAGTTGTCTGTAAATAAATCGCATTTGAGATGATCAATATAGAAAATCAGGTGCAATTCCCTAAATGCGACAGACGAATAATTCACCAAGAATTGCAAATAATATTACACATCCATCCTCACAGTACAAAAGATGTCCTTATTTTCCTGCAAACACTGTCTTCCTCGAAGTTGACCCCTAAGTTTGGGAGGGCATTGTGTCCTGGCATCCTTCCCAGAATCCGGCAAATGAGAAACGTGGGATCCGGCCAGGGGTGTCTGGCATCCTGTCACTTCGCACCGATAATTAATGGAAACCGTTGTTTCGGCCCTGCGTTTTATTATTGGTTAATAGCCTCTTCCACCATCTGTGATTGGCTGAACTGGGACGGCCGGAGGGTGATCTATTTATTAGTTATTGACGACTGGTCGCTGGTGACGCATCGAAGAGAGATTAAAGAGCTACACTTGTTTTCGAGATCAACAAGAATATCAATCTTTTTTTATCTTATAATATGATGTAGACAGCTAAAGCATTTGCATTAAAATAGCCTGAATAATCAACCTTATTTGGGAAAAATTTAGTATAATAAATAAAATAAACATAATAATATAATAAATATAATATAAGTATAATAAATAATTGTATGTACAAATGCTTAGATATTTTAAGTTAACTCAAATTAAGAACTTTACTACTGTGCCCCAAAAGTAAGAAATTTATTTCATCGCCTTCAAAGTAATCCCCTCCGGACACAATGCACTTATATCAACTTCTATTGACTCGAAACGGTGTCCCCGGAGTGGTCTTTTGAGTTTAGGGAATAGCCGAAGTCACACGGTGTGAATACGGTGGTTTTGGAACGATATGGGTTTCATTTTTGGCGAAAATATCATGAAGAATCAATGCAGTGTGAGCTGGCGCATTCAGTTTTTTTCGGTACCAATCAAGATTTGACGCGTTCGAGGCCCAAACGGGAATGGACCGATCCTTTTAAAATTCCAACAGCATCAGCAAGATATCTAATTGTAAATCGACGGTTTGCAAGCACCAAATCTTTAATTTTTTGGACGTGAGCTTCGTCGGTTGAGGTGGATGGTCCACCAGAGGGCAGCAACGCGTTCTCTGCTTTCTTTGAACTGTTTATACCACTTCCAAACATTTCTTTTCGATGTAGGAATGCTCACCGAATACCTTCTACAACATTCTATATGTTTCTGCAAACAAAATTGAATGCAAGTTCTTTGCTCAATTCAGATATTTCAAAAATCACCGGAATCAGTTTCAGAGTCTCCCAAAACCAAGCGTAACTCAAACACTAATGAATATTTTGAATTCAAATTTCCCACAGATGTCAAGGACAGTGCCAGCAACCTAAAAAAGAAAAAAAAATTGAAATTCCATACGCCCCAGGAATTTTAACTTGAAAATTGGTCTTACTTTTTGAACGCAGTAGTAATTGTTTCATTATGATTCCATAATAACATAGTGGTTGTTCTCATTAATTGATATCTAGAGAATAATACATTATCTGGAATTATAATACTTATGAAAAGTATTGCTGGTTTTTTTCCTTTGATTTAAATTTAAGTACAATCTGCCCTGCATTTTAAGCAAAATCGTTTTATTTCTGCTAATATTTTCATAATATGGCAAAAAGTAAAGATTCTATTTTTTTATGAGATCTTTATGTTGTTTTATTATTGTGGTTGAGCTTAATAATAAATGCATGTTGCGGTAATAGATAGATACGGAATTATAAGTGCAAGCACGTAATAAGTGGGCCTGAATGATCGAGTCTCTAGTGCACTGGCGCTCGATATCACAGGTTGCGGGTTCGAGTCCCGGAATTTCCATGAATGTTTGTTGTGGTTCGGAATCCATTTTAAGCCGTAATCTAATATGATCGTCAACCGGTCTAATATCATCGTAGAGCGTTGTCTTGAAGTTTATTCAGTCTTCAGCCTCTCGTGTTTTTCGCTAAAGTGACGTTGCATATTACTCTTAGCCATGGACCAGTCGCCTACGACAGGGTCTAATGGACCTGGTATAGGCTTTCGTGCACCAGTGAGATTAGTAACAACAAAATATATTATCTACTTTCAAAGATAAAAAGACTGTCGTTATGAATATATTATACTGCATGGGTAGTGTTCATGTTTTCTGGGATTTTTCCCTCCATATGATGAGCAAATACGTGATATTTCTTTCCGAAATTTCCCTTTTTTCAGTTACAAATGTATAGTATTGAAACATGTGTTAACTTTAAATCTGATATATATTCCTATCTAAATAGTATTCAAAGATTATTTATTTACAATCAATTTGGTAGGATTAAAAAAAAAAAATTAAATCTATCTTTAAAGATATACATTATTTTAATATAGGTAATATGTTATTTATAATAATGTATATAAATTAACTAAATGCATTTTATGTATTATTAAATTTAAAAAACGCTTTAACTTATTATCTTTATGTTAAATTATTTAATTTTTTAAATCAATTAGAAATGTTTAAACATAGCTGCAAATAAAATATATTTTTTTAAAAATAATAAATAATATAAAATAATTTTTTAAAAGTAAAAAATAATAATTGAAATAAACTAATTTTTTTAAATAAAAAATAATAAATAAAATTAAATAATTTTTAAAAAAAAAAAAAATTAAATGAAATAAAATATTTTTTTTTAAATAAAAAATAATAAATAAATAAAATATTTTTTTTAAAATAAAAAACAATAAATGAAATAAAATAAATTAAAAAAAAAAAAAAAAAAAAAAAAAAAAAAAAAAAAACAAAAAAAAAAAAAAAATCTACGAAAGTTTAATTTTGTATTAAAATATTCCGACATTCCGACATTTTTATTACCAAATATGATGTCCTGCCAATATTTTCAGAATCATTTTTTCTTAGATGTAACAAGAGGTTCTGCTTTTTATATTTCTTTTGAATATTCACAAAAAAATAATTATAAATTAAAGAATTTTCTTTTCCGATTATTTCTTAAGTATAACTTTTTTGAACTTCTTAGCCAGTGAAAAAGAACATAAAACACTCATTTTGAGGAAATACCTCTTGAGTACAGTAATATCTTAAAGTATTTTATCCTTTTATGCCCCTTTCTATGCTTTTCTCATTTAAATAAAGTACAAGTAAGACGTTATTTAAAAAAATGTAACGATTGGAAATCTGTTTTAACGAAATCTCAACACGTTAATGATCATCATAGTCATCATCAAAAGAAGCTCTTTCAGTTTATTGAAGAGAAATAAATTTTTAAAAGTAATGTGTTCATTAGAAAATATTGCTAGAAGGATCTTTCAAAAATTGCATTCAACTCTTTATTCTTAAATTGTCAAAAAAAAAAAAAAAAAAATCCTAGCTGTAAAAGAACAATTTTAGTACCTATTGAGGATTTTTGTTCTTTTGTACAAAATGTTGCTGTTAATTCTCTGTCTTTCTTAGGACAGAACAGAATCTTATATATTTATCTTTAAAATATTTGTTCGTCTTTTTAATATTACAATCATCATAAGTTAAATAACATGTTATTTTCTGTTAAATATTTTGACCATTGATAAATTGGTATAAATTACTTGATTTGCTATTTCATCAATTTGAATTTTTGAAAGATTGTTTACGATAGTTTTATAAAACTATCGCAAACTTTTGCTGCTCGGAATGCAATAAATCATATTAGAAAGTTTTTTTGTGATTAATTTTTGCTTATTTTGAGTTGTCAAAATTATTTTAAAGCATACGAAAATGATTATCTAATGTTTCTTTTTCTTCAAAAATTAGGTTTCATTAAAATTCTAGTATCCAATTTGCAAAGGAATAAATACATTACAGCAAAACATACAAATATAATTTATTCGGTAATAAGAATATCAGTAATTATTGTCAGTAGATATCAGTATTTATTGTCTGAAATATCAGTATTCATTGTCTGAAATATTAGTATTTATTGTCTGAAATATCAACAGTTATTGTCTGAAATATCAGTAGTTATTGTCCGTAAGCTTAATTTACCAAAGCAGATAAACTTAATAAAAATATTTTAATGTAGTATTAATTTTTTAATTATGTGATTTGTTAAATGCATTCGTTTAGCAAAAAAAAATTTTTTTTATTAAATTAGAAAATATTTTAAATAAAGTTTTAAATTATGATAACGTATTTTGTTAAATAAATTTTTTATCAAATGCATAATTATACACTTGGTAAGAAATGCTATTAAACACTAAACCATGATCGACAAATTTATCACGAGATTACCAATAAACTTTTTGGAAATAAATACTCTTGAAAAATAAATTATATGGTTAACTATACCACAGTTAACTATAACTACGGTTAACTATGAAATTCGCAGACGAATAAGAATTTTATATTATATTTAAGGTGGAATCACTAATATATCTTAATTATTTTCAGAATTTACATTTATAATTGGTTTTTAAATCATTTTTTAAATTTTTAGTAAGTCTAAGTGGAAGTTGTTAACTATTCTATAATAGCATAAATGAAAACGATAATGGTTCGATAGAATTTATTACTTTTCAAATATTAGCAAACAAAATTTAATTGATGTAAATAATTAGAGAGCGATTTTTAAAAAACTTTTTTTCAGAAAGTAATAATAAATCGCAAGAGGAAGTATTTTAGGACTGATTTTGCTTATTTTTACATATAAACGAAGCATAAGTTAATTCATTCACTAATGAATGTCTGAACATTAAAAAAAAAAACAATCTAGATTATTAATCAATTAGTAAAAGACGTCGACGTACATATAAATCTGTGTTGTTGTTTTTTCTTTTCCAATTCATTTATATCTGTATCAGACAAGCCAATACAAAAAAAAATTATATCATATGCAGCCAACGTACAAAAAACCATTTCAGGTATAACATGTAATGATCAGAATAAAAACATTTTGCGGTTGCTTTTCGTCATTTTGGACTGTTCTAGTGCTTCTAGCTAATGATTGATATTTTTTATTAAGATAGTGCTAATGTTAGAGTTATTACGGAAATCATTTTCCCTTTTTTTATATTTTAAACATTTCTTGTTGTAGTTTTCTTTCCATTTATTTCTCCAAGCAATTTGGCATTGATTGATGGTGTTGCTGTCTGCTGGAACTGGATGAAAAATACAGTTCCCAAACAGAACAAGATTTTATTATTAGTTCCGTTATTCTAGCGGAAAAAGACTAACAACATTTGTATTCTTTTTTTTTTAATTTCCTTGTTATACGGAAGTAATGAACATTTTCGCTTGGTGGAGTTGAAAGAAGAAACTCAAAATACCATGAATCGGAAAGAAAACATTTTGCGAAAGAGTAATCTTTGATGAATCTTTCGTAACAAGTCATTACATTTATGTATAAAATAAGTATTCATGTCAAAATCATTTAAACTTTTTCATTATTTCCAGAAATTTAAAATTCGATTGTTTTTTTTATTATTAATTTTATACGCCTTTATTTTATATTGATAAAAATTAAGTAAGTAAAAAAAAGGGAAAAATAATAAATAGACATATTAAAAATTATGCATATATGTGACAGCTGAAGCAGCAATGCATAATTACGAATGAAAAGATTGGAAAAACTTGGAGCATGCAAGTTTTTTTTATTTTAATCAAAAGAACGAGTTCGTGTTAATTAATGTTTATCTTGTAGCATTTTCCCCACGAGAAGTGTTGTTTCGTTCTCATTTTTGTTTTGGCTTGGTTTGTCGCTCTATGGTCATCTTGTGTATACGAGCACTAAACAGACCGGGACCAACAGTTTAAAGGGGATTTCGAACCACTCATAAACATCCATGCAACTGCCAGGATTCGAACCTGAAGCCTTGATACCAAATGCCAGAGCGCTAGCTACTTGACCTTCAGACCTCTCTCATCCCGGAAAAGGATTGTCTTTCGCTCATTTTGCGCGTAGCTGAGTATCGGTTCCCAGGAGAGAATAATGTATATTCTTTGACAAATGCAGAATATCACTCAAATCTAGCAGCAGATAAGCATTATAGGGGATGTTTATATAGCATGCGATTCATGTTTTGTACTAAAGACAACGACCTGTCATTCAAATCTGACAGCGGATAATCAGTGTCATGGATAATGAGACCTCATGAATTTAGCGATTGTATGTTCAATCTTCACAGATCGAAATAATTACAGAGGGAATATTGACTACACCATGAGTTGTTTCTTCTTGATTAGTGATAGACCATGGGCTGAGAAAATGTTTACTCCAATGAGAAGGCAGGGAAACTGACCCCAAATAGTGAGGTATTTTCTTAATGAGAGGTTTTGGTGGAAGAAGGAAGAGTGTTCTGCTACGAGTCGACAAGAAGTATTGTTTTTCTCTTTTTCTCTGAAGTGACTGAACAGGTGAAGAAATTGAGCCCATTGTGGTGTCCTGATACCCGTGTCATACCCAAAGTGAGCCCATTGTGGTGTCGTGATACCCGTCTCATACCCAAAGTGAGCCCATTGTGGTGTCATGATACCCGTGTCATACCCAAAGTGAGCCTATTGTGGTGTCATGATACCCGTGTCATACCCAAAGTGAGCCTATTGTGGTGTCGTGATACCCGTGTCATACCCAAAGTGAGCCCATTGTGGTATCATGATACCGGTGTCATACCCAAAGTGAGCCCATTGTGGTGTCGTGATACCCGTGTCATACCCAAAGTGAGCCCATTGTGGTGTCGTGATACCCGTGTCATACCCAAGGTGAGCCCCTTGTTTTGTGTGACTATACATTAACTTATATTTACTTTCATTTGATGGCGGAAATGTAAGCAAATTAAAATTTTAAGAAAACCGTTAACATAACATGTAACATTAATAATAATTAACATAATTATTACCATTCAAAGTTGTAATGTCTTGTATGAATAACAATCAAATAAAATTTATATTTAATGCACAAAAATTACTTAGCTATTGCGCCATATAAAAGAAAAGTCCTTTTTTATTTTCAGTCTTCTGTATTTAACCAAAACTATAACAAATTATAAATATTGTTTAAATATTAAGCATTATTTGTTTATTATAATTTTTATATAAATAATTGTCACAAATTTAATGAATAAAAAGCATGAATATTTAACATCATTTTATGTATAAAATCTTCACAACAATTCAAATGAAAGTTAATGATTACAACCCTTTAATACATCATAATCCATAATTGTAATATTTAAATTATGCTGTTATTCGACAAGCCAATTTTGAAAGCTCTCCTTCTAAATATATTTTCGCTAAATAGTTTTCGTTACATTTTAGCTGCCAAGAAAAAGAAATTAAACAATCTTTAAAAGTAAACGAAAAATCAAAACAGATGAGTTAGTAAACGTTAAGTTTATTCTAGTTGAATATATAAAGTTTATTAAATATTTTCTAAAGCTCTGTATTCATTAATAAGAGCATAAATCAAACTGAATTTGGTAACAGTGCATTAAATTTATTTAAATATCCATTTGTTAGCCATTTGTTTTCCGAAGTTAATTAATCATATGTGTGTGAAGACAATTCCATTAATTACATTGCCTTGCATACAGCAAGATACTTATTATTCCATTAATAATAACAGTAGAGCTTTAATAAGTATTTACTGATGTATAAACAGTACTTTTAACTGAAATCACAGACTATTATTAATGAAGCAACTCATTCAAGATATTAAAACCTACATATTTGACAACATGACCCTGACTGTTTTAAAATTATTTTCCATAATTTTCTTCTAAGAAAATGAACTCAAAATATTTTATCGCTGTTTCTTTTGCTGGCCAACCCGTGGCCCTCCCTGAATATTTTTCGGGACGTGAGATTTATCACACTTTTACAAAATATATTTATTTTATAATGGTCAAAGTAATGAAAACCAATGTATTAAGAAAAATACATTATGTGTGCATCAATATAGTCAAAAATTAACTGTCGAAATTATGAGAAAAATTAACTTTACTTTTAAAATAATATTCTTGCGAATACATGACAGATGTCTGTTTTATTTATGAGCTCACAGAATAATTAAATTATATTCTGAGAAATCATATGCGATCCGCGGAGTTATGATGCATTTCCAAACTGGCCCGCAAGGTCATTTGCGTTGACCACCCCTGATCTAGACCAAGTTCATGAATCAGTGTGTGTAAGAATATACACTAAATTTCTGTTTTATTACACTGAAGTGATAAAAGTCATGGGATAGCAACATGCAAATTTTCAGATGGGTAGCATCGCGTAGAACAGGTATAAATGCAGTGGCAGGCTTTCATTTCTGTTCAAGTTATTCATGTGAAGAGCTTTTGACGTGATGATGACCGCACGACGGGAAATAACATACTTTGAATGCGGAATGTTAGTTGAGCTAGACGCATGGGTCATGCCATTTCGAAATCGTTAGGAATTCAACATTCCCAGATCCACTGTGTCAAGAGTGTGCCGAGAGTATTTTCGTTGGCATAACATCCCACCATGGACAGCGCAGTGGTCGACCGCCTGCACTTAACAACCGAGACCGGCGACGTCTGCAAAGAGTCGTTAACACAAGCAACACTGCGTCAAATAACCCTCAGAAATCAATGTGGGACGTACAAGGGACTTGTCTGTTAGAACTGTGCGGAGAAATTTGGCTTTCTTGGGCTATTCCAGCAGAAGACCGACTCGAGTGCCTTTACCGACAGAACGACATCGCTTGCAGCGACTCTCGTGGGCACGTGAGCATATCGGTTGGTCCCAGATGAATGGAAAACCGTGGCCTGGTCCGATGAGTCACGATTTCAGTTGGTAAGAGCTGATGGTAGGGTTCGAGGTGGCGCAGACCCCACGAAGCCATGGACCCAAACTGTCAAGGCACTGTTCAAGCTGGTGGTGGCTCCGTAATGGTGTGGGCTGTTTTTCATGGCATGGACTTGGTCCTCTGGTGCGACTGGACCGAACATTGACTGGAAATGCTTATGTTCAGCTACTTGGAGATCCCTTGCAGCCATACATCGACTTCATGTACCCAAACAACGATGGGATTTTTATGGATGACAATGCGCCATGTCACCGAGCCACAACTGTTCGCGATTGGTTTGAAGAACATTTTGGACAATTCCAACGAATGATCTGGCCACCTAGATCGCCCGACATGAATCCCATCGAGCATTTATGGGACATCAAGAGGTCTGTTCGTGCCCAAAATCCTGCACCATTATAATTATGGACGTCTATCGCGACAGCATGGCTCAATATTCCTGCAGAAATTCCAACGACTTTTGAGTCCATGTCACGTCGAGTTGCTGCACTTAATGATATTAAGAGGTTTCCGATGACTTTTGTCGCTTCAGTGTATATCAATTATTTTAAAACAGTAACTTTTATATAAACATTTCTGTTTTCTGTCTTATATGATCCTTAAAATTTCCTTACTTTTCTCACATTATTTTATTAATTATTCTTTTTTTAAAAATGATCGTTTTAATATAATGCTATGGAAACAATTATAATAAATTAATAATTACAGTATATTTTAAAAAATTAAGTAAAACTTATTTATCTTACTTTTGAAAAGTTGAAGCCATTTACACAAAATTTTGCTAATTCACTGACCATAATTTTCTCATTGAAATAAAGAAAAAAGTGATTAGCATACCCTAAAAAACATAGTATGTTTAAATTATTTCTCAAATTTTAATCATTATTACCTTATTAAACTCATTATAAAATGAAAGATAATTCGCTATAATTGTCTATTTATAAAGAATTTTATGTAAACTCTCATATTCTTTTATAAAACAATTGTTTTGATTTTCCATTCTATTAATAGTTTATATTTTCTATTCTGTACTTCTTCTATTATTTTATAGTTCTATGATTCTATTTTATTTTATTTCCGTTAGAAATTTGATTTTAAATTTGTTTAAAAGAAATTGTTTTTCCTGTTATGGAACATATTTTTTAAGCAGAATTTTGTTTTCAAATATATTTTTTCTTTCAGATTGTTTCGAAATTATTTCTCTAATATTTTTTAGTTATTAAAAAGAATAAATAAAAAGTGTTCAGTTTCTGCATTGTTCATTTATGTCACATATTAAGAAAAAAATATTTACGAAAACATTATTTTTTTAAATTTTCATTTTATTCTTACGAAGAATGATACAATGTGTCTGACAAATTGTTAGAAATCCAATATATGTACAAAATAATCGTATAAACTTTAAAAATAAATTTCAGATCTTTCTGAAAATAAGTCATGTCTGACTTTTTTGGAAGGGATAAATAATAATAATTCTGGCAGTCTGTGCCACAGGTCTCGGTTTCAAATCCCGGCAGTGCCATAAATGTTTTTCGTGGTTATATAAAATGTACTTAAACGCTGGTCCTGGTACTTTCAATACTTACGTAATTCACGTAGATCTTAGTCTAATATGACTGTAGATCATTGGGCATAATACCCCTAAAAAGGAAACATCTCCTATCTCAAATTCTACCAGTAGGCAGACGGCCTTGCCCCCCCTCCCTCCATGGGGCTGTTGTTCCAATGAAGAAGAAGAAGAAATAATAATAAAGCAATTAATATAAATCTGGGGATATTTTGCTATCAATCAAAAAGATTTTTTTTTATATTTAAATATTTTTATAAATTTAAATCTCAGAATTAAATATTTTTACAATATGTTTTTTATTCTGGGAAAATGTTCTAAATTAAATTCAGAAATACATTTTAACAGATTATTAGTAGAAGTACATTGTTTTAAAATATTATATTTCTAACAAGAGACAAAAGTTAGTTTTGTAATCGTGGTCCCACCTACGCAACTATGTTTCCTCCTACGCACTGCAAGAGCGCCCTTTGCATCGTACAGAAGAAATTGTCAGTAGAGAACGCATGGCGCAACTGGCGCTGAATTACGATCTCTCATCTCGAGAGCTAAAAGTGGAATCCTTCCCCAAAATATCTAATTGAATGTTCTTTAAATATACATACTGCGTGTTAAATATTGTTTAATTTTTTTAAAGTGTAATTGTGGTACTTTTGCGAGCCAAAATAAATGTGTTATTGGACTTGGGATTGGTTTTAACAACACTCAGTTCGAGCTGCACAAACAAACGATATATCTACTACTGTTTCAAGCAGGGGTGGCCAACCCGCGGCCCGCTTTGAATATTTTTCTGGCCCGTGAGATTTATCACACTTTTATAAAATATATTTATTTTATAATGGCCAAAGTAGTGAAATCCATTGTATTAAAAAAATGCATTATTTGTGCATCCATATATTCAAAAATTAACTGTCAAAATTATTAGAAAAAATTACCTTTGATTTTAAAATAATATTCTTGCGAATATATAACAGATATTGCCTGTTTTATTTATGAGTTTACAGTTATGAGTTCGCTGAGTAATTAAATTATATTCTGCGAACTCACGATGTTGACGCATCTTAGAACGTCTAATATAACAAATTCTATGTTTCACTTTAAGTGACCTCAGACGCAGTGACCCTCCATAATTATTTGAGAAATCTGGCACAAACAGTTGTTAGCGTTTTTGGTTCAACTTACATCTACGAATCATTTTTTTTTCTGAAAATGAAATGGACCAAACACAAAACACACTCAAACATAACGGAAGCTAACTTGCAACTCCAATTGCGATGTGCAAATACCCAAATTGTGATCGATTTGAAAAAGCTAAGTGAAAGTGTGGAGAAACAAATATCGCACTAATAAAATAAAAAATTTTAATGATTTCACTTTTTTTTATTTCGTTATGTTTATATATTTTTTTTATATTTCATTTTTAGTTTTATATATTTCTTTTCAATGTGCGTTTAGTGTCATTATTATTGTATTATCTATTCCTACATGTAAGAATAATAGTAAGCACAATAATAATAACTCATTATGTTTCAATATTTCACTTCAAAATAATGTTTATAGTGGGTCTAAATCTAATATGGGGATAAATAATTTTATATGTTCCCCGCGGAGTTGGAATGCATTTCCAAAGTGGCTCACGAAATAATTTGGGTTGGCCACCCCTGGTTTAAAAATTATTGAAAATATTTATTAGTTTAAATAAACATTTTCAATCAAATATAATTTACTAAAGGTTTTGAAAAGCAATCACAATGTTTTTCCAATAGATATAATATGCAAGTGTAATATCTATTGGAATTAATAATAATTCGATCCCTCAACATAGGGATTCTACAAAGAAAGTAAAAGAAAAAGAAAATGGCGTCCCATTAGATTTGGTACAAAAAAATCAGGTCTATTTGCGAGGATCCATCAAATCCCTCCTAATTACGAAAGGATTCTGTGAGAATCAAATTACCGGTTTGGCCTTATCGAAAGTAGGTTTGATTATGGTGCGTAAACTCTTTTGTATGAATAGACAGAAGGTTATATCCTGTATTATTTGAGTCACTTCTGATTAGTTTGATAACAAAATAAATGTCAGTGATTAATTCTGATTGCAGAATCTTTCAGTTCTTATAGAATTAAGAGTTATGATTAGTTTATTTTATATAATTTATGTCTAAAATTTTATATTTTGTTATGCATTTTTGTTATCCTGTTGAGATTGACAAAAGTGTGTACCAAGACAATTATGTAGCTTATCCAGCTTTAATTAAAAACTATCGAATAAAACATAAAACAGTGTGTTTTGAAAGTAGTTTAAATATTGTTGTTGTTGTTACCTATGGCTTTATTAGAACTTAATCCATACACATTTGGCCACTTACTGTAGAAACAAAAAGTGTACATAAGCAAATCAAATTTATTAAGAAAAATAGACTAAACATTCTTAACAAAATCAATCAAACGGAATTAAAAACAGTTAAAAACTAGTTAAATATCCTAAGGATAAAAATTTAAAATGCTAGAGTCTTCATAATAAAATTTCGTACAATCAGGATATGTTTTCTTGGCCCCACCAGTAAACAGTACACAAATTATTATTTTATTGTAAGTTACAGTCCAGTACCGAACAAACAAGTAGATGGGCCTTATTCATTTTCTCCGTCTTATTATGTCTAGATTATAGCGTCTCGATTTATTTTGAACAAAATCTAAAAGTTTCCTTTTTATTTCTTTTTATAATTTATAAAAATTGGTACATTTAAGTATTAAGTAAAAACATAAATAAGTACAGTTACACATATGCAAGCATATGTGTAAAACATTGAACTTTAAAAATTTTACTGTACTATTTCGTTTATCTATAGTTTTAATTAAAAACAATTAATAATTATAATAATTTAATAAATTTAAATAAATATATATAATAATAATAAATTGAAATAAATTATAATAAATATTAAAAATTTTTAATTACATATTACTAATAGTATAAACCTTTCTGTATAAAAATACTAAAATATATTTGTATGCTACGCAATAATTATTTATTTTTTGAATAATTTTTTTTACTAATATTTAAATTCATGTCGACATCTTTTAATTTACCTCTTCAAAAACATGTCATCAAGATACACTTTTGCAATTCTCGAGTAGGTCACATCGCCTCGAAATATTTCCAACGAAATCTAAACGTCTCATTTTTACTTCTTTTAATTAAACTTCCTTTAATGGTTATAAATTTTAAAAATTGTTACAAAGGAGTATTAAATAAAAATTTAAATTAAGTACAGTTACAAATATGCATGCATATGTGTGAAATAATGAACTTTAAATCTTTTTCTATGCTGTTTTCTTTGTCTCTAGTTTTAATTTAAAAAAATAAAAATATAATTTTGTTTATTATTAAAAAAAAAACATAAAATTTAATAAATTTAATTTGAAATAATAAATATATAATTATAATAAATTACAATAAATAATAAATATATAATTATAATAAATTACAATAAATAATAAATATAATTTCATAAATTTATATTACAAATTACATATTACTAATAGCATGTATATTTCAGAATTACAAAATTACAAAAATAAATTCAGAATTACAAAATTACAAAAATAAATTCAGAATTACAAAATTACAAAAATAAATTCATTATTACAAAATTACAAAAATAAATTCAGAATTACAAAACTATTTTTGCATGCTTCACAAGAATTATTTATACTTTAAACAATTTTTTATACCAACATTTAAATTTATGTCGACATCTTTTCCCTTACCTCTTCATACCCATTTCACCAAGACACACTTTTGCAATTCTCGAGCAGGTTACATCGCCTCGATATATTTCCAACCAAATCTAAACGTCTCCTTTTTTATTTCACAGCTAAAAACTCTTTTTCCGAGTAAAATATTTCGCTTCCGGGCAATAGTTTGCAAGAAATATTTTACTTTCAGATAGAAAGTATTTGGAAGCGAGTAACACGTTTAGGCTTTCTCCTACAGCGAAGAACCTTATATTACTGGTGAGAGAGTCTAGGTTCTCGAGGCAAATGTAACAAGCTCAGAGAACCCATATTGAAAGTCAGTACTCGGGACTTTAAGCATCGATTCTCAGGATTTACGGTTCTATCGATTTTAGATCCTTATTTTAAAACGTAGTGGTTGGGGAGTCGGAGTAACTCTCCAACAACTTCTGTTGTGTTTCTTCAGATGATTTTTGTTGTACGATTTAAATTTGGTTTCTTTTTGTTACGAAGAACTTTTACGAGAAACTTTGTTTAAATTTTTATACCAGCTTGTATCAAGATATGTATTTCACTTCTATATAAGAATTTTGGGTTGATTTAGTTTTTTTTTTTTTTTTTTTTTTTTTATTTACAAGAAATTTCTATTTTATTGGTATTTTTTATTGACACCATTTATTAAATATTTATACGTGGATTTTTTTTAACTACAGATATAAATGATACACAGTCTGGTTATAAACGTATATATAAAATTTCTGGAAGGTTATACATGAAAATTGTATGAAAATAACATTTAAAATTCTAACAAATAATTGTTTTTACAATGTGTACAAACAATTATTTAGTAGATTAAAATTGTAATAGTATCGTTATATATGATTATTAATTAGTGAAGATTGTACAATAAATTGGACAATTTGTAAAAGCAATTATGTGGTAAAATAGAATTTTCAAGAGTAGATTCAGAAACTTGAAAAGTGTATTAAAACTTTTTATTAAATTATGTAAAAAATTATTTAAGAGCAACTTTAATACGATATATTATTTGAAAAGGAAAAATTTTTAAATTATATTAAAAATAAAAGGTGTTATCATTACTAAACATAAGAAATTTCCATTTTATTGGTATTTATTTGTGTTGATAACATTTTTAAATAGTTGAACGGCGTTTCTTTTTTAACTACAGAAAATGTCAGAAAAAATAAATGATTTCATAGTATGAAAATTATTTATTTGTGCATAGAAATTGTAAAATGTGTAAATAAAATTATGTGGTTGAATAGAATTTTAAAAAGTGGATTCAGAATCTTGAAAATTATATTAAAACTTTTCCTTAAATAATGTAAAAACTTATTTAAAAGTAACTTTAATTAATTATAGTTACAAATATGCTTGCATAAGTGTAAAATAAAGAATTTTAAAAGTTTTACTATACTATTTTGTTTATCTATAGATTTAATTAAAAAAAATTTTTAAAAATCATAATTTTATGTTTATTTATTTATTATTTTTTTTGGTTATATTATAAAAATTTAATTGCATTTTACTAATAGCATTTATTTTTCAGTACAGAATTACAAAAATATTTTTGTATTCTTCACAAGAACTATTTATTGTTTGGACAATTTTATACACCAACATTTAAATTCTTGTCGACTTCTTTTCCCTTACCTCTTCAAAAGCATTTTCATCAAGACACACTTTTGCAATTCTCGAGTAGGTTACATCGCCTCCAAATATTTCCAACGAAATCTAAACATTTCATTTTTATTTCACAGCTAAAAACTCTTTTTCCGAGTAAAATATTTCGCTTGCGGGCAATAGTTTACACGAAATATTTTACTTTCAGATAGAAAGTATTTGGAAGCGAATAACACGCTTAGGCTTTTTTCCTACAGCGAGAAACCTTATATTACTGGTGAGAGTCTAGGTTCTTGAGGCAAAAGTAACAAGCGCAAAGAACCCCATATTGAAAGTCAGTGCTGAGGACTGTAAGCATAGATTCTCATGGTTTGCTGTTCTATCGATTTTAGAACCTTATTTTAAAACGGAGCGGTTGGTTCTCTCTAACGACTTCTGATGTGTTTCTTCGGATCTTTTTGTTTTACGGTCTAAATTTGATTTCTGTTTATTTCGAAGAACTTTTACGATAAACTTTGTTTAAACTTTTATACCAGCTTGTCCCAAGATATGTATTTGGCATCTATGTAAGAATTTTAGATAGATATAGTTTCTTTTTTTACAAGAAATTTGTTTTTGGTATTTTTTGTATAACATTTTTTTAAATAGTTGTACGTGGATTTTTGTTTTATTTACAGAAAATATCAGAAAAAAAAATGATTTCATAGTATGATTGAAAATGAATCATAGTATGATTGAAAATGAATCATAGTATGATTGAAAATGAATCATAGTATGATTGAAAATGAATCATAGTATGATTGAAAATGAATCATACTATGAAATTATTGATTTGTACATAGAAACTGTACTGTATGTAAAAACATTTATGTGGTACAATAGAAATTTAAAAAAGAGATTCAGAATCTTGAAAAGCATATTCAAACTTTTCATTAAATAGTGTAATAACTTATTTAAAAGCAACTTTAATTATTTATAGTTACAATTACACTTGCATATGTGTAAAATAATGAATTTTAAAAGTTGTACTATAACATTTTGTTTATCTATATTTTTAATTAAAAAATAAAGAATATGATGAATTTATTTTTATTTTTTTAGATTATATTATAAATACTTAATTATATTATACTAATAGCATATATTTTTCATTACAGAATTATAAAAATGTTTTTTAGGTCTCGCAAAATCTATTCATTCTTTAACAATTTTTTTGCACCAACATTTAAATTCATGCCGACATATTTTCCCTTTACCTCTTCAAAAGGCATTTCATCAAGACACACTTTTGCAATTCTCGAGCAGGTTACATCGCCTCCAAATGTTTTCAACGAAATCTAAACATTTCATTTTTATTTCACGGCTAAAACCCCTTTTTCCGAGTAAAATATTTCGCTTCCAGGGAATAGTTTACAAGAAATATTTTACTTTCAGATAGAAAATATTTTAAAGCGAGTAACACGTTTAGGCTTTCTCCTACAGCGAGGAACCATATATTATTGGTGAGAGTCTGGGTCCTTGAGGCAAAAGTAACAAGCGCAGAAACCCCATATTGAGAGTCAGTGCTAAGGACTTTCAGCATCGATTCTCAGGATTTACGGTTCTATCGATTTTAGATCCTTATTTTAAAACGTTGGTAGGTTGTGAGTCGGAGTTCCTCTCTAACGACTTCTGTTGTGTTTCTTCAGATGATTTTTGTTTTACGATTTAAATTTTGTTTTTTTTATTACGAAGAACTGTTACGAGAAACTTTGTTTAAACTTTTATACGAGCTTGTGCCAAGATATGTATTTGACATCTAAGTAAAAATTTTGGGTTGATTTAGTTTTTTTTTTTTTTTTTTTTTTTTTTTACAAGAAATTTCTATTTTATTGGTACTTTTTATTGATATAATTTTTTAATTAGTTGTACGTGAATTTTTGTTTTAACTAGAGAGATTTCCAAAAAAGTAAATAATTTCATACTATGATTATATACATATATATGAAATTTACTGAAGATTATGAATGAAAACTGTGTGAAAATAACATTTTAAACACAATTTAACATTTAAAATTCTACCACATAACTGTTTTTACAGTTTGTAAAAAAGTATGTGGCAGAATTTTAAATGTTATTAGGATATTAAAAATGTAGACTCAGGATTTTTAAAAATATATTAAAACTCTTATTAAATAATGTAAAATTTATTTAAAAGCAACTTTAATACAATAATTTATTTGAAATAGAAAAATTTATAAATTATATTAAAAATGAAAAGTATTAATCATTAATAAAATGAAGCAATTCCGATAACTCCTTTTACAAGTTACCATATTTATTCTGATATTCATATAAAAAATTAATTATAATTTGTAAGTCATATAAAATTAATCTTTCTTTAATGGTTATAAATTGTTACACTTAGGTATTAAGTAAAAATTTAAATTAAGCATAATTTCAAATATGATAAATAATAAATAAAAATAATATAATAAATAATAAATTTATATTACAAACTTTTAATTACATATTATTATAGTATTTCATATTATTACATATTATTATTACAGTATAGAATTACAGAAAATTTTGTGTATGCTTCACAAGAAGTTTTTAATCTTTGAACAATTTTTTACCCTAACATTTAAATTCATGACGACATCTTTTCCTTTCTTCAAAAGCATTTCATCAAGACACACTTTTGCAATTCTCGAATAGTTTACGTCGCCTCGAAACATTTACAACGAAATCTAAACGTTTCATTTTTATTTCACAGCTAAAAACTCTTTTTCCGAGTAAAATATTTCGCTTCCGGGCAATAGTTTACAAGAAATATTTTACTTTCAGATAGAAAGTATTCGGAAGCGAGTAACACGTTTAGGCTTTCTCCTACAGCGAAGAACCTTATATTACTGGTGAGATTCTGGGTTCTTGAGGCAAAAGTAACGAGCGCATATTGAAAGTCAGTGCTCAGGACTCTAAGCATCGATTCTCAGGATTTACTGTTCCATCGATTTTGGATCCTTATTTTAAAACATAGAGGTTGGTGAGTCGGAGTTTCTCTCTAACGTGTTTCTCCAGATGCTTTCTGTTTTACAATTTAAATTTGGTTTCTTTTCATTGCGAAGAACTTTTACGAGAAACTTTGTTTAAACTTTTATGTAAGCATATGCCAAGATATATATTTGACATCTATATAAGAAATTTGGGTAGATTTAGTTTCTGTTTTTTACAAGAAATTTCCATTTTATTGGTATTTTTTATTGATAATATTTCTTAAATAGTTGTACGTGGATTTTTTTAACGATAGAAAATGTCAGAAAAAATGACTGATTTCGTAGTATAATTATATATGTATATATAAAAACATTTCTTAAATAGTTGTACGTGGATTTTGTTTTAACTACAGAAAATATAATAAATTTTTTTTTTCGCAGTATGACAGTATATGTATCAAAATTATTTAAGATTGTGCATAGCAACCATATGATGCGTAAAAAATATTATTTGGTAGAATTTTCAAAAAGGAGATTCAGAATTTTGAAAAGTACTCTAAAATTTTTACTGAAAGATGAAAAAAGTTATTTAAGAGCACTTTTATTACGATAATTTATTATAATAACGAAGTCTATTGTGTTTTTACAGCTGAATTTTGCTTTGCAATTTAAATTTGCTTTCTTTTTAAGAAGGTTGGTTACTTTTTACGAGAAATTTTATTTAAACTTTTATACGAGCTTGTACCAAGATATATATTTTCTAACTATATAAGAATTTTGGGTTGATTTTGTTTCTTTTTTACAAGAAATTTCTACAGAAAATATTAAAAAAAAATGAATGATTTCGTAGTATAATTATATATGTATATATAAAAATTATTGAAGATTTTACATGGAACCTGTACAATTTATAAAAATAATTATATGGTAGATTAGAATTTTAAGAAGTAGATTCAGAATTTTTACTTATTTAGAAAATTATTATAAAACTTTTTATTAAATGATATATACATATTATATATATATCATAATTTTTAACTTTAAATTATATGTATTTATTTTACCTTTAAAATATAGGAAATTATTTCTTTTTTCAAAAATTAAAAAAAATTTCAGCATAAATTTAAAAAATGTTTACTTTTTCTTTTTTCTCAGTCGAATTGTTCAATAAAATTATTTAAATGAAAAGAATTAATGAAGAATAAATTATTAAAGGAATTAATGAAAAGAAATTAAATTAAAAAATTAATGAAAATAAGCCCATATAGATAAATATTAGTATTATGTTTATTAATTTATTATGTTGTCGACATTATGTATCATTATACTGCAAAAAATGCAAAAATTTGAAAGAAAAAATTTCATTTAATATCTAAAAAAATAAAGGAAAAACTGAAACGTGAATTCCACAATTAACAATATCACTTTTTTATAACAATAATAAATTCATTTTAAATGAATAAGTTAAATTGTGGTTTTAATTTAATGTTTTTTCCTAATTTTTATGTTTTTATGTAGCAAAAATTGGAAATTAACTTACACTTTGGAATCTGTACTTTGTTTTAAATACTTAGGATCAGAAATTAATTATCAAAATGAAATCTTACCTGAAATAAAAAACAGAATTGTGACTGTCAATAGGGCCTACTGTAGGTTTTGTACTGAAGGTAGGTTTGTTTAAATCAAAGTTCATAAGCAGAAAAACTAAATTATTGTTATATAAAACTCTTATAATATCTTTTTTGGTCTACGGCTTTGAAACATAGAATTTGGCAAAATCTGATGACAAAAAATCAAAATCCTGTGACTTTGCCGCAGGGACAATGAGGAATAAGGCCTCCTAGGTTATGATGGATAGACACAGTTGAAAAATTTTGCCTTACTAAAGGTTAAGAATTGGAAGACTATTCCACCCAGATGAATGCATGGAAATCTCTTCAAAAGAAATCTTTGGCCCACCCTGGGCTGCCGTGCTATTGATGATGATGATGAAAAATTGGAAAATACTCAAAGAAACTTAAATATTTCTTTTATAATTTATTAATAAAAAATTATTTCTTAAAGCATATTTAACTGAATTACTATGTTATATAATTGTAGATTTAAACACCAATAAAAATTATTTTATTTTTTTATTTTATTACAGCATTTATTTTTTGAATTTGAGTAAACATTTTTTACAAAGTAACCATTGATTACAAAGTAAACAGCATAGAAAAAATGCACATTTAACTTAATTAAGTTTGCTTCACAAGCTCGAGTTATATTTGGTAAATAATAAAGTCTTGTTTTGATACTACAGTTTTTAATTCATCGGAGAAAATTTAATTACATCAAACGTTTTTTTTTTGTTACGTATACCAGTAGAAGATATTATGTAAATGCAACTAAAATTAATTAAGCTTTTCACAAACTATATCTTTTTTCTTTTCCATAATAAAAGGAGATATTTTGCCCCATTTGGGATACAATATCCAGTTTTGAATAATGACTCTGTCAGCATGATTTATTCTTAACGCTTTACTGCTCTTAACCTTCAAACAAATATTTTCCTTCATACAACTATCCAGTAGACCATGACTTCGTTAATGGATGTAACGATCATTTTTCTGCATCGTTATAATTAATTTATATTCTTCAGCAACAGAAAGAGAATGTTAAAAAATTCAGCTGAAAGAAAATTAATCCTATAGCAAAAACTGGAACATGAAAAAAAAAATTGCTTCAGTTTAAAGTCTTAAATAATCATGTGCAAACAGTTAATAAATTATCTTTGTGGAAATTATGTTGATAGCCATGTTACTTACTTAAATTTGGGATAGTTTTAATAATTCAAGTCGATAATA
This sequence comes from Caerostris darwini, assembly GCA_021605075.1. NCBI lineage: Eukaryota > Metazoa > Arthropoda > Arachnida > Araneae > Araneidae > Caerostris > Caerostris darwini. Next base: position 482,570 of record BPLQ01001613.1, read on the forward strand.
TCTTCAAAATATTAAAACCAATTTATGATGCCTCTGAATTATTTATAAAAAATTATGTTCTGCAAAACACTTAAAAAGAATTATGTTAAAAGTACATTTTGACTGATACATATTCCATTGATGAGTTCTGGGTGGTTTAGACACAGTATTTTGCTGCGTGGAAACCACAAACTTTTATTTTGATGTTGGAAAAGCCTTGCTTCAGGTTAATGCCATTCAAATATTATGTCACACATATATGTTGTTACCCATGTTATTAATTTAAATTAAGTCTATTTTTGTGATAGCTTTAATAGTTCAGAGTCTTGGATTCTTCAAAATTAAAGCCAATTTACGATGCATCTACTCAATCTATAAAAAAATATGTTCTGCTCGAAACTTATAAAGAATAATGTTACAAATGCTCTTAGTTCTAGCGGTATTTTGGCAATCCAGCAACCACACACTTTTATCTTGATGTTGGAGAAGCATTGCTTTAGGTCAATGCTCATTGAAATATTATGCCACAAATATATGTTGTTGGCCATGTTACTTATTTAAATTTAGTTCTATATTTGGGGTAGTTTTAATAATTCCAAGTCGATAATTAAAACCCATTTATGATACATCTACCCAATTTATAAAAAAATATGTTCTGCACGAAGCTTATAAAGAATTGTGTTAAAAATACACTTTGGCTGATACATATTCAACTGATGAGTTCTGGGGGTTTAAACAAAGTTGTTTGGCTGCACAGCAACCACACACTTTTATCTTGGTGTTGGAGAAGCCTTGCTTTAGGTCAATGATCATTGAAATATTATGCCACAAATATATGTTGTTGGCCATGTTACTTATTTAAATTAGTTCTATATTTGGGATAGTTTTAATAATTCCAAGTCAAAAATTAAAACCCATTTATGATACATCTACCCAATTTATAAAAAAATTTCTGCACGAAGCTTATAAAGAATTGTGTTAAAAATACACTTTGGCTGATACATATTCAACTGATGAGTTCTGGGGGTTTAAACAAAGTTGTTTGGCTGCACAGCAACCACACACTTTTATCTTGGTGTTGGAGAAGCCTTGCTTTAGGTCAATGATCATTGAAATATTATGCGACACATGTTGTTGGCCATATTACTTATTTAAATTTAGTCTATTTTTTGGAATAGTTTTAATTATTAGTTGATGGATTAGTTGATGATTCAAAAAATTAAACTAATTTATGATGCAGCTGCTCTATTTATAAAAAAAAATTGTTATACAAAATACTTGAAGATTATATTGAAAATACATTTTGGCTGATACATTTATCAACTCATGAGTTCTGAGTGATTTAAACAAAGTATTTTGGCTGCACATTATACACTTTTATCTTGATGTTGGAAAAGCCTAGATTTAAGTCAATGCCCATTGAAATATTATGGCACATATATATGCTGTTGGCTATGTTACTTATTTAAATTTAGTCAATTTTCGGGATAGTTTTAATAATTCAAAGTTGATGATAGTTTCAAAAATTAAAACCACTTTACGATGCATCTACCATAATTAATAAAAAATATGTTCTGCTCGAAGCTTATAAATAATTATGTTAAAAATACATTTTGGCTGATAAATATTCAACTCATCAGTTCTGGGTAGTTTAAACAAAATATCTTAGTTGACAAAAGCCACACACTTCTATCTTGATGTTGGAGAAGCTTTGCTTTAACCCAATTCCCACTAAAATATTATGCCATACACTTTTTATATTCACACATATACACTGAAGTGACAAAAGTCATGGGATACCTCTCAATATCGTGTCGGCCCTCCTTTCGCCCGGCGAAGTGCAGCAACTCGACGTGACATGGACTCAACAAGTCGTTGGAAATCTTCTGCAGGAATATTGAGCCATGCTGTCTCGATAGACGTCCATAATTGTGAAAGCGTTGATGATGCAGGATTTTGGGCACGAACAGACCTCTCGATGATGTCCCATAAATGCTCGATATTCACCGGGAGATCTAGGTGGCCAGATCATTCGTTGTAATTGTCCAGAATGTTCTTCAAACCAATCGCGAACAGTTGTGGCCCGGTGACATGGCGCATTGTCATCCATAAAAATCCCATCGTTGTTTGGGTACATGAATGAATGGCTGCAAGTGATCTCCAAGTAGCTGAACATAAGCATTTCCAGTCAATCCATTCACCAGAGGACCAAGTCCACGCCAGCCCACACCATTACGGAGCCACCACCAGCTTGGACAGTGCCTTGCTGACAGTTTGGGTCCATGGCTTCGTGGGTCTGCGCCACACTCGAACCCTACCATCAGCTCTTACCAACTGAAATCGGGACTCATCGGACCAGGCCACGGTTTTCCATTCATCTAGGGACCAAAATAGTCGCTGCAAGCGATGTCGTTAGTCAGTAAAGGCACTCGAGTCGGTCTTCTGCTGGAATAGCCCAAGAAAGCAAAATTTCTGCGCACAACAATCCACATTGATTTCTGCGGTTATTTGAAGTGTTTTGTCAAAATTTACGAACGTCGCCGGTCTCGGTCGTTAAGTGCAGGCGGTCGACCACTGCGCTGTCCATGGTGGAATGTTATGCCTGAAATTTAACTCTTGACAAGTGGATCCCGATTTAAAATATTAACTAACATATTCCCGTCGTGCGGTCATCACCACGTCAAAACCTCTTCACATGAATAACTTGAACGAAATGAATGCTCTGCGAAAGCACTGTGCACCTGTTCTACGCGATATACTATATGCATATTGCTATAACTTTTAAAATATAAATATAATATATAATTAATTAAAAAAAAAGTAATTAAAAAAAGAAAGAAAATAAAAATAAGTTAAAAATAAAAGAAAGAATTGCGGATTTAAAAATAAATTTATTTGTATGTATTGAGAAAAATCTATAAAATAGAAACAGGCCCACCATCAGGTGAAGCTTGCAATAATGGCACTTCAGAAGAAGAAATGAAAAGAAAACAACATATTATATGTCGAGAATAAACGGTACGCTGTCTTTTTCTGTTTTTAAACAAAGAAATGCCATACCTAGGAAGATATTTTAAAATCCAATTGCGAGTGTGAGGAAGATGTTTTGTAGAAACTTTTAGAAATTTTAAGAATAAATTGTCGAATATTTGGAGGTTAAGAGATTGTCTAATACCCTGATTCCTGAAGTACCAAGTTGAATTGTTAATATATCTGAAAGATTATATTCAACTGATTACTTTGATTGTTTTTAGAGAGTTTTTAGTGAAACACTGCAAAAATATGTTTTCTTAAAATCTATTTAAAAATGTGAATGCATAATTATATTCATAACAATTGATAAGGAATTTTATTTCTTTATTTTGTTGAAACACATTGTGACATGTTTTGTCTGTTTTTTCCTATTGATAAATGTAACAAAATAAAAAATAAAAAAAATTTTTATTTGTCTATTCAAACAAAAATAAATTTTCATTTTATTTTATTGAATAAAAACCAACTAAAAAATTGTGAAGATTTAATATAATACAATTTATTCATAAAGAATATAAGATTAACAAAAATAATTTTATAACATTTTTTTAAATACTGCACAGTGATTGTGTATAATTATTTCTTCAACTATTCTTTTTAGTAAAAAAATAATAAATAATGAGTTTGTGTTAACACTCATAAGCAGTAAGTTATCAGTATAAAAAATAAATTTATTTGTAGTGACAAAAAAAATTTTAAATTTTTTTTTATTTAAATGAAAAATATGCTTAAAAAGAGAAATAATGTACCTTTTTCTTAAAGTATTTTATCTACTTTAGTAAAGAGTAAATTGATTTAATTAGGATTAATTAATTTTTTTTGTGAATTCTTCAAATTCACAAATGTAAAGACTTCATTCAATTCTTCCTTTTTCTTTTCTATTGAACTAATCTAACCTAATCTCTAATTAGTTTTTTCATGAGCTTTTTAAAAAGTGACGAAAATAGTTATCATCAGATTAATCTGATTCTTGTAAGAATTAGGTTACATGTAATTCCGTTGTACTGTCCTCTAATTAAAAGAAGCGAAAAATTCGTTTTAGTAGTTGTTTATTAATTTAAAGTAATAGGGTAGCATGGATTTCTTTTATTTAAAGACATACATTAATTTATATAAAAAAATTAGTAATTAATTTATTTTTTTGCAAATATGCAATAAAAAAAAGATAAATAATAGTAAAAGGAAATAAAAATTGTCGAAAAAACAGTTTATCAAAATAATTTTTTGATTAGTTAATGATAATTATAATTTTAAGAATTTCAACTGATAATAATTTTGTGCATTAATTTAAAACAAATTTTTGTATAATTCTTACATGCATTGTATATATTCACTTTACTTTTTAACTAACTTCTATTAGAAATATTAACTAGCATCATATTCAACAAGAAAATTAATGGATAATTCACTTAGATTTTATGCTTGAAATCATATTGTTTCTTGTCCCACTTGGTAGACGACATAAACATCTAGACCAAATTCAAGAACTCGTGTGGTCTCATGGAAAGAGGGATAAATTAAATATTGCATTTTCTATGATAAACAATGGTTAATTTATCATTTACTATCTTATATATGGATGCCGAAATCTAATTTTTTAAATGTTACGATGGAGTTTAATTACATAATAATATATAATAATTTACAAGTTACTGAAAATTTAAAAAAAAGTTTCTTTGAAATTTTTCTAAAAATGCTAAATATTTCGTTTTATAATAATTTAATTTATATCATACCATTCTTTAAAATTTTTTAATAACTTTTTCATTTGTAAAAGTAATTTCTTATAAATATCACTATTTATTTCAATGTATCTTTTAATATAACTGTAATTGGAAAAATAATGGTGGATGGAAGATGGGGCCAGCTTTTGTTATGATGGAGCACCTGAAGATAGAAGTCTGACATGGCTCAGTAACTTCGAAGGAGGAGGGCAGTGCCTTCCGGGAGGACTTTTTTGGGGGAAATAACTCCCATTTGCTGATCGTATAGGATCTGGTTAGGATCTCGTTAATCTGACAAACTGTAAAACTTCCATCAGGTAGTCTGACTAATGAGACATGCTAAACATCACAAACGCCATGGAGCCTCCTCGTTTTTTGAAATAGTGTCTACAACAAAACCGCTAATGGATTGAATCTACGCAGTAATGCTTACCAGCGGCGCGTGTTAGCACGGAGCCACGAGTCGGGCTGATTGAAAACATTAAAAAGATCATTTAAATAAAGACAAAAAATAAACTTCCAGAAATTATTTATTTATTTATTTATTTTTTTGTAATTTATAGATTTTAAGTTCGTAAATAAAACTTTAATGTAAAATTTGCTTTTACTAACTATCTTTAGTGTTGAAAACATTTTCATTATTCAAACTTGTAGATTTATTTGCAAATTATTTAAAATGTATTATAACGAATGAATATAACATTAGTTTGATATTTAAAATGCATTTCAACAAGAAACATTATAAGCAAGTTTCATGGCGAAATGGCTAGAACTCTGGCGCTCAGTACCACAGATTTCGAGTTCGAGTCCCGCCAGTGCCATGGATATTTGTAATTGTTCGGAATTCACATTAAACCGTAGGTCCCTGTCTGATATGATCGTAGAGTGTTGTGGGGGTAATGTTATTCACGTCCGTATCATATCTACAAGCTACAGTCCCCCTCTGGATAGTGCTATATGAGTAACAGTGGTGCTGCCCTTGCTTATGGCCCAAAGATTAACTGTCTCTGTATTGCCAGTTGCATTAGAACAACAACATAAGCAAATTCATATTTCCCCCCAACATTAATAAAACATCAAATCAATATTTTTTTCTGCTATTCATAAATAATTGGACGAAACACGTTTTATGATAAATGTGTTAGTTAATTTCCTTTTCACAACGCATCTTATTTCATAATAATAAACGACTTTGATTCAAATTCCAGACATCTAATAATTCGATTTTTCTCCACCATCCGTTGTAAACAAAATCATTTTATCAACTCGAAATGCCAGAAAGCTTCCTTTCTTAGAAGCCGGAAGCCTCCTTCCTATTGGATGAGGGCTAGAATAAACGTAATTTGAATCTGACGAATGAATAAACGGAGCCGTCACGCGACTTAACGCTTCGTTTTCCTTACCTTCTTCTCCAAAAGGAACAACTGCTGCAAAATATAAAGAAAATCCAGGAATTGATTTTCGATTACCATGTCTTCAAGGAATTTGGAGAGCTCCAGAAATACATCGTTTGGATACTGTTATCCCATGTTCTCTTATCTGTAGAGGATGAATGATTAATAACTGGTGATGCTAAGAGATGTTATATATAAATGTGTAATGTCATTTGGGTAAGTACGTATGATAATAAAAGGGTTAATTAGTTATCTATCAAGATTCCGTTAGCTGAAATCATTTTGAATCATGAATCCAATGAATGTATGTATCAACAAATACAATTTTTTCACAGATACAAAAGTTTTTTTTAATAAACCTTTAATCTTTTTTTCTAACTATATACTGAGATTCATGTTAATCTATGAGAAAAATTGTTATGTATATATAGATAGATAGATAAATATATTTCTTATCCCACTTGGTAGGCAGCAAAATTTATACCCAATCCAACAAACCGTGTGGTCTCATGGAAGGATGGAAGGGTGGGAGGTAGTTTCTGATGTGATATAGAAATCGTAGGTGTAAATCTATTTTGGTTCCATGTGGCTGGAAAAAGGGAAGTGCCTTCCGGATGAACTTTTAGGGGAACTACACCCGCATTTAACGGATCACTTGGGAGAAAACCAGGAAAGTCTCACCAGGTAGTCCAAATAACGAGTCAAATTGATGAACATCCCAAACGCCATCGAGTTTTCTTTTTTGAAACAGTGTCTACAGAAAAACTGCCAGTGGATTGAACATCCGCCCTAATGCTCATCAGCGGCGCACATTGCCAATGAGTCACGAGTCAGCTATTAGTGTCAGTGTGATTTAATTTAGCTTTTTTTGCAATATAAATATTCGCTTGTATTTAAATTATCAAATCTCATTAATGTTGTTAATTTGCACACATATAGAAAATTAAAAATGTAAAGTATAATTTGTTAATATATTTTATTCTTAGATTTATTTCACAGGAAATCTATAAAAAATTCAGTAAAAGTAATATATAAATAAATAAACTGAACAAAGTTTTAATAATTCGTTTAAATGAAATTTTAATGATGAAAAACATATATCGAATAGGGTGACTAATGCAGGACTAATGTTAAGAATCATGTGTAAAAATATGTTAGACTTCTTAAATTGCGGGTTTTTAGTTAACACACACATGAGAATTATTTACTACAAAATGCATCAAAAATAAAAATCGATCATCATGTATCTAGATATTTAACATTTTATAATATTTTAGGTAATAACATTTCCAGGAAATATTGTAACGTACAATGTTATATAACCTTCTTCTTCTTCTTCAAATGACACAACAACCCCATGGTAGGCCATCATGGGGCTGTTGGCCATTGAAGAAGAAAAGAAAAACGTTATCATGGTTAGCCCCATGAATGCTGTCTGGTTACTGGCAGATTTTGAGACAGGATATACTTTCTCTTTTACGAGGTAGGATAGTCAGCCCCAAGCCCAACCCAGTCATATTAAACCAAGATCTATGGTTTAAAGTGGATTCAGAACCACTACAAACATTAATGGCACCACTGGGACTCAAATCCGAAGTCTGTGACTCCGAGTTCCAGAGCGACTATATAAACACCAACTCCAAAACTTTTTAATACGAGTATGTCATCAAGAAAAATTGTAAAAATCCAGTAAGACTTGAATGCATAATTATTCATAATTGATGCTCAATAGCCCCATATGTAAACATTATAAAAACAATAAACAGAATTTTTTTCTTGTGGTTCGCTGAATTTAATTCGATATAAAAGGAATAAAACATAAACAAAAAAATAATAAAATAACTTTTTTTTAACAATAACCTTTTACAAAAAATAATTTACTTACTGATTCATACTGTAATTTAGAGTATGAAGCTTCAATAACTCCAATGTTAAGCTTTCAAAATTTTATCACTAGATATTTCTTTAAAGGATTTTTCATTGTGTTAATCCATGATGATTCTTCACGAATTAACTAGATCGTGTAGATTGACCATCCTTGAAAATCCTTAAAGCAATCAACTCAATAGACCAGTGTAAATGATGCTGGATATTTTCACAACATCATTAGCTCGATCGATTTCAGGATACACGAACAGTGCCAGCAAGAGCAAGTTAAAACCGTAGCCGAATCGATCCTTTAGAGAGAAGATCGTTATTTCTCGTAAGAGTCTTTGTTGGAAAGCCATAGAGCTTTTATAGGTGTACCTAGTGAGAACAATACAATTTTTCCAACGCTAATGATACTCTAGAGTGTTATAAAGCCCACTATCGTCCATGGAATCGATTACAACTGAAGAACAATCAGAACATCATGAAAATGTGCATTAATAAATAAAGTTCTCAGATAGCAAATATTTTTTGCATTCCTTTAACTTCACACTGAGAAACATTCATTCCAATTTAATATACGTGTGTTATTGTTCTAATGCAATTGGCAATACAGAGACAGTTAATCTTTATGCCATAAGCAAGGACTGTACCCAATTACTCATTTTGCACTAACTAGGGGACACATGTAGTTTGAAGATATGCTACGGACGCGAGTAACACTACCCCTACAAAGCTCTACGATCTTGTTGCACAGGTACCTATTGTTTAAAGTGGATTCCAAAACATTCATGTCAATGCCGGAACTCGAACCCGAAACCTGTGGCACGGGGCTCCAGAGTGGCTATATAATCTCAAACTCCAAACGTTTTTAATATGTAGTTAAAAAATTGTAAAAATCTAGCAGGACTTGAATGTATAACTTTTCATAATTGATACACAATAGCCTAATATGTGAACATTAGAAAAAAATAAACAAAAAAAAGTACGCTGAAATTACATCTTTATGAAATTAATCAAACCTAAATGGAAAATAATAAAATGCCTCTTTTTTAACGTTAACCTTTATAGGAAATAGTTTTAATCTCATTAGATTAAATACCTCCAATGTTATCTCAAAAATCTATTGCTAGATAATACCTAAGTTTTTTCTTAGTGTTAATCCAAGATGGTTCTTTACCAAGAATTAACTAGATCGAGTATATTAACCATCATTGAAAATCCCCAAATCTATCAACTCAACAGACCAGTGTAAATGATGCTGGATATTTTCACAACATCATTAGCTCAATCGATTTCAAGATACACGAACAGTGCCAGCAAGATCAAGTTAAAACCATAGCCGAATTGATCCTTTAGAGAGGAGATCGTTATTTCTCGTAAAAGACTTTGTTGGAAAGCCATAGAACTTTCTATTGGTGTACCTAGTCAGAACAATACAATTTGCCCAAGTGCTAATGATACTCTAGAGTGTTATAAACACACCATTGTCCATGGAATCAATTATAACTGAAGAACATTTAGAACATGAAAATGTGCCTCAATAAATAAAATGCTCAGATACCAAATATTTTTTAAAACTCATTTAACTTCAATTGATAAATATTAATTCCATTTTAATATACGTATATTAAGTTCATTATGTATGATTATGTTCAAATCGCTTATGCATTATAAAAATATATATTTATAAAATAAATGTTCTCTTATATAAATAGGTATCTAAGTTTTAAAACATTTTTACTCAATACATGAGTCGATTTTAATCAAAGGCGTTTTTAGAAATTAATCTTTTTTTCTCTATAAAACGACGTTACTGTCTTTCCGGATAAATTTACAAATTTTCAGGGAATGCTAAATCTTAAGAAAATAAATTTGTTTCCTTAGTAATCTGGCTTAAATAACTAATCTTATTTTTAAAAAAGAGGTAATTTAAATAAAATTCTTATTATAAATACATTGATCATTCAGAAACAATTAATCGTTCAAAAAATTATGTAGATGTTTTAAAATTTATGTATGTATTTAAAAATGCTGCAACTGTTTTTTGGGAAAAAAAAACAATCGTGTGCAAAAAATGGATTATTAACTATCTCGATAGCTAATTTTTATCTGTAAAGAAAGGGATTCTTATATAGTACAAATTATGGCCGGATATGAGTGTATTCGCAGTTGAAGACTTAATGGCGTTAATTAAATTCTTGCGAGTCTGCAACTTTAAAACTTTCACAAAGGTAGAATTTTTAGCTTCCGAAATATGGTGAACATAAATGAACATGATTATTGAAATGTCAGAATTGAGAAGAGATGTTGACACAAACAAATAATTTATTTTCTAGAACGCAAAGCAGACTAATAACTGACAAAGCAATCACTAGAACGCGAAGTCTAAACTACAACTAACAAAGCCATCACTAACTAACTTCTAATTTTTAAAATGATTGAACATTCTACGGTTGCCACACATTTCGAGTAAAATTTATTTAAAAATTTCTCTTTTTCTCTCCGCACGAGGTCCGATATTGTTATAGTGCGAATTCATGGTGGATCCAGTTTATTTAAACATTTCTCTTTTTCTTTCCGCACGCGGTCCGCCATATTGTTCTAGTGCGAATGCATAGTGGACTTATATAAATAGTTTATTTGCCTCAATAAAATTTTAATAGTGGTTATCAATTAAATTGCTCATTCACCGTTTTGTATAATTAGATGTGATAATTTGTAAAGTTATATATATTTTCATGAAAAAGTTATCCTTCCTTTAAATCTTTTCTCATGCAAAATATCTCTTTAATTATTTTACAAATATTTCAAAAGACAATAATTTGCAACATATCTTTTATGAATAATTTCCTATGAATGTATTATTCTATGAAGTGGAATTATTATTCTTATATAAAGAGTTTATTTATAAAATATTCTTATATAAATAGCTTATTTGCCTGAATAAAATGTTAATAGTGGTTATCAATTAAATTCCCATACACAATTTTGTATAACTAGATGTGATAATTCACACAAAAGTCTTAAATTATTTTAGAAATATTTCAAACACCTGTAATTTGCAAAACTATTCTTTTATCAATAATTTCCCATGAATGATTTTATTTAGAATAAGAATAAATGAAAAGCAAATGATTTTTGACATTTGATGTTTATTTACCTTTATCGCAATAAATAAATGTAACTCATCTAAAGTTCGATTTTACTTATACCTAGGAAATATTCTAAAGAATACGTAAAACTTTAAGATAAAAATTGCAACGCCATGAAACTTTGATCAACTGCTCTGTTTCTAAGAATACTTGTGTACTATTTCGATTTCTATCCGATCTCCGAGATTTAATACACTTCAATAAGTTTTCTGAATGCGATATCCTCGACATTATTTCTCAGCAAAAGTTATTCGAAAACACTTCTTTCTATCAAAGCTCTGAGAATAATGGCGTTTGGAGATCTGCCGATTATCACCGGAAACTAACTCTCGACATTCGAGAGCCAAACAATGTTCTATTCTCTTCGTATATGACATTCTGTGAAAGATTTTCTCCCAGCAGAATGGACAGACGTGAAAAAGGAATAGATAGCGTGGCTGCATATTTTAACTCTTCCGAATTGAATTCAGATGTAATAAGCTCTCGGAAATATCCGCTTACGTGAATATTATACTTTTTGGATTAGAACATACTAGTAGTTTAGGATTGTTTTTATTTTGCATGTTTCTGAAGTATATAAAGTATTACTTTAAAAATTTCGAAATGTACTTTCTTATAGTTTGAATTTAGGAATATGCAATCTTCAGAGGAAAATGTTTGATGGAACATTGCAGATTGTAAAAACGTGATATAAAGACATTGGTCATAAAAATTAAAAGATTTTGTTGTTATTGTGGACATTAAACGACATTATAACGCTATTTTTATGTGGACAGTAAATATTAAAAGACGTTGTTGTGATAGTAATGTAAATTTTAAATATCAAGTGATGTTGTTACTGTAGTGGATCAGGTTGTGTATATAAAAGACATTGTTGGGATTGTAAAATTTCAAATATCAAAAGATGTTGATGCTATAGGGATTCTGGTTGTAAACATCAAAGGACGATTTTGCGATTGTGATATACTTTCAAAACAACAAAACGCAATTGAATGATACATAGAGTGTTAGCATCAAAAGCGTTAATGCAATTGTGATATACTAATAATAAAATTTATATAAACATTTCTCGCTTTCTTTCCGCATGCGGTCCACTATATGGTTCTCGTGAGACTGCATGGTGGATTCTTACTAATATGTATAAATTATTTGACGAAATAAAATTTTAATAGTGGTTATTAATCAAATTGCTCATGCACAATTTGTATAACTAGATGTGATAATTTTAAAGTCATATATATTTTAATGAAATTAGCATTCCTTTAAATATCTTCTCATACAAAATATGTCTTAAACGATTTTACAAATATTTCAAAAATCTGTAATTTGCAAACATATTCTTTTATAAATAACTTCACATGAATTCTTTTATTTCGAATAAGATTAATTTGGATATGAATAAGCAAATGGTTTGGACAATTGATATTTATTTACCTTTATCGCAATAAATAAATATAAGTCATCTAATGTTCAATTTTACTGATCCATAACATTCTAAGGAATAAGTAAAACTTAAAGATAAAAATTGCAACGTCATGAAACTTTGGTTATCTGCCGTTTCTACGAATACTTGTGTACTATTTCGCTTTCTAACCAATCTCCAAGATTTAATACACTTCACTAAGTTTTTCGAATGTGATATACCCGACTTTATTTCTCTGCAAAAGTTATTCGAAAACTCTTCTTTCTATCGAAGCTCTGAGAATAATGGCGTTTGGAGATCTGCCGATTATCACCGGAAACTAACTCTCGACTTTCGAGAGCCAAACAATGTTCTATTCTCTTCGTATATGACATTCTGTGAGAGATTTTCTCCCAGCAGAATGGACAGACGTGAAAGGAATATAGAGCATGGCTGTATCTTAACTTTTCCGAATTGAATTCAGATGTAATAAGATCTCGGAAATATCCGCTTACGTGAATATTATACGTTCCTGAATTAGAACATAGTTTAAGTTGTTTTTATTTTGCATGTTTCTGAAATATACAAAGTATTGAATTAAATTCTCAAATGTATTTTTTTATAGTTTCAATTTTGGAATATGTAAACTTCAAAGGAATATGTTTTATGGAAAACATATCGTAAATATCAAGGAAGACGTATTATAAAGGCATTGATCATTAAAATCAAAAGACTTTTTTTGTGATTGTAACTAAGGTTATAAACTTGAAAAGATTATAAGATGATTTTTACGCTGACTGTAAATAATAAAAGACGTTGATGTGATGGTGACGTAAATTTTAAATATAAGAGATGTTGTTGATGTCGTGGATCGGGATGTAAATGTTAAAAGATATTGTGGTTATAATGACGTAAATTTTAAATATAAAAAGATGTTGCTATTGTTATTCAGCATTCGTTGCAAACATCAAATGACGATTTTGCGCTTGGATCAAAAAACGTCATTTCCATTGTGATATAGTTTGAAAACAACAAACCACAATTGAATTATACATACTAGAGTGTTAGCATCAAAAATTTATTGTGATTGTGATATAGTTTGAAAACATCAAACTGCAAATGAATTATACATAGTGCTAGAATTAAAAAACCTTATTCGATAGTGATATAGTTTGAAAACATCAAAACACAATTGATTGATGCATAGAGTGTTAGCATCAAACGACTATTCTGTGATTGTGACAAAGGTTGTAATCTTCAAATGATAGATCTTCGATTGTGAGGTATATTTTTTAACATATAAAGTGGATTTTCCGATTACATTTCTTTGATTGTCCAATAAGTTGATAATATTAAAAGAGAATTAATGATTACATTAAAATACGATTCTGCAATTTCTACGCATGTACATCGGAAGTTATCTATGCAATTGCAACACAGATTACACTGAAGTGACAAAAGTCATGGGATAGCAATATGGAAATTTTCAGATGGCAGTAGCATCGCGTAGAACAGGTATAAATGCGCAGTGCTTTCGCAGAGCTTTCATTTCTGTTCAAGTTATTCATGTGAAGAGGTTTTGACATGATGATGACCGCACGACGGGAATTAACAGACTTTGAACGCGGAATGTTAGTAGGAGCTAGTCATGCCATTTCGGAAATCGTTAGGGAATTCAACATTCCCAGATCCACTGTGTCAAGAGTGTACCGAGAGTATGAAAGTTCAGGCATAACATCCCACCATGGACAGCGCAGTGGTCGACCGCCTGCACTTAACGACCGAGACCGGCGACGTCTGCAAAGAGTCGTAAATTCTAACAGACAAGCAACACTGCGTCAAATAACTGCAGAAATCAATGTGGGAAGTACAAGGGACTTGTCTGTTAGAACTGTGCGGAGAAATTTGGCTTTCTTGGGCTATTCCAGCAGAAGACCGACTCGAGTGCCTTTACTGACAGAACGACATCGCTTGCAGCGACTCTCGTGGGCACGTGAGCATATCGGTTGGTCCCTAGATGAATGGAAAACCGTGGCCTGGTCCGATGAGTCACGATTTCAGCTGGTAAGAGCTGATGGTAGGGTTCGAGTGTGGCGCAGACCCCACGAAGCCATGGACCCAAACTGTCAGCAAGGCACTGTTCAAGCTGGTGGTGGCTCCGTAATGGTGTGGGCTGTTTTTTCATGGCATGGACTTGGTCCTCTGTGCGACTGGACCGAACATTGACTGGAAATGGTTATGTTCAGCTACTTGGAGATCACTTGCAGCCATTCATGGACTTCTTGTACCCAAACAACGATGGGATTTTTATGGATGACAATGCGCCATGTCACCGGGCCACAACTGTTCGCGATTGGTTTGAAGAACATTCTGGACAATTCCAACGAATGATCTGGATACCTAGATCGCCCGACATGAATCCCATCGAGCATTTATGGGACATCATCGAGAGGTCTGTTCGTGCCCCAAATCCTGCACCCTCAACGCTTTCATAATTATGGACGTCTATCGAGACAGCATGGCTCAATATTCCTGCCGAAGACTTCCAACGACTTGTTGAGTCCGTGCCACGTCGAGTTGCTGCACTTCGCCGGGCGAAAGGAGGGCCGACACGATATTAAGAGGTATCCCATGACTTTTGTCACTTCAGTGTATAACGATCATAATGTGAGTTATAGTAGAAAAATTAAAAGATATTGCGGTTGGGAGATAAGATGTAAATTTTTAATCAATTAAGGCCTGAAGATTATCGCCGGAAACTAACTTTCGAAATTCGAGAGCCTAACAATGTTCTATTCTCTTCGTATATGACATTCTGTGAGAGCTTTTCACCCAGCATAATGGACAGAAGTAAAAGGAATAGAAAACATGACTGCATATCTTAACCTTTCCGAATTGAATTTACATGTAATAAGCTCTCGGAAATATGCGCTTACGTGAATACTATACTTTTCTGGATTAGAACATAGTTTAAGATGTTTTTATTTTGCATATTTCTGAAGTATACTAAGTATCGTGTTAAATTCTTGAATATATATTTTTATAGATCGAATTTAGGAATATGGAAATTTCAAATTTTGATGAAGCCTAGATCGTAAATATCAAGAAAGATGTGATATAAAGACATTGGTCATAAAAATAAAAATGTTGTGATAGTGAACATTAAAAGGCATTATAACGCTATTTTTACGAGTACTGTAAATATTAAAAGACATTGTTGTGATTGTAATTTAAATTTTAAATATCAAAAGATATTGTTGCTGTCAGGGATCCAGTTGTAAATTTTAAAAAAAAAAATTGTTGTGATTGTAATGTAAATTTTGATGATTAAAAGACAATGTTCTGATTGTGACGTAAATTTTAAATAACAAGGCATGTTGTTGCTATTGTGATTTAGGTTGTAAACGTCGAATGGCTATTTTGCGATTGCATCAAAAAACGGTATTGCGATTGTGATATAATTTGAAAACATCAGAACGCAATTGGTTTATACGTAGATATTTGATCAAACAAACATTCTGCGATTGTGACATAGTTGTAAGCATCAAATGATGAACCTGCAATTTTGACATAGATGTAAGCATCAAGTAATGAATCGGCGATTGTGAGGCATATTTTTAACAGAAAAAGACTATTTTCCGATTGCATCAAATTCTATTCTGTGATTGTGAAATAAATTGTAAATATTAAAAGGCAATTAAAGAATACATTAAAATACGATTCTGCAATTTTACGCAAGAACACTGGAAGCTATTGTTGCAATTGCAACATAGATTATCACCATCAAAAGATGATATTTCGACAGAAGCAAATATTGCAAAATATTGCGGTTGTGAGGTATATGTGAAATTTCGAAGTCCTTCATTTGAATGCAATTTTTTTGAAGAGTGTTTTTCAATAGTTATCAATAGTTCTTCAATAGTTATATGTTCTTCAATAGTTTACTACAATTTAGATGGAAGTCCAAAGCTGTCCAGTTCTTGTTTCATTTGTTAGTAAATGAACGACTTACCCGCTTGTGTTCCACATTAAAGAATTTACGACCTGCCAAATGATGGTTCGTTATTATGTCTTAAATGGGGAGGCGTCTATTTATTTAAAAAAGCTCAAAACGAAGAGTAATTTTAATGAAGGTTGTAAAAATCAAGATACCATGTGGGACTCTAGGTTGTAAAAGTAAAAATACAATTCTTGATTACAAAAAAAAAATTTTCTTAATCCATGATTTGGATAATAAACTTCTTTTATTCGAAATTCCTGTGATTATTGTTGTAACATGCAGCCTTTAAAGAATGTTATAAAAAACGACAAAGTTATAAAATTTTAATTAACTTTACGATTATTTCATTTCTTTTAGATGCATTTAAGATTAAAACATTTTGTGAATTAACTATTATTTTAATAGACTCATATTAATTAAGCACATTCTGTAATGTAATGGGCCAAACCTTTAAAAATAAGAAAATTCAGGCTAAATGTTTAAAGTTATTTGAATATCAGAGTTCAATGTTAATAAAGTTTTAAATAATTATATGACTATATTGTTTGAAGCTTCCATAATATTTATGATATAAAAAATTGACTTAAAAATGCAATGTGAATGTGAATGTGAATGCAATATTTAGATAGCTGAAGACATTCATAAGAGAAGCATTTAAAATTTTAAAAACTGATAACTGGAAGATATTAAATTATTTTTGGGCATAATTAGGACCTTGCGTAATTAACATTTGGGCAGACAATATTTTAATGCATTCTGATATCATTGTAATTCCATAAGGTATTTTTATTAATAATGAAGTTATTTAAAATTTAACGAAACTATGCTGGTAGATTTAAATGTTAAGTGCATCTCTTTCATTTTTTGGGGAAGAGTGGGGACATATTGTAAATCAGTGGGCTTACGACGAACAGTCCACCGACAGAAGATACAGAGAGGTCTCTGAGGGTAACTGCGTGTCGTTTGAGAGAAAAAGAGGAAGCCAGACGAGAGATTATATCCCCACAGGGGGTTCTCCCATCTGTGTCAATTTAAGGTGAATATGCACTTTATCTTCTGGCGTCCTGGGGATACATTATTTCTCCGATGCTGCAAACTTGGGGTTGCTTTAGGAAGACTCTTCATGGAAATGGTGATACGATGGGTACACTGTATCTCCCCTCCCCGAATTCTCCAAGGGGATGAACAAATCCACATCAATATTTTCCGGCTGGTTCCAAAAGTTGGGATTTTATTGGATTAATTTAGGGTCGCCTCTTCTTAATGTATTATGCACTCGCTTGTGAAGCACGTTTTCTTGGGGTGGACAGCGCTGATGTGAGACTTTTATATACATAATCACGATCGTTTATCCTAATTTGAATATATTATCCACATTAGTATTATCTTACCACATTAGCACCACATTAGTATTACATTATCACATTAGTATCCGCATTAGCACCAGATTAGTATCACAGTAGTATTGAATTATCACATTTATATCCACATTAGTATTACATTGCCACATTGTATCTGCATTAGCACCAGATTAGCACCACAGTAGTATTGAATTATCACATTAATATCCACATTAGTATTACATTACCACATTAATATTCACATTAGCACCATATTAGTAGTACATTACCACCACATTAGTATTACATTACCACATTAGTATCCACATTAACACCACATTAGTATTATATTGCCACATTAGTATTCACATTAGCACCACATTAGTATTACATTACCACCACATTAGTATTACATTACCGCATTAGTATCCACATTAGCACCACATTAGTATTACATTACCACATTAGTATCCACATTAGCACCACATTAGTATTACATTGCCATATTGTATCCCCATTAGCACCAGATTAGCACTACAGTAGTATTGAATTATCACATTAATATCCACTTTATTGTTACATTAGTATTACATTACCACATTAGTATACACATTAGCACCACATTAGTATTACATTATCACATTAGTATTACATTAAAACATTAGTAGCACATTACCACATTAGTATTACATTACCACATTAGTATACAGATTAGCACCACATTAGTATTACATTATCATATTAGTATCCACATTAGCTAATGAAAGTAAAAGTGCCACACCCAAACTGATTTGTTGCAGCTGGAATGGAAATCTAAACATGAGTTTTAGTTTGCCAAATTTTAGGAAAGCTTCGACACTAAGTCGAAGGAGTCGAGTCAAAGGATCCTCGGTGTCGAGTCAAAGGATTTACCACGCTCCAGAAAGACGTCTACAGAATGAAAGGGAAAAATAGAGGGACTTATGTTTTGAGTTCAAACTGCAAAGTCGGAAGAAAGACGAATGTTCTTAAATATTTCCCAAGCTAAAGCAATAAGTTCACTAATATCATGAGCGGATTCGTTCCTCAGTCTTCCTGCATGGTAACTACACATTTAACATTAAGCCACAAGTCGGACAAAAATGCTTTTAAAAATCAAAATAGAAAATCAATTGGATTGATTTAGCATCTCCTCCTGTAATGCAGTCTTTTGTGAAGCACAAGATTGGTTGGGATAGTTGTTGTTGTTGTTGTGAGACATTTATACACGTCCACGTTAGCACAGGAAAGTTAAAGTGCCACATATCAACACCGATTTGTTACAGTAGGAATGGAAATCTAACCGCTTGAGGTTTAGTTTGTCAGGTTTTAGGAAAGCTTCGACATTGCTGGTGTCGAGTCAAAGGATTTACCACTCTCCAGAAAGACGACTACAGGCTTGAACGAAATGGAAAATAGCGGGAATTACGAATGTTCTACCAAATGTTTTAAATCTAGACCAAGCTAAATCTGTAATTGCGCTTATTCCACAGACGGATTCGTATTTCAATCTTCCTGCAGGATAGCTACACTTGTTACCATTAAGTCACAAATTTGACAAAAAGTGATTTTAAAAATTACGAAGAAAACTGCTTCTAAATAGATTAACCATTTCATGCCTCTCACTGAATTAAATTTAACAAGAAGAGATTATTTATTTGAATTATATCCTGCAAAAAAATATGCCAAATCTATTAAAACATTTACCATGGATTTAAGGAAATTAGAGTAACTACTTCTCAAAAAAATTCTCTTCAGCATAAGGAATGAAGATTAAAACTTTCGTTTAGCCTGAATTTTTTTTAATCATGACCTAACAGTCTCCTTTTCCTTCTATCGATCCTGAACGAAGTATATAATTTAAGTTTCAAAATTAAATTTCGGAACTATCTTCTGTTCAAGCTCCTAATTTGCATTTGAGACGAGGAAATGAGATGCTGGAAGTTTTAGTTATAGCCGAATACATAGTAAAGTTAATCTCGTCATGGCTCAAGGCTTTGTTTTAGATTGCAGTTTAACTTTTAAATGTCATAAAAGGCTGTTAACGCTGATAATTTAAAGCGCTGCTCTTTTTTATTTTCAGTGATGAAGCTTATTTATTCAGATACTGCTGTTGGAACTTTTTAATTTTTTTTTTTTTTTTTTTTCATCAAAGCTTTAAGTATCTTTTTATTAATAAATATGTGTATTTTAAAAGAAAGTTATTTCTCAAAAGACTTAGGGAATTCATGCATTACTAAATAATTTTATACATGATATATGTAGATAATTAATTAACATATAAAATGGTATACTTGTGGCAAATTTTTAAAGAACAAAATCCTTTCATTTGTATAAATTCTTTCCGATTACTTCTTTGTTATATAGCTTTGTAATAAGATGAACAAAATATGCAACGTTTAATTATAATTGTAAATAATTAAGTAATATTTAATTGCTTAGTAGTAGTAATAGTGTAGTAGACGTCTTTGTTTGTTTGTGCAGCTGGAACTGGGTTCGGTCGAATTGAGTCCCCAGTCCAAAAATACACAGATTTATTTTGACGCTGTCAATTACAATTAAAAAATAAACATTATTTAACACACAGCATGTACATTTAAATAACATTCAATTAGAGATTAGTGGAAGGATTTCACTTCTAGCTCTCGGGATGAGATCTGATAACTAACGGCAGCTCCTGTTTTGCCGTAAGTCCTCTCGGGCGAATGTTGGTGTTTACTGAACTTTTTACTGGAATGCCGCAGGGGCTCTCCTGCAGTGCGTAAGAGGAAACAGGCTTGAGTAGGTGAAACCACGGTTGCAATAGTTTATAGTAATAGTTAATTATTAGTAAAATTTAGTTGTAATTATAATTTTCTTAAAGTTCGGAGATCTGTATATTTTCCCTATAAATATTTCTGTAATAAGATGTTATATTTTTCCTCGTTATTTATTTCCAAATTGTAAAAAAAAAAAAAAAATTGATAGAGAGTATAATTTGAGTCTTTAAGATGCCTTAAGCATAATTAAAAAAAACTACTGATTTGTGTACTGTAGAAATCAAACTTGTAAAATAAAAACAAAAAGTATTTAATTAATTAAAATTTTATTTTTCATTTCTAGCTTACTATTAAATGTTACAAAAAATAATGAGTAAATTAATCGGAATTTTTTTTTTTTAAATTCCAACAATCACTAAACTTTTTCATTAAAATACATGTTTCAATGTATTACCAATTACCAATGTATTACAAAATTACCATTTATTTACTGTAAAAAAATTGGAAATCAAACTTGTAAGATAAAAAATATTTAATTCATAAAAATTTATTTTCCATTTACACTTAAATGTTACACAAAAATATACTTAAATTAATCGGAAATCTTTTTTAAATTGCAACAATCAACTGACCTTTTCCATTAAAATGCATGTTTCAATGTCTTCAGTGCATAAAACAGATGTCAATGGGTACAGCTGAACTAATATGTTGTTTCTGCTTTTTCTAAAAGCAAAGTAATGTTATCCTTAGCATACAGAATCTCAAACCTCTTAGGACACGAAATGAAAGAAAAAAAACTGAGCAACTCTCTTTGGCTTCTACTGTTTCGCAGAATGACAGATGGCCCTGATTCAAAGCAAGACAAACAAGCAGAAATTTTCTTTGGCTAATGGACAATCATTCTTAGGACTCTGTTTTCCCCCTGAAGACTTTTTCGAAATATGCGGGTAGTTGAAAAAAGAATACTACATGTAAGTTTTCCCTCATCGCTTATTCGGAAATACAGAATAATACGTAAAATAATTATTAGAAACGAGAAGCTGGCTTAGAATATGAAATAGCAAACCATGTTTATTTGATATATTATGCTGTTTGGCTTACTAGAAACAAAATAAAATCGCAGAATCTAGAATATATTATTGAGTTTATATATATAAGAGCATGTACATAACTACCAAACACATATGAAGTTTTATAAATTGTAAACAATGAAACGATGTCGTAATATAAATTAAGTCCAATACAAAATATTCTTAGTGATCTTATCTAAAGTGAACATAGATATTAGATCAATTAACAAAGTCTGCAATATAAAAACAAAGTATAATTTAACATTGCTAAATAAAAAGCTTATTCGATTACCGTCTGAAATTATGATTACCAATATGATATGATTACCATTTGAAATAATGATTACCAATATGATATGATTACCATCTTAACTTATGATTGCCGTCTTAAATTATGATTACCATCTTAAATGATGATTACCGATATGATCTGATTACCATTTTAACTTATTACCATCTTAACTTATGATTACCATCTTAAATGATGATTACCAATATGATATGATTACCATTTTAACTTATGATTACCATCTTAAATGATGATTACTAATATGATATGATTACCATTTGAAAGGATGATTACCATCTGAAATGATGATTACCAATATGATATGATTACCATCTGAAATGGCGATTACCAACATGATATGATTAACTTATGAAATGATGACATCAATATAATATGATTAACATCTAAAATGATGATTACCAATATGATATGATTACATACAATGATGATTATGACCAAGATATAAAAATGATGATTACTAGTATAATATGATGACTTAATGGTTCCATGAGAACATCTCGAAAACTGAACCATTAAAATCCATCTTAAATAAGAATCTATTTCATATTTTAAAAATTTCCTGATGAATCAGGGTTCTATATATTCTCATTATAAAATATTGTCCTGAAGACACAAAGGGAGTATAGATATTAGATCAATTACCAAAGTATTCAATATAAAAATAAAGTACAATGCAACAAAACTGACAACAAAATATTTTTGATATTATTACCAACGAAAATGATAACTAATATAGTATGATTATCAATCGGTTTCATGAAATTACCTCGCAGATTGAACCTTAAATTCATTTAATGTTAGGATATGTTCCATATCTCCAAATATATATTTGACTCCAAGTACAAAATTTTTTTAATTATTGCCTTTTAATTAAAAAAATTAATTAAATTGCCTTAAAATTTTATTAAATTAAAATTAATTTGGCTTAAAATTTTATATTTTCTTACTGGGGAATTTAGATTGTATTAAATTTTTAAAGTGAATACTTTTTACGAAAAAAAATATTTCATTTTTTTAATATTATAACTTTTCTTCTAAAAATTATTTGCTATGTGCTGTTAAATTTTGATTTATTTTCAGCAAATACCTATCAGACATTATTTATTGCAAAAAATTAAAAAAAGAATTATTTGTCTAGCCTTTCTTCCCACTAATCTTAGATGTATATCACTATGAATTACTAATCACTGGCTCATAAATACCTTAGCATGCTCAGACATAACATTGTGTAGATATAATATATGACCGAGCCATATTTATATCCTATTCCCTACCATCACATGCAATAAATGTATGCTAACCAACTTGTCAAAACATTGGCCATCATTTCCGCTGCTATATTGAAAATCAATGTCCGAGGAGGAAACAGTAAACAAGAAAATCCACTCCAACCCAATCCACGTTTATAGTCGTATGTTACGGCCTGACTGCACAATCGCAAGTGAATACTTAACCAAATAAAGTCCGTCCAAGTATCTTTTACCGGAATTTATGTCTCAATAAATGTAAGTAAAAGGTATAAACAAGATTTTATGAAAAAAGGATTCCAGTCTTTACGCGGTGAATATTGAAGAGTTAGGTACAAGAATGTCAGAGATTTGCGGATAAGGTGGAAGCAAATAACGTAATAGTCTTTGAGAAAGAGTCTTGAGGTATTTTAGTAGGTAAAATTTTGTTTCATTTTAAATTTTGAATATATTTGCGAAGTAGTAGGCATCAATTTTTTTTAAAAAATGGAAAAAATTGTTGATATTGTATGAACTATTGTGAAAACTGTTGATAAAGAGTTTTCAAGGTGGTTCAAAGATCATGGGACTGTTTTTATAAAATACTGCCTTTCTTAAATATCATGTAAGTCATTTTTTTAACTTCATTGTCAGCAGTTACTAATGCGCAAACTTTTATATCGGTTAAGAGTTATAAGACTAAGCAACATAATAATAAAATTTAAAATGCATAATAAAAATAATAATAAAATTTAAAAATAAAATTAATAATTAAATAAAATATATTTAATAAAATAATAATAAAATTTATTTCAGAAAAATAAAATATATTTGGTTTGTTTTTAAATTTTCTATGAACACCATACCATCATAAATGCACGTATTTTCCAATACTCCTTACAAATGTTGGTGTTGTTCTAATGCAGCTGACTATACAGAGACAATCTTTATGCCATAAGCCAGCACTGCCATTACTCCTTTAGCACTACCCAGGAGCCACTAGCTCCGCGCTTCACCGCGCTCTACGATCCTATTAGTCCGGGACCTACGGTTTAAAGTGGATTTCAAACAACTACAAACCTCCATGGCACAACCTGGACGCAAACCCGAAACCTATGTTATCGAGCACCATAGCGCTTGTCACTCGATCATCAGACCCCTTACTTCGTATAAATGTATTTAAATTTTCGTCAGTTCGTGCAATTATTTATTCGTTATTATTGTTGAACACAACATTCGAAATATAGGGCTATTTAAATTGGAAATAAGCAGTTGACAATTAGGATTCATCAAAAATCTGAACTTCGCAGAAGCAATATGTCGTTGATGGTCAAGAATTACAGTTAAATTCGTGCATTAAAAACATTTTGAAGCCTTCTCATGTTTTTGAAAAGACTGTATCTTAAAGAATCAGTAAAGAAAGACACTATTTCTGAATAAAATTTATAAGCCTATAATAAGCCTAATATTTTGGGGCCTGAATGGCCGGGTGGCTAGCGTTCTGGCGGGTTCGAATCCCAGCAGTGCCATGCATGTGTTTGTAGTGGTTCGGAATCCACTTTAAACCGTAGGTCCGGTCTAACATGATCGTAGGGCGTTGCGGAGGTATTGTTACTCCGCGTCCGTAGCTTATCTTCAAGCTTCACTCACCTCCTGGGTAGAGCTAAGTGAGTAACGTCGTTGCAGCGCTTGCCTTAAGGCATCAAAGACAAGTGTTTAAGTGTTTGCCAGCTGCATTAGAACAAAAAATAAAATTTATAAGCTGCACAAAATGATAACTAATGTTATTTAGTTATTATCGTTAATGGTAGTTATTTTGGAATGCGAGGCACTTTAAAGTTACGCTATTTGCTACTAGAATGACAGATGAGTAGCAGATTCACCATGATGCACTACCTTATTGCATTCACATTTTGTAACAACACATTTTAATAAACCCCTTAGGGTACCTTTACGAATTTTTCTCCTGTATTGGGAAACCCAATATACTATGCATCAAACCATTGCCGTCCCAAAGTGTTTTCATTGTTGTTATTTTTAATATGCTAGGTACTTTTAAAATACGCTATTTGCTTCTAGAAAGACAAATGAGTAGCAGATTCATCCATGATGCTTATTGCATTCACATTTTGGAACAACCAATTTTAATAAATCCCTTAGGGTATCTTTAGGAATTCAGCTTCTGTACTGGGAAACCCAATGTACTCATGCACCACGTCATTGCCTAACTAATGAGTTTTCATTTAATGTTTCCATTAAAATTTAAAATGCGTTTATCTCTAATAAAGAAATAAAATTATACTTATCTGAGCATTAGGGTTTAAAATATCAATATCAGTGTAATAAAATTAGAAAAAATGTTACTTTTGTAATACATTTTATTATAATAGATATATTTTTTTTTAAATTGGACATGGATGTTTTAAAAAATATTTGATGGAAAAAATCAACCGTTTAATTGTTATTTACTTTACTTCCATCAATATTTTTAAATTTTTTTTTTGTATTTTATACCACTCATTCCTGTTATACAAAAATAAAATAAAGTCATTTTTACTTTCTTATAAAAAAATGTTTTTAAAATGAATTTTACAAAGATATTATTAAATTGGACATATCGGATTAAATTTTCATTTGTGTGATTCATTTTTCAGATTATTTATGATCGTCATTCAAAATTAAAATAATAAAATTAATAAATTAAAACAGAAAAGGAATAAATAAAGACAGAAAACAAATAAAAAAAGACAAAATTTTTAAATGAAATACTCAATGGCCAAAGTATATATTGATACAAGAAATAGTCATCAAAAAAAGTTATCTTGTCATCAAAAATCCTTGACTGGAAAAAGTCAAAGAAATGCAGAACAAGTCATCTGACGTACTTCTTTGCATTTAATATCTAAAATAGTAAAATACTAATTTTTATCTGTTCTGCTATTTAAAATATCGAAATACTAATTTTTATTTGTGGAAATAAATAAAAAGGGCAGGAAAAAACGATAAAGACAGAACTTTAAATGAAATGCTTAATGACAAAAATATCCATAGATAAAAAAAAAGAAAAATTTCATCTGAAAAAGTCATCTTGTCTTCAAAAAAAGAGAAAAATTCAAAAAACCACAAAACAAGTCATCTAGCATACGTCTTCGGAATTAATATTTAAGATATTGAAATACTAATTTTCAACTGTATTTCTTTTCTTTAATGCCATCGATACATTGAAGGAGCAATAAGTAAGAAATACCTTTGATAAAAATAAAACGATCGATTCTTTTATGCAAAAAAAGGTATTTTTAAAAACGTCTCCACAAACCATAAAGACATAAAAAGAAAGAAATATGCGTATTACATTTCTTACTTTTTATTGTTCTTCTGCAGAACAGACCAGCGAAATGAAGACATGAACTTCTTTATAGATAAGAATCTTTTTCAAAAGTCGAGCTACGCATCAACATATTTTACCGATTTATAAAACACAAAAGAAATACATTCCGTCGTATAAAAACCATCGCCATACTTTTTTTTTATGTTCAAGGAAATAAATTTATTTTTAGTATTTCTTGAATCGATAAACTTAACTTTTGTATTATATACCACTCATCTCTGTTATACAAAAATAAAATAAAGCAATATTTAATTTCTTCTATAAAAATTCTACTATAATGAATCTTACAAAAATATTATTAAATTGGATATATTGTATTAAATTTGCATTCGTTAGAATACTCTTTCAGATTATTTATGGACGTCATTAAAATTTAAATAAATAAAATTAATAAATGAAGACAAAAAATAAATAAATAAAGACTGAAAAAAATAATAACGGCAGAAAATTTAAATGAAATGCAGGATGATTATAATTAAAGCCCCACCTTCAAAATGTTGTAAAAAAAGAGCCACTCGTCACAATGAGTTCAAATTTGAACTGAAGATACTTGAAGAAGGGGAAAACGGTATGATGTCAAAAAAGAGTTCAAAAGTTTAGTAATAGACGGCGCTGTAAGCGACATAAAGAGAATTCAACTTACAGTGATATTTTGAATTGTAATTACAACGTATTTAGCATAAGTTGCACATTAACCCAACTGTAGTGTTTAATGTGTTTGATTGTTTCGGATTTTGAAGGAAAAAATGACTTTAAGTCATTCAGCAGTTGTGATATTGTTAGTGGAAAGTCCATCCACCACGGCAAGGTCGTACCAAATTGGATGGGAAAAATCGGTGGAACTTTTTTTGATGCCATACCATTTCACCCTTCTTCAAGTATCTTCAGTTCAAATTTGAACTCATTGTGACGAGGGGTTCTTTTTTTACAGCATTTTGAAATTGGAACTTTAATTTTAATCACTCTACACTTAATGATGAAAATATTTATTGAAGCAAAAACAAACATTTTCATCTGAAAAAGTCATCTTGTCAAAAAAACAGAAACTGTCAAAGAAATACAGAACAAGTCAACTAGTGTACTTCTTTACATTTAATATTTAAAATATTCGAATACTAATTTTTATCTGTGTTTCTTTCATTTAATGTGATCAATAAATTGAACGAGCAGTAAGTAAGAAATACCTTTGATAAAAATAAAAATATCGATTCTTTTATGCAAAAAAGGTTTTTTTAAGAACGTCTCCACAAACCATAAAGACATAAAAAGAAAGAAATATGCGTATTACATTTCTTTTTTTTTTATTTTTCTTCTGCATAACAGACCAGCGAAATAAAAACATGAACTCCTTTATAGATAAGAATCTTTTTCAAAAGTTGGAATATGCATCAACATATTTTACCGATTTATAAAACACAAAAGAAATGCATTCCGTAGACTAAAAACCATCGCCATACTTTTTTTTTTTTTTATATTCAAGGAAATAAATTTATTTTTAGTATTTCTAGAATCGATAAACTTAACTTTTCTATTATTCTTACCAACAAAAATACTTATTTTTGGTTTTCGTAAGATGTATGTAATACATTGTTTCAGTCTATTAATGTTAACTTCTTATGTTTCTGGACACATAATTAATGACTACTATCAAGTTTCTTTCTTTTTTCTTCAGTAATGTCATTGAAAATAAATTTTATTATTCAATTAAAAGTTGATCTATATAAATAAGAAATTGTTTCTTAATAAAATGCTGTTACTAAATGAAATGTGCCAAAAACAGAGAACCACATTCAACATTTGTAAATTGTAACTGTGGTTCCACCTACCGTATTACAACCTACGCACTGCAAGAGCTTCCCATGCGGCGTTCTGATGAAAAGTTCAGTTGGCATCGAATCTCTCGCACGCGAGGACATACTGCGCAACTGGCGTTGAATGGAAATTTCTTATGCCGAGAGGTAGAAGTGGAATCCTTCCACTCATCTTTTAGTGTATATCGTTAAATATGCTACATGTGTGTTAAATAATAGTTATGGTCAATGTGGTATTAATGTCGTACTTGTGTGCTTGTAAAAAATAAATGTGTTATTTTACTTGGGACTCGTATTGACCACACCCAAACAAACAAAACGACGACATCGACTACAAATTTAATTGGAAAAATAACTCAACACATAATTAAAAACTGTTCAAATTTTATGTTCCTTGCAAATTAATTAATGAACAGTAGTTTAATCATAAATGTTTTCTTTTTGTTCTACAATGGCATTGGAAATAATTATTAATCAGTACAAAATGCTTCGTATAAATAAAAAAAATTGTGTCTAAATAAAATGCTGTTACTAAATGAAGTGGGCAAAAAGCAATAGTACAAGGACCATATTAAGACTTTTTTCAACATTTGTAAATTTAATTGGAAAAATTACTCCACACATGATTGAAAAATATTCAAATTTTATACTTTTTAAGAGATAGTGAATGAAAAGTTATTTTATTATTAATATTGTCTTTTGTTATGCAACGCCATTGGAAATAGTTTTTATTCAATTTAAATTATTTCATATAAATATGGAATTCTTTCTAACTGAAATGATATCACTAAATGAAGTGTGCAAAAACAGCAGCCCGCGGACCACATTCAGGCTTCTCTTAACATTTGTAAATTTAATTTCGAAAATTCCGCAACACATAATTAAAAAATGTTATGGTAATAGACAAATAATTAATATACAGTAGTTTTTTTATAAATATTTTTAAAATGATCGAAAAAATTAACCATATTAATTAATATTTATTTAATCGACTATAAATGTTTTAAGAATTTTTTTTCTTTTTTATTATATACCACTAATCCCTCCTATACAAAAGTAAAATAAAGCAATTTTAACTTTCTTATCAAAAAAATTCTACTAAAATGAATCCTACAAAAATATTATTAAATTGGATACATTGATTTAAGTTTTCCTTCGTCTGATTCATTTCTCAGATTATTTATGAACGTCTTTCAAAATTAAAGAAGAAAAATTAATAAATAAAGACAGAAAGAAAGTAATCAGGACAGAAAATTTAAGTGAAATACTTCATGACCAAAATATTCATTGAGGAGAAAAAGAAAAGAGTCATCATAAAAAGCCATCTTCTTTTCAAAAAAAGAGAAAAAGTCAAAGAAATACAGATCAAGTCCTCTAGCATACTTCTTTGCATTTAATATTTAAAATATTGAAATACTAATTTTTATCTGTGTTTCTTTTCTTTAATGCCATCAATGAACTGATAAAAATAAAAATATCGATTCTTTTATGCAAAAAAGAGTTTTTAGGAACCGTCTCCACAAACCAAAAATACATAAAAAGAAAGAAATATGCCTGTTACCTTTCTTTTCATTTATTTTTCTTCTGCATAACAGACCAGCGAAATGAAAACAAGAACTTCTTTATAGATAAGAATCTTTTCCAAAAGTTGGAATAAGCATCAGCATATTTTACCAATTTATAAAACACAAAAGACATGCATTCCTTAGAATAAAAACCATCGCCATACTTTTTTTCTATGTTCAAGGAAATAAATTTATTTTTAGTATTTCTAGAATCGATAAACTTAACTTTTCCATTATTCATACCAACAAAAATATTTATTTTTGGTTTCGTAAGATGTATGTAATACATTGTTTCAGTCTATTGAGTTTAACGTCATACGTTTCTGGACACAAAATAAATGACCACTCTCAGGTTTCTTTCTTTTTCGTTCTGTAATGTCACTGAAAATTAATTTTATTGTTTAATTCAAAGTGATTTATATAAATAAGAAATTGAATAAAGTAATTTTAACTTTCTTATATAACAATTCTACTAAAATGAATCTTACAAAAATATTATTAAATTGGATATATTGGTTTAAGCTTTCATTCGTGTGATCCATTTCTCAGATTATCTATGAACGTCATTCAAAATTAATGAAAAAAATTAATAAATAAGGACAGAAAGAAAGTAATGAAGACAGAAATTTAAAATGAAATACTTAATGACAAAAATATTCATTGATAAAAAAAAAAAAAAAAAAGAAAAAGTCATCTGAAAAAGCCATCTTGTCGTCAAAAAAAAAAACACAGAAAAAGTAAAAGAAACACAAAACAAGTCATCTAGCATACTTCTTTGCAATTAATATTTAAAATACTGAAATACTAATTTGTATCTGTGTTTCTTTTCTTTAATGTTATCAAAAATTGAACGAGCAATAAGTAAGAAATACCTTTGATAAAAATAAAATGATCGATTCTTTTATGCAAAAAAAGAATTTTTAAGAACCATCTCCACAAATCATAAAAACATAAAAAGAAAGAAATATGGGTATTACATTTCTTTTTTTATTTTTCTTCTGCATTACAGACCAGCGAACTGAAAATATGAACTCCTTTATAGATAAGAATCTTTTTCAAAAGTTGGAATATGCATCAACATATTTTACCGATTTATAAAACACAAAAGAAATGCATTCCGTAGAATAAAAACCATCGCCATACTTTTTTTTTATGTTCAAGGAAATAAATTTATTTTTAGTGCTTCTAGAATCGTAAACTTAACTTTTCCATCATTCTTACTAACAAAAATACTTATTTTTGTATTTTCGTAAGATGTTTGTAGTGCATTTTTTCAGTCTATTAAGTTTAACTTCTGATGTTTCTGAACACATAATTAATGACTACTATCAAGTTCCTTTCAATTTTGTTCTGTAATGTCATTGAAAATAAATTGTATTTTTCAAGTCAAAGGGATTTATATAAATAAGAAATTGTTTCTAAATAAAATGTCCTTACTAAATGAAGTGTGCCAAAAACAGAGCTCGAGGACAATATTCAATCTTGTGTCAACGTTTATAAATTGTAACCGTGGTTCCACCAACCTTGCTTCCTCCTACGCACTGCAAGAACGCCCCTTGTGGCGTTCTGGTTAAAAGTTCAGTTGACATCTAATCTCTGGCACGAGCGGACATACTGCGCAACTGGCGCTGAATGGAAATCTCTCATGCCGAGAACTAGAAGTGGAATCCTTCCACTTATCTTTTAGTGTATATCGTTAAATATGCTAAATGTGTGTTAAATAATAGTTATGGTCAATGTGGTATTAAAGTCGTACTTGTGTGCTTGTAAAAAAATAAATGTGTTATTTTACTTGGGACTCGTTTTGACCACACCCAAACAAACAAAACGACGACATCTACTACAAAATGAAGATCCTACTATTGATCTGAAAAATTCCACAATACATATCTAAAAACTGTTATGTTCGTTGAAAATAATTAATGAAAGTAATTTTGTAATAAATTTTTTTCTTTTTGTTATGCAATGGCATTGGACATAATTTTTATTCAATTAAAATTATTTCGTATAAATATGGAATTCTTTCTAACTGAAATGATATTACTAAATGAAGTGTGTAAAAACAGCAGACCGCGGGCCAGAATGATGGAAAAAATTAACCATCTTAATTAATATTTATTTTATCTACTATAAATATTTTAAGTATTTTTTTTCTTTTGTGTTATATACCACTCATCCCTGTTATACAAAAATAAAATAAAGCAATTTTAATTTTCTTATAAAAAAATTCTATTAAAATGAATGTTATAAAAATATTATTAAATTGGATATATTTTTTTAAATTTTCTTTCGTGTGATTCATTTCTCAGATTATTTATGAACGTCATTCAAAATTAAAGAAAACTATTAATAAATAAAGACAGAAAGAAAGTAATAAAGACAGAAAATTTAAATGAAAATACTTAATGACAAAAATATTCATTGATAAAAAAAAAAAATAAAAAAGTCATCTTGTCTTGAAAAAAAAAGAGAAAAAGTCAAAAGAAATACAAAACAAGTCATCTGGTATACTTCCTAACATTTAATATTTAAGATATTGAAATACTAATTTTGATCTGTACTTCTATTTAAAATACCGAAATAGTAATTTTTATCTGTGGAAATCAATAAAGAAGGCAGAAAAAAAGAATAAAGACAGAAATTTTAAATGAAATACTTAATGATATTCATTGATACAAAAAAGAAAAATATCATCTGAAAAAGTCATCTTGTCGTCCAAAAAACAGAAAAAGTCAAAGAAATACAGAACAAGTCATCTAGCATACTTCTTCACATTTAATATTTAAAATATTGAAATACTAATTTTTATCTGTGTTTCTTTTCTTTAATGTTATCAATAAATTGAAGGAGCAATAAGTAAGAAATATCTTTGATAAAAATAAAACGGTCGATTCTTTTATGCAAAAAAGAGTTTTTAAGAACCGTCTCCACAAGCCATAAAGACATAAAAAGAAAGAAATATGCTTATTACATTTATTTTTATTTATTTTTCTTCTGCATAACAGACCAGCGAAATGAAAACAAGAACTCCTTTATAGATAAGAATCTTTTTCAAAAGTTGGAATATGCATCAACATATTTTACCGATTTATAAAACACAAAAGAAATACATTCCGTAGTATAAAAACCATCGCCATCCATTTTTTTTTTATGTTCAAGGAAATAAATTTATTTTTAGTATTTCTAGAATCGATAAACTTAACTTTTCCATTATTCATACCACCAAAAATACTTATTTTTGGTTTCGTAAGATGTATGTAATACATTGTTTCAGTCTATTGAGTTTAACGTCATACGTTTCTGGACACAAAATAAATGACCACTCTCAGGTTTCTTTCTTTTTCGTTCTGTAATGTCACTGAAAATAAATTTTATTATTTAATTCAAAGTGATTCATATAAATAAGAAATTGTTCCTAAATAAAATGTTCTTATAAATGAAGTTTGCAAAATCAGAAGATAGCTGATGACATTCAGGCTTGTCTCAATATTCGTAAATTTAATTCGAAAAATTTCTCAACCATTAATTAAGTTTATGTTCCTTGAAATTATGTTCTTTGAAAAAATATTAATGAACAGTAGTTCATTTGTAAATGATTTTTTTTTGTTATACAATGCCATTGGACATAATTTTTATTCAGTTCAAATTATTTCGTATAAATAAGAAATTGTTTCTAAATGAAATGCTATTACTAAATGAAATGTGCAAAAACAGCAGCCCTCGGACCACATTCAGGCTTCTATCAGCATTTGTAAATGTAATTTGGAGAAATTCCTCAACACATAATTAAAAAATATTATGTTAATAGAAAAATAATTAACATACAGTAATTTTTTTATAAATATTTTTTAAATGATGGAAAAAATTAACCATCTTAATTAATATTTATTTTATCTACTATAATTGTTTTAAGCATTTTTTTTCTTTTGTATTATATACCACTCATCCCTGTTATACAAAAATAAAATAAAGCAATATTTAATTTCTTATATAAAAATTCTACTAAAATGAATCTTACAAAAATATTATTAAATTGGATTGATTGTTTTAAGTTTTCATTCGTGTGATTCATTTCTCAGATTATCTATGAACGTCATTCAAAATTAATGAAAAGAATTAATAAATAAAGACAGAAAGAAAGTAATCAAGACAGAAAATTAAAATGAAATACTTAATGACAAAAATATTCATTGATCAAAAAAAAAGAAAAAAGTCATGTGAAAAAGCCATCTTGTCGTCAAAAAAAAAAGAAAAACAGAAAAAGTAAAAGAAACACAAAACAAGTCATCTAGCGTACTTCTTTGCAATTAATATTTAGAATACTGAAATACTTATTTGTATCTGTATTTCTTTTCATTAATGTTATCAATAAATTGAACGAGCAATAAGTAAGAATTACCTTTGATAAAAATAAAAGATCGATTCTTTTATGCAAAAAAGGGTATTTTTAAAAACGTCTCCACAAACCATAAAGACATAAAAAGAAAGAAATATGCATATTACATTTCTTTCTTTATTTTTCTTCTACATAACAGACCAGCGAAACGAAAACATGAACTTCTTTATAGATAAGAATCTTTTTAAAAAGTTGGTATTATGCATATTTTACCGATTTATAAAATACAAAAGAAATACACTCCGTAGTATAAAAACCATCGCCATTTATTTTTTTTTTTATGTTCAAGGACATAAATTTATTTTGTAGCATTTCTAGAATCGATAAACTTAACTTTTCCATTATTCTTACTGACAAAAATACTTATTCTTGGTTTTTGTAAAGGCATTTTTTTCAGTATATTAACTTTAACTTCTGATGTTTCTGGACACATAGTTAATGACTACTATCACGTTCCTTTCTTTTTTGTTCTGTAATGTCAGTGGAAATAAATTTTATTATTCAATTCAAAATACTTCGTACAAATAAGAAATTATTTCAAAATAAAATGTCTTTACTAAATGAAGGATGAAAAGGTCAGTTGACATGGAACCTCTCGTCCGAGTTGACGTACTGCGCAACTGGCGCGGAAGAAAATCTCTCATGCCACTCATCTTTTAGTGTATATCGTTAAATGTGCTACATGTGTGATAAATAATATTTATAGTTCATTGTGATATTAATGTCGTACTTGTGTGCGTGTAAAAAAATAAATGTTTTATTGTACTTGGGATTCGTTTTGACCATACCCTTACAAATTAAACGACGACATCTATTACAAAATGTAATTGAAAAAATTCCTCAACACATAATTAAAAAATGTTCAAATTTTATGTTCCTTGATAGATAATTAATAAACAGTTATTTTATTATAAATATTTTCTTTTGGTTTACAATGTCCTTCGAAATAATTTTTATGCAATTCGAATTACGTCGCATAAATAAGAAATTGTTTCCAAATAAAGTGCTCTTACTAATGCAATGTTCAAAAACAGCAGCCCGCGAATTGTATTCAGGCTTGTCACAACATTCGAAAATTTAATTTGAAAAATTCCTTAACACAGAATTAAATTTATGAAAAATAATTAATGAACAGTAATTTTATTGTAAATAGTTTCTTTTTTCTTCTACAATGTCAATGAAAATATTTTTTATAATTCAATTCAAAATGCTTCGTAAAAATAAATTATTTTTAGATATAGTAACTGTATTAAATGAGAGGTAGATAAACAGCAAATATCGAGAAAATTCAAGTCCATTTCCCATTTATGAACAATTCCCTGAATACTTAATTAACTAAAACTTTCAAATTTTATTATTTCTTATGTTTCGGGCAAATAATTCATATAGCACTTTTATTAGGAAGGGTGATTTTCTTTTTATTCTGCAATGTCATTTGAAATTTTATTATTTAATTAAAATGGTTCATATAAATACGAAATTGTTACTTAATAAAATACCCGCATTAAATCATGGATGAGAAAAGAACTACCCTTTGGGCATAACTATAAATTTAATTAAGAAATTCTTTAATTTCAATACGAAATTTTCACCCACTCTAATCGATAATGAGAAGTTAAACTTCCTAATTATATAAATAATATATAATATATGTATAATAAATGAATATGTGTATGCTCACGGATAACTTAAAAATCCCGGATAACACTTTTATGTTCGTTTTTTTTTTTTTTTTTAAATTTAATAATTTGATCCAAAACACTTTGATAGAAATTATTAAAACTCGATATTTTTTTTTTTTTAATTCATTCAAATTTTTACACCACCAGATGATACTAGCCTTAAAAACTGAGTGATTACAATGCTTAAATTTCTGTAAAAACAATAAAATATAATATTTAAAATATCAATTTTTAATGTATTTTTCGAACTAACATTATTATAACGTTGGATTTTTCAAACTTATACTTAAAGCCAAGTTATTTAAAATCTCAAATTTTTACATCTGCATAGAGAAGTGTAGTTAATAATCCAAAACTGATGAATGAAATATCTCATGAATTCATGCAATATCATTTAAAATGATTTTGAATTCATTATAATAAAATGGATAAAAAGCTTTAAAGAAAATTATGGAAAATTTTTTGTAATGACGACATGTTAAAACAATAAAATTGATTTGTAAATCAAAACAATACGATTGTACAAAAGTTATTAAATTTTTATCATTATAAGAATAAATATTAATTTTTTTAACTGTAATATTTTGCTTTTTAAATATAATGAATATATTTTTGGGGTTTTGTAAATATTTTTAATAAAATGTTTGACTAATATACTCGAGTTAAATAAATAAATATTGGAAAAATTATTAAATGAAGTTATTCTTTTAAAAAAATATAACAACAGTTTTAATAGTTAAAAGTATCAGTGAAAGAATTTCAATACTTTCTGATGAAAGTTGGATTTTTTTGTGAAGCATTTGTATTGGCCACTCTAATTTTATTTACTTTAAATGATTAATTATGGTTATAAAAATCTATTTCCAAAATAACATAGATATTTAAAAAGGAAAAAATTTCCAAATAACTATTATATTCAAACATTCATTGACAGCAATTTCCTCAATCAATAACGTTCAGAGAGTTTTTCATGGGTCATTAATTTTCGATTAAATTTCCATATATGCTAACTGAAAATAAAAAAGTAACTGAATTTTATTCATGAGTAAATGTCAGTTTGATATGAACAAAAAATTAACGAAACTTTTATAAATTGCAAATAACCGATTTGAAATGGAAAATCCATGCTTTCTCTACTTAAAAATAATAATTAAATGTGTCGAGACATTTTTTTAAGTAATTAAAAAAATTTAAATATTTTTATTTTATAACTAACTTTTAATGAAGTAAATATTAATCATATATCATATGTTTAATTCTTAAAAAATTAGTTACAAAATAAAATTATATAAATTTATTTGATTATTTAAAAAGTTGTCTGGACATATTTATTTTTTAACATGTCCTTTTAAATTTTAGCTTTTCTTCTTTAACATTTTATGTTTGTTTATGTATTTCTCTTTTTTTTTTTTTTTACTATTTTATATTCTTTAGTATTTTATTGTTCTCCCAACAATGTATGGTATTAGGTTAAGTACTAGAGAACTATAGTATAAATAGGAGAATTTTATACTGGATCGGTGAATCCTAATATTCATACAATGATAAATTAATATATTTCTAATCACGTTCTATAGAACTAATAAAAAGATTGAAATTTTAAAATTAAATGCAAATATCTTTCAATCACAACATAAGCTTATATTGAAGATTACTACATTAAAATAGAGTTTTATTTCACTTTAACGAAACCGCTTATTGAAATTTTTTAATTAATTAAACAATTTAACTAATTGAAAATTTAATACAAGGAGTATAGAATTTTGTATTTTAAATCCTATTTAATAGCACTTATTTTATTTCATTTACACTTTGTCTTAAAACCGGTTATGTATCCTTTTCTAAATATGAAATAAAAGTAAAAATTTATTTTAAATTCGCTACACGCATTTAAAAATTTTATTGAAATACATAAGAAATATAATTTACTTTATAAATGTTTACGGAAAATTTTAAACGTATCAGCACCAAAGGTTTTGGGTTCGAATCCCTAGTGGTGCCACGTATGTTTGTAGTGGTACGGAATCCAATTTAAGCGTAGGTCCCGGTTTCATATGACCGTAGAGCATCAGAAAGCCCAATCAGACATCTTCTCACCCACACTCTTCCCAAACTGTAAAGGGGCAACTTAGCTCAAGGCACAATGATGTGGTGTCGTGTGGGGTAGTAGCAGATTTTTAATAAATTTAATTATAATTTTGAGGGATTTAACAAGACGATTCAAATCATTATTTTCTTATCTTATCATATTATTCTTATCTCATTTGTTATATGTGCGGAGATGTCTTTTACTCTTCATATCTTATCATTATTATTTTCGTATCATATCTTATATCTTCTTATCATATCATCATAAGAAATATTTTGTCTCTATTTTCAATCGAATTAATAGCTATTCATATGAAAAATTTAGCTATCAAATTAACTATTAAAATTATCGGTATGAAATGATAGAATATCAGTTACTTTTCAGCGAAACTTCATTTCAATAATATACTTATTAAAAAATAACGTATAGCAGTTCATATACTGATAGTCATAAATACTCATTTTAATTCAAACTAACAAATAATTAATAATACATTTCGATTAAATTCTTCGTTTGTTGCAACAAATTTTAATGGCACCAAGTATTACTGTGCCCAAAAAGGTAAGACCAGTTATTCTTTTTTTCAATTACCTTTTATTTATTCTTCCAAATTTATTTCCTCGCCTTCAAAGTAATCCCCTCCGGACACAATGAACTTATGCCAACTTTTTCCAATCCTCAAGGCATGCTCGGCAGGGATGGCCTTCAAAGCGCGCGGCGATTCACATTGAATCTCTTCAATCAACACAAAATGGTGTCCCCGGAGTGGTCTTTTGAGTTTAGAGAATAGCCAGAAGCCGATATGGGTTTCATTTTTGGCGAAAAAGTCACGAAGAATCAATGCAGAGTGAGCTGGCGAAATCAGTGTTTTCGGTACCAATCGAGATTTGACGCGTTTGAAGCCCAAAATAGAATTGACCGATCCTTTTGAAATTCCAACATCATCAGCAACGTCTGTAATTGTAAATCGACGGTTTGCAAGCACTAAATCTTCAATTTTTTAAACGTGAGCTTCGTCGGTTGAAGTTGATGGTCTCCCAGAGGACTATTCATCTTCAACGCGTTCTCTGCCTTCTTTTTGAACTGTTTAAACGACTTGTAAACATTTCTTTCCGATATAGGAATGCTCACCGAATGCCTTCTGTAACATCCTATACATTTACGCAAACAAAATTAAAGTTCTTTGGTCAATTAATTCAAATATTTCAAAAATCGCCGGAATCAGTTTTAGCGTCCACAAAGCCACGCGTAACCCAAACACTAATGAATATTTTGACGTGAAATTTCACACAGATGTCAAGGACAGTGTCAGCAACCTAAAAAGAAAAAAAATTGAAATTATATAAGCCCTGGGAATTTTAAATTGAAAATTGGTTTACTTTTTGGACACAGTAATATATTTATTAAAATAATGCATAACAGTTAATATACTGTTAGTAATAAATATTCATTTTAATTCAAACTAACAAATAATTAATGATAAATTTCGATTAACCTTTTCGTTTGTTGTAACAAATTTCAAACACAAATGGTAACAAGTATCTTATGGATACCAAAAGTTTTCCATTGCTTGTGAATAGTATTTTGTAATTTTATTTTAAATAGTATAAAATAAATTTAAAGAGGATACATTTTAGTATAAATTTAAATATATAATATTATTAATTACTAATATTATATAGAAAATGATACTAAGTTCGAAATAATAATGATTCAATTTATTGATAAAAAATTTTTATTAAGTGCTTAAATAAGCTAGTCAAATGGGATAACAGACACAGAAGAACAATTATGATATAATTATAGAATAATTATAAGATTTAAAAAAATTCGCCATTATTAAATAATTATGTAAGCATGTCATATGTAATGATTATTTTTAAAATGCCCGCAGACAAATCTGCACCACATAACACTGAATCCTTCAGAGGAGTTAGTTAGTAGTTTAATTAATATAAATTAATAATAAGTAATTAGTTTTTATAAATTTATAAAAAACAATCCAAGAATAGAGAAATTGGTATCCCAATTATTGTTACATTAAAATGTATTTACAAATAAATAG
This sequence comes from Caerostris darwini, assembly GCA_021605075.1. Lineage (NCBI taxonomy): Eukaryota > Metazoa > Arthropoda > Arachnida > Araneae > Araneidae > Caerostris > Caerostris darwini. Next base: position 522,845 of record BPLQ01001613.1, read on the forward strand.
TGATGTTTACAACAAACTACTTTTATAAAGGAAAAAATTTATTAAAACAATTTTAAAAAAGGAAATGAAATAAATTAAATTATTACAAAACAAAATATTTAGCATTTTTGGAAAAATTCAATTTTCAAAAAATGCAAAATAAAATGCTAATTTAATTTTTTTCAATTTTAAAATTTCTGTAACTTGTAAATTATATTTATTATTATGTGTAATGATTATAACTCTATCGTAACGTTTAAAATTATGCATTTTAAAATCCATATATATATATTCTTATCCCACTTGATAGACAGTAATATTTAGACCAAGTTCAAGAACCCGTGTGGTCTCATGGAAAGAAGGGACAGCTTCTGTTGTCTGCACTCGTAGGTAGAAGTCTGACTTAAGTTAGAAGTCATTTTAAGGGGAACTACCCCACATTTGCATATCGTATAGGAGAAAACTTGGAAAACTTCCAAAACGTAGTCCGATTCACGATGAAATATGATGAACATCACATACGCCATCGAGTCTCCTCGATTTTGAAACAGTGTCTACAAGAAAACAGCCAGAGGATTGAACTTCCTTGCCACTAAACCTCGAGTCGGGCAAAATCTATAGTTAGTTGTTTAGTAAATGATAAATTAACCATCTTTAAAGAATTGTTCATCATAGAAAACCCAATAGTTAAGAATTTAATTATTATAAGTGATATTAAAAGTAAAATGAATATTAAATTATTTGATACAATATTTATTTGGGTACTATTTAAAAACTATTTATGAATGCAGCATAAATTATTATAAATTATTATAAATATTTCTTCCTTCTTTTTTTTTCAAAAAAAAAAAAAAAAAAAAAAAAATTAAACCATTTTAGTAAACAATGAATTAATTAAAATATTTAATTTAAAACACGAGTAATGGCTTAATTATTTAGTTTAAATTAATTATTTAATAATGGCCTTTATAAGTTTTGAATATTTAATGGATAAAAAAATAATTAAAATACTGAATAATTACTAAGATATATAAATATCTTAATGATATCAAAAAATGAAGCATTTATAAAATTCAATATTTTTTTTCTCTGTTCTGCTTTTCAATTTATGAAAAACTAAAATACTGAAAATTAATTGTTTTCCACGAAAAAAAGTGTTTTTTAATATCGCATCATAAATATACCATAAATAAATATTAATAAAGTTCGCTCTTGTGTATTTATTTTTCCAGACAATATTTTTCTTATATTTATTGAAAATAATTAATTTTCTCTATTAAGAAAACTGCGAATGGAAGCTATTAAAAATCGTCTGATATTTTTATTTTCTCTATTTCGTCATTACATCAGGCAGAATAATCAAAAAAGTTAATTAATCATCAATAGTTTTCTCTTAATAAAAGCTTGGTTTATATATTTTTTTTTTAAACAAATACTTATTTTGCTTTTTTTTTTCTACATATTTGTGCAAAAACTCATTTCAGTTTACGCATATGTTAAATCAGAATAAAAAATGGGATCCTTAATGAACTTGAAAGCATTTCTAATTTATTTTTCCATTAATATATTTGTTATATTTATAATAAATAAAGACATCATCAATTATTTCTAGTGAATAATTAAATGACATTATCCATTCAAAGCAACATAATTTATTTTATTTTTCTAAGAAGTTTTATTAATTTATTTCATTGACTTTGTTTGAAAATTTCTCTAACGATATAAATTAAAAAAATGTAATTAAAAATATTTTGTATAACATATTGTAGAATATAAAGTCTGAAAAATATCTACAGATAATTGAAAGTATAAATAATTTTCTACTTTCTTTTTAATTTATAAATTTCAAAATTTTATTTTATTCAATAAGAGGAAACAGTAATTAATTATTACTGTTATTATTAGTATTTTAATTATTAATTAACTATTAAAATCAGGGTATTAATAAATTATTCATTATTTTTAAACAATTAAAGACTGTTAAATTAGATTTTTTTTATTTAATATTTCTGGAATACGCCCATTTTAATTAAAGGATTTTAAATTATTCTGAATTTATTATTTTAATTTCAAATCCATGGGATATTTTATTTTAATTTCTATTTGTTAGACAACAAAATATTTCTTATTTTTTAAAATTAATTTTAAAGAAAAAAAAATTATAAACATATTTTTTAGCATGATTATGAAGATGTATTTCAAATATATTGTATATATCTTTGTTCAGTTTTCTTATATATACATGTATATATATATATATATACATTGAATATTTTATTGTACTATAAGTTACATTTTTTTATATATATTTAAAACATTTAATAAAAATTCTAGAACTTTTTACATATTAAAATTTTCTTTGAAGATGAAAAGTATTGAAAAATATCAAAAAAAGCAAATATTTTCCAACAGATAAGATATGTTATGAAATATATTTTTTTTAAATTGCTAGACTAAATCATTTGTATTTTACTGTAGTTTTAAACTATTTATATTTTAAGTAACAGCAAAAGCACTAGAATTATTATATTGAAATGTAGCGACTATGTTTTTAAAATGGGCATTATATCATTAGAAAAATAAAATAACATCAAATAAACTAAACTATACAGCTACTAATTTTATTTTTTAAAACTTGTGATTATTAAGCTTTAAAAAATAAAACTAGGAGCTGTATAGTTTTTAATTTACACTTAAAATGACTTTTATATCAGAATGAGATAATAAAATTCATGATTTATGAAACAGTTAAATTACGAATTTAAGTTTTATTCTTCTAAAGAAATCTGCTAGTACTTACGAAAAATTCCCAGTTGCTACAAATCAAAGTATTAATCTTATGATATCATGATTTTTTTCCCCTTACTATTTTTAATGAAAGTTTACTAAAAGATCACTTAATCTGGAACGAAAAAATAAGCCTGGTCTAAGATATATCGGAAAATATATTTATAGAAAAACTAAATATGTATTTATGCTAAAGAAAGCTAAGAAAGGAAATAATGTTTGCTACAGTAAAGGAAAATCGAACTGAAAGCTCTCAAAATATTAAATTTAAATCTGCAGTATAAAAATTTAACTAAATAATATATAGAAATTTAAATATATATGGCATAAAAATTTAAATAAATAAATTTATTTCATTTTATAAGCAAGTTTACTACATAAAACTGTACTTATTTTTTAATACTAATACACTATATTTGTATAGTAATATATTTATATAATTAATTATTACATTTCTTATGAGCCTACATTTACATAGATATAATATACAAAGTATTTCAACAAATATATAAAAGTTTACAAATGCTCCATCAAACACAACAATAATATTCAAATGTTCAATTAAATGCAACAATGTTTCAAATACAATAGTAATATATAATATTCAATCAAATACAACAATAATATACAAATGTTCAATCAGATACAACCATAATATACTAATGTTCAATCGAAAGAACTATGTTTCAAATACAACAATAATATACAAATATTCAAACAGATGCAACAATGTTTCGAATATAACAATAATATACAAATGTTCAATCAAATACAACAATGTTTCGAATACAACAATAATATACTCATGTTCAATCATATACAACAATGTTTCTAACCCGCTGCACAAGTACCATTAAATTGTATGAACTACAAATTTACATTTTCTAAAGTTCTCATATCTGTTTATGAAAAAGTTTGTACATGTCCTAGTTATAATGCTTCAACATCTGTTAGTTATTATAAAATGTTAAAAATTTAAATATTTTTAATTTTTTTCTTATTTTTTAAATTTATAATTACGTTTAAAATTGACTTCATAAATAAAATTATTGTGTTATTTAACATATATGAAGTAATCAGAATTATCTAAATTTTTAAATAAGTAGTATGGTATATTATTTAACTATCTGTTAGAATGATCTCAATTGGCATGCACAACTCTAAAATATATTTTATCTTACATAATGATATTTTATCTACGCATAATAATATATCTATAATGTGACAATAATAATCATTATATTTTAACTATTTATTCGAAATATGCCACTTTAACAAATTATAGAAATAATCTAAATGTTAAAAACATATATAAGAAATTTTCAACAACATTTAAATCATAGTTTCAAGGCTCAAGGTATTCAGCAATCAACTCAATGTTTTTAAGAAGACTAAAGCTTTACCATAATACTAACACTGGCCAAGCAATTTTCTTTATTTAAGAAACTTTCAAATGACTTTAACTGGAGAAAAAATGTTTATGCTACGCCATTTTCCTTAAAAGCTCAGTAATGATCTCTACTTTTGTAAAAGTAATTTCGCCAAAGGAACAATTATGAGACCTAAGTTAAGTCCATCTTCTGAGTTTTTGGATGCTAAGTACCATTACAATAAAAGTTCTTCGTTCAGAAAACGATGCAGTTACGTTACCATGGAAACCGTTTAAAAAAGAGATAAAACTCTTTGTGGTTTAATAATCTTTCAAAACAACACTTATCCCAAATGACTGAAAAACGATTTCCAATAAAGAATACAAAATGCTTCGTTTAATAGAACAATAATGTACAAATGTTTAATACAATACAACAATGCTTCAAATACTACAATAATATAATAAGATTCAGTCAAATACAACAATGTTTCTAACCTGCAGTGCAAGCATATGCTTGTTAAATTGCATGAACTACAGATTTACATTTTTTAAAGTTCTCAGTTCTGTTAATGTAAAACGTTTGTACATGCTCTAGTTATACTATGGGTACATTTGCTTTTTATATTTTCTGTACATGTATTAGATACACTGCTTGAACATGTTCTAGTTATACTACTTGTACACCTGCTAATGTTTTTAAGCCCAATGTTTTTAAGAAGGCTAAGGCTTTACCATAATACTAACACTGTTGAAGCAATATTCTTTATTTAAGAAACTTTCAAATGACTTGACTAGAAAAAAAAATGTTTATGCTGCGCCATTTTCCTTAAAAGCTCAGTAATGATCTCTACTTTTGTAAAAGTAATTTCACCAAAGGAACAATTATGAGACCCAAGTTAAGTCCATCTTCTGAGTTTTGGGATGCTAAATACCATTACAATAAAAGTTCTTCGTTCAGAAAATGATGCAGTTACGTTACCATGGTAACCGTTTAAAATAGATAAAGCTCTTTGTGGTTTAATAATCCTTTCAAAACAACACTTATCTCAAAAGACTGGAAAACAATGGCCAATAAAGAATACAAAATTTTTCGCCTAATACAGTAATAATATACAAATTTTCAATAAAATACAACAATAATAGTAATGTTCATTTAAATACAACAATAATATACAAATATTCAATCAAATACAACAATAATATCTAAGGTTCAGTCAAAAACAACAAAGTTTCTAATCTGCTAGTGCAAGCACATGCTTATTAATTTGTATGAGCTACAAATATATATTTTCTAAAGTTTTCAGTTCTGTTTAGGTAAAAGGTTCGTACATACTTTAGTTATACAATGTGGGTACATGTGGTGATTATATTGTCTGTACATGTGCTAGTCACACTGCTTATATACCTGCTAGTTATAAAATGTTAGAAGATTCAATATTTTTAATGTTTGTCTTATTTTTTTTAATTTAAATTATGTTTAAAATTATCTTCATAAATAAACTGCAAATATTGTGTTATTTAATATATCTAGAATAATCAGAATTTTCTAAATTTAATTTATAATTATTTAGCGTGGATAAATAAGTATGGTATATTTTTTATTTATCTATCAAAATCATCTCGATTGGCATGTACAACTCTGATATACATTTTATCTGACATATATTTTATCAACGTAAATAATATATCTATGATATGACAATAATAATCATTATATTTTAAAAATGTATTCTAAATAATGCCCTTTTAACAAATTATAGCAATAATTTAAATGTTAAAAACGGATATATAGAATTTTTAACAACATTTAAATCATAAAGGTATTCAGCAATCAACTCAATGTTTTTAAGAAGGCTAAAGCTTTACCATAATACTAACACTGTAGAAGCAATTTTCTTTATTTAAGAAACTTTCGAATGACTTTAACTAGAGAAAAAATGTTTATGCTGCGCCATTTTCCTTAAAAGCTCTGTAATGATCTCTACTTTTGTAAAAGTAATTTCACCAAAGGAACAATTATGAGACCCAAGTTAAGTCCATCTTCTCAGTTTTGGGATGCTAAGTACCATTACAATAAAAGTTCTTCGTTCAGAAAACGATGCAGTTACGTTGCCATGGTAACAGTTTAAAAAAAATGATAAAACTCTTTGTGGTTAAATAATCCTTCAAAAGAACACTTATCTCAAAATACTGGAAAACGATTGCCAATAAAGAATACAAAATTCTTCGCCTAATATTGTATGGAAATCTGTCATTTATGAAAAAAATGTTTCAAATTAAAAACAAATTTAAGTGTTTACCAGAAAAGTAATTATGTGTTGAATTTTCTGGATATTTATCAAGAAAATTGCATATTTATTCCTGTTTTGTTAAAAAGAAAGTAAATGATGTTTAGAAAATAAATGCAGGAAAAGAAGCGATTGTTTTTTCATGTTTGTATTTATCTATTTTGGATAAAAATATCAAAAATGTCAGATAAAATAAATATTAACTTGGAAAACTTATATAAATCTATCAAATTATTTTTTCTTTATCTGTTATTTAAAATATAAATGAATTTAAAGAATTTTTTGCAGGATGCTTAATATAAATAATTAAATAATTGTTGATATATGTATAATATTTAAAATTTTAAAAAATCAATTATTATTATGCTTGTTATAATGTGAATTAATTCAATAATTTCCAATATAAAATAAAAGTGAAAATTAAAAAGTAACGGCTGTAAAAATATTGTTTCATATTCTTATGCATATCTATCTATCTATATATATATATGAATAAATATAATAAATCAATTATAGTTTTTTTTAAAACTATAAAAATAGCCATCTTTATACATATACAATTCTTCTGTACGTGGGTTTGTTACTAAACTCCTCCTAAACGGTTTGATTTTGATGAAAGTTTTTGTGTGTGTTTGACAAAACACGAAGAATGTTTTTATGGTATCTCCTTTGTTGTAATTCCCCACCAGATGGTTCTGCAGTCTATCAACTTTTATATCGTTCAACCAAACGCCACGAAAATTGGTAATATGTATTTGAGAAGGGAAAATAGGTTCGCGCTATCCACTTTATTGTTACTTGCCACCAGATGGTGCTGCAGCGTTTCATCATATATACCGTTCAAATGATATCCATGGAAATTAGTATGCACATATGTTGGAAAAGGGAGAATATATTTGTAATACGTAATTTTCTAAAATGCATTTTTTTGGCAGGACAACGTATGTCGCGTTCTGCCAGTAGACAATAAATTAGCACAACAAGTATTCAATCTTCGAATTCTAATCGAGTCCTTTAGTTATTAATCGATTCCCGATTTCAATGTGTTAACTTTCTAAAATTTGCAGTTTTTTATATAAAATAAAATAATATAATTAAGTTTATTTGCAAATTTATTCTTTTGAATTTTGTACAATACGTATTTTTAGGGATTGTATAATTTAATGTAGCCAATTTTTAAATAATAACAACATATAAATGCACAAATCTGCATATCCACAATAACTCTAAGTAGTACAATTTCATTTGAATAAGCCAAACAAATCTATAAATAAGAAATAATCTTTGTTATAGCTTAATATTTCATGGTAATTTAAAATCTTATTTTTACCAACAGATTTTTTCATGCATCAGTATAATGTGATTATTTTTAATTTATAAGTACAAAGCAAATAATTAATTTTACAAAAATTATCCTCCTTTTTCAAAGTTACTCCATTTCTTCTCCTCACTAAATATTTAATAATGCTATTGCTGCGGGGTTTCTAAAATCGATATAAAAATGCGCCTTGAAAAAGGAAAACAACATAATTTGAAATTCATTCACTAGCATCGCTAGATTTATCGATATTTTAAAAATATTAACTAAATGTAAACCAGTATATTAAAAACATAAACTAACATTTATTTTTTAAACGACAAATTGATTAAAATTCATAACATATTTACAATAATACTTTTAAATTTCTAAATATTTATTTTTAATTTTGAGGGTTTTTTTTTAAATCGAACAATATTTTGAAATTAAAATATCGATATTTAAAAATATGAACTGAATGTAAACCAATATATTACCAACATAAATAATAAACGACTTTTAAATTTAACATAAATATTTATTTTTTAAAAACTGTAAAAATAATGCATGTCGCAACTGTTCTAAAAAATAACATTAGTTTCTTCGTGCATTTTCGTTATATAGATGCTTCAAATGTAAGGGTAAATGGTTTATTGCAGAACATGCATAAAAGTGACCAAAGATTACTTATGGACTTAGAGATTTTAGCAGTGATCTATCAGTTTAATACTTTGAAGCGAAAGATTTAATCACCTCATAAAACTTTCAATACCAAAAACGGGAATGGAAAGTCTTTGAGTTTGATAACAAATGGAAATCTTCTTTAATAACTTTCTTGAACGTAAGCTTGTGAAGCCATTGTTTATAAGAAAAAGAATATTGATTATTTCCTTATAATTAATGTCAATCTTATAATAAGTTTCTAAAGTTCGGCAGACAGCCAGATTATCATAAATTATTCAGAATATTGGAGTTACTAATGGTTAATGAAAGGAAAATAATTAATCGGACTTCGTAAAACATATTCAGATAATATATTAAACTGAGTAATGCAAAGGATTAGTAACACTGAATGATAATAATAATAGTAATAATTATTACTGGTAATAAGTTAGGTATAGTTATTTAATAATAATATTAATACTTATTATTAATAGTTAATTATTATTAATAATTAATAAACTGAGTAATACAAATAATTATTATATGTGGTCTGTTATTATTATAATAGGGGCATTAGGGAAATTTATACAGAACTTAAAAAATAAAGTGTTTATATATGTTAAATGACGCTATTTTAATATATGAGAAATTTACCATAATTTATTTTTACTGATGTAATACATATTTTAATGGATAGTAAAAATTTACAGAATTAAATTAACGTTATATTTTACATTTTAATATTATATTTCGTGTTTGATATGATATTTAAAATTTAATATTATATACTATATTTAATATTTTAATATTGAATTTTATATTCAATATTATTTTTTTATATTTTAATATTGTATTTCATAATAAATATTATATCTCATATTAAATATTATATTTCATATTCTATATTATATTCTTTTGTATATTTATATTTTCAATCTGCATAGATTGTAACTTATTCAGATTAATATCATTCAAATTTCATTAATTGCCTCTCACAGACCAGAGATTAGGTTAAAACTAAAATAAAACACATTTGTTTTTTTTTTTTTTTTTTTTTTTTTTAAATTTCTTCTGTTTTATATTATGAACTTATGAAATATTTTAATTAAATTGGCAAATAAAACAAATAAACATGTTCATATGTAAATAAGTAAATGTGTTAAAAAGCTATTTATTCCTTGAAAAAGCTTACAAAATAACTATTTTAATTAATATAAAATGCCTCAACACAATTTTAAAAAAAAATCATTCATCTAAACTGATATAAGCAAAATGAAACTCACTATGCAACATTTCTATTTTTTACCGGTGTTACAATCATTAAAAACTGTGAAAATGGTATTTCTCTATTGTATTTGTTATTATCTATTGTATTAGGATTTGTTTCTTCTTTTCTTAAAAAAAAAACCCAAATTTACTTCACATGATAAAATCATTCTATATCTCAACTTATTATACA